>ML685865.1:806050-861050 GCA_007922175.1 Pelusios castaneus
AGTGGCTGCTGGTGGTGTGTCAATGGGGCTCCCTGCCCCGCTACTGGGTGTCACAGAGGAGCTGACTGCTGGTGTCTCTCCTTGCTGCTGGGCTTGGAGGGTCTGTCCACAGATGTGGTGATGCTTCTCCCAGTCCTTGTGCTGGCAAAATGAGCCACAGTATCGTGCTGTGTTGCAACCGCTGCAGGTTTCACTAGCTTTACGGCCACAGTTCCAGCAACTCTGGAAGAGGAAGAAGAGAACAACAGAATGCTAATAATTTTCTTCTTAATCTTATATGTAACACGTTAAACACAACCCATAGTTAAACAGTGGCCTACTTAAGGGGCATTAGCCCAGGGGTTCATAGGTAAATAGTTCAGAGATTTTGGAGCAGATTCAGGCCCCACTGTCTTTAGCAGAATTACTCCAGGGATTTTGGCCTTGAGAAACTGGGGCAGAAACTAAAGAGGGAACCACTCTTCTAGATGTCATCTTGCGACAAACAAACTACAGATTTACTTTTGTGTTTGTGAAGGCCTTCTCTACACTAGCACGTAAGCCAGCAAAACGTTTTGTCACTCAGGAGTGTGAAAAATCACACCCCTGAGTGACATAAGTTTTGTCGCCATGCGCACTTGTGTGGAATGGATGGTGCTACGTCGGTGCGAGGCTCTCCCGCAGACACAGATATCGCCGCTCATCTAAGTGGCTTTAGTATGTCGGTGGGAGAGCTCTCTCCCATTGACAATGTGGCTACACAAGCGCTGAGGCTGGCAAAACTGATGTTGATCAGGGGTGTGTTTTCTCACATCCCTGAGTGATAAAAGTTTGCTGGCACGTTGATGAGACTTAAGCTGTGTCGACACAATACACAACTAGCAGCAGTGTGTAAGTTGTGTGTACCTACACACCACAGTGAGAAGCAGTCTGTACACACTGAGATGTGTAGCTGTATGTGGCAGTGAACGGCTCTGGCAGGGAGGAGATACCAGAGTCTCTCCCTGCTGCCTCCCCATGCCAGAGTCTTTCCCTGTGGAGGGAAAAGATCCCACTAGCAGGGAGGCAATGGGGCACTGTATTACTAAAAGAAAGCAGTGTTGATGGGGGAAGGGGGTACTACTTGGGTGAGTAGTACCCAGTAGGGCAACAGTGGGTAAACTATGTCCCGTGGGCCAGATGTGACCCACAGGAGCCCTTCATCAGACCCTCCAGCTGGGTCTGTCTGGAGCGTGGCAGCCGCTCCCCGCTGCTGGCCCTGCTCTTCTCCCACAACGTGGGCCCAGAGGTGCCCTGGCAGAAGCATGGCACCACTCTCCCTCCCAGCCCAGCCCCTTCTACCCACCCTGTTCCAGCCCATCTAGAACCAAAAGGGATGCCCACCCCCTGCTGCAGGTTTGTATCCGGGAACACGGCCCCAGGGTTCCTGCGTGTTTCTACTTGTCTAAGCAGTGCCGTATCATCTATACTGTTATTTATGCTCAAGCTTGGAGTGTGCGCAGTGTATGTACATTCCCTGTCACTGTGCAGACGTACCCTGAGGCACATGCCCACTCACTGTCCCAAGTTAAGGGCAGGCCTAAATCTTTGCCCAGAGCTGTCATACAGTCGCCTGCAATAGGTCACATGACAAAATCCGTACACAATTCCCATCAACTGAGTCAACAGAATTTTTGACTGGGGAAAGATGTCACACTTTGGCCCACTCTGCAAAACATCACAGCAGCGTTTCTTAGTCTCTAACTGAACCTATAGAAAACAAGACTATTCGTTTTTAAAATTCCTTCACTTTTTAAATGTTATTGAAAAATATCTTCTTATCAGGAGCAAAGCAAGAAAGAACCACATCCATGCACTCCCCTCTCCAAGTCCACTCACAAATAGAAAATATGCCATTCACTTCCAAAATATGCCTCAGAAAATATGCCATTCACTTCCCTGCAGTCCCTCTCAATGCCAGCTGGATGCTGGAGCATAGCCAACCTACAAGTGATATTTCTATACTACATTTAAAAGAATCCCAATCACAGAACAGAACAAAGACTTAAATCCAAAACAATATTTTAAGGAAATTAAATATTTAATTGGAGTCAAGTGGCTTCTATAGAAAATATCCTGGTGTTAGTTCTATCCTTTTTTTTGGCACAGAAATATTCCGGCAGATGTAAGAATAGTAACTATCCAGTGCTCACTGCCTCCTTCAGATTGGAATCAGATGTATGTGGCATTCTCAATTCAAACTGATTAAACACACAGACTAAATCAGGTAATTACAAATACATGTGCTGGGGAGCTTTTTTTTAAAAAATTTGTAAAATTGTTCACATCTTTTAAAACACTTTTTTCAAATAGTGGAATTAAAAACACACAAAAACAGATGTTTTTGGTAGTTAAACTGTTGGAAATTCAGACTCCGTGTCTGGCATCACCTGGTTTTGATTCAGTGTTCATGGTCTCAGGTTAATTCTGCTTAGACTCAGGCCAATTCTGGAGCCGTTTGACCACATTGCCACCATTGAGACTGAATAGCTTCACTATATTTTTAAATGTGTTTTAACTTCTTTAAACTAACATGCTTTTTTGTCACCACAATGAAAAGCACCTCCAATACAAATGGTTTTTATAAGTGTGTGCCCAGCAGTAAGCTGGATACAATTCTTTCGGGGACATGCTTGCACAGAGCTACTCATGAACTGGCACTAGCCAGCCGTGTTCAGTGTACACTGATCTTTTGGATTGCACAATTGAGTATTCTTGAGTATTCTCTAGCTAAAAAAGGACCCTGACCTTTCGAGCAGACTTTTATGAGAAGACCCTTTAGCCCACATGCAGTACCAGTGAAATCAGCAGACCTATTTACAGGTGCAGAAGTCCCTTAGCACAGATTTGATTGCAGCACTAGGTATATGCATTATCAATTTTTTTGGTTCCTAAGGGGTAGCTGTTTCAATCTAATTCAGCAAAACAAATAAGAAGTCTGGTGGCACTTTTAAAGACTAACACATTTATTTATCTCATGAGCTTTGGTGGGAAAAAATCTCACTTCATCAGATGCTTAAAGATGGGGATCTTATAGAATGGGAGAAAAATAAATGCAGAGAAGTGTAAGTCCTAGGATCAGGTCAGACTACTATAGAATGTTACAGATTTGCTGTAGCAGACTGACTTGATCCTGTGACTTACACTTCTGTGCATTTATTTTCCTCCCATTCGGTAAGCTCCCCATCTTCAAATGTCTGATGAAGGGGATTTTCTTCCACAAAAGCTCATGCGATAAATAAATTTGTTCATTTTTAAAAGTGCACAAGACTCACAATTTTTTGGTATGATTGCTGTAAAATGTCGCCTCTATATCTTCAAATTTCTATTCAATTAGTAGAAGCCAAGTTTTTAAAAATCCTCTTTTTGTTTCCCTTCTTGAACTTGATGTGCTAGATTTTACTTAAACGAACACGTTTGTCTCTTACAAGTCTGCATATTAGGATGTTACAAACTCTCAAGTTGGAAAAGAACCACAATGTCATGATGCAACAAGCTATACGAAAATGCATTTTAGTGATAGAAAACAAATTCACTTACATTTTACAAATTTTTTTTGAACTGGCCTTATTAATTAAATCATCTAACGTCTCTAATAATACTTTGAATATATATAGGATGTGTGCTAGATTTTATTAAAATTCTTAGTCATGCAACAGCTCTAAATTAACTCCTACTTTGTCTGGTATGTGCCTTTGTCCACCACATGTATCAGTTATAAATCAACAGGACTTTACAGCTTTAGTCTAACTGTGAAAATAAATGCACATAAAATTAATTTTAAAATTCTTGCACCCACTGCTTATGTATCAAATTATTGTATTTAAAAGTTCTAAAGAACAGTCTTTCAGTATAAACTGGCAAAATAAGAATATTAGTGGGGTTACTTGCTTTGCCATATTTCTGTATTTTCTGGGAATACACATCAAGGCACCAGGGTCATGTCTACACCTGCAAGTTGGGTCAACTTAAGGAGGCTTAAGTCGACCTAACTTAGTCCCTTGTCCACACCAGGCTTTCATTAAGTCGACTTAAGAAATTCCTTAAGTCGACTTAATGAAAGCTTAGGTCGACTTAATAAGAACTGTCAGTTAGGTCGACCTAACGCTTAGGTCCACTCCTTAGGTCGACCTAAGTATAGTGTGGACACGTAAGCCCACTTTATTAGGTTGACCTAAGGGCAGTTAGGTCAACTTAACAAAGTGGACTAAGTTCCCGTTCAGGGAAACCACTTTGTTAAGTCGACTTTAATAAGCTCGACTTTAGGTCAACTTAAAGTCGACCTTATTAAGTCGATTTAACAAAGTTGACCTACCTTTTTTTAGGGTACACATAGCCCAGTATCGTATCATGCTGCAATCTATCTGGTAACATAATGTAGCTGTATCAACTGAGCAAAGTTTCTGTTTTTAAACAAAGCAAACAATGCAGCTATGGATTTTTAACATGATTTCATCTTTTATACAACCTCTTAACTAGCCTAATGTACTGCAACACCTGTCCTTATTTTTTACTGAGTTCCAGATGTACCCAAATACTGCAACTACTGGATCATAAAGGACTTAGGCTACTTGTTTACTAGTTAGGCTGTACAGTGAAGGCCAGATTTTCAGCCTATGTAACTCAATTTAGCTTTCCTGATTTCAAGGATGGAATGACTTCATGGAGTTTGGCTGAATTACACTAGATGAGGATCTGGCCTTGAATCTAAGCCATAGGTCCCATTTTCATCTTCCAGAATTACATTCTCTACATCTCCCTCAGCTCACAAAGCGAAACCAATTGTCGTTCAGAAAGTCTTGGACCAAAGCTTATCCTCCTTCTGGTTCTAATCTACTTTATTTTCAAGATTTATCAGCTTCAAACAGATTTCATAAAAAGAAGGTCTGAGCAATATTACAGGTTCCAGTTAAGCTAAGTAAGGAGACACAGGTTATGACTGCAACTCGTGTAGCCATATGTGATCTATCTTTAATATAACTAACTTAGGTACCAGAGCGGTGAAGCTGCAGCACTTCACACTTCACCGCGGACTGTAGATGCTCATCTGAAACCCTAGGTAATTATTCACTTGGCTAGCTCACACTGAAGCAGCTTCAGTGCTACCGGTACCAGAGCTAGCTATATTAAAGCTAACTTGGGAATGTCTCCATGAGTTGTATCACACTCAGTGCATCCATAGTTGCACAAGCATTTACTGTCTTCAGGGCCTTGGTGCACCACCTCTGATTTATGCAGGACATAGCTCCAGTAGTGCTTACATGAACAGAATCCTTTGTGACAGTAATGACAGATGACAGTAATCTTTCTGGAGAGCACAAAGATTAGCTTGATGCTGTAATGGCTCAAAACATACAACTGCCTATTGAAGATATCAAACAGGAAAATTACCCATTACTTAGTTTATAGTCTCAGTCAGTTGTCCATTTTGTGCAGTTCTACTTTCACATGAAAGTTGGAGTATTCCAAAGAAGAAATTTATCAATCTTCTCTCCAGCAAAGGTGGTAGAACCCATCTGACTTCCTAATTTTGCTGTTTCATTAGCCCATGTCTTACAGAATAGCAATAGGTCCATTATTGTTTAAATTTTTGTCAATTCCTACCCTCCAAAACCCTTGGCTGAGCATACTTCAACAGGTTCAGGCAGCTAATATCTCTGGATACGTCTACACTTAGAAAGTTAAGTTGACTTTATTAAGTCGACTTATATTAACTCAACTTTAAGTCGACCTTATTAAGTTGACTTAGAGAGTCTACAATAGACTCCTAAGTCGACTTAAAAGCGACCTTATTAAGTTGACTTAGAAAGTCTACACTCCCCAGGCTAGAAGCGGCAGTTCCCAGGGACAAGGGGACCCGCGGCTCCTGGGGACAAAGGAGCTGCGGCTCCCTGCCAAGAAGGAAGCCGCCTGCGGCTTTCCCCAGGGAGAGCTGTCCCCGGGACAGGGAAGCCGCGAGCGGCTTGTCCCGGGGACAGAGAAGCTGTGAGAGGCTCGTCCCAGGGACAGCGAGCTGCTCATGGCTGGCTCTTCCCAAGACAGGAAAGCCGCGAGCAGCTTCCTTGTCCCTGCGGGGAGTCCCTTGTCCCCAGTGGAGCCGCGGCTCTCTTCTACCAGGGAGAAGGGCTCTCCCTAGCCCTAGGATGACCTAGGGCACTCAGGTCAACTTAGGGCTACTCCCCATCTACACTGGCTTAAGTTGACTTAATAAGGTCAATTTACCACTTAAGTCAATCTAAAAGGAGGTGTTATTAAGTCAACTTAAGGAATTGGTTAAGTCGACTTAATAAAAGCTCAATGTAGATGGGGAATAGTTTAGGTCGAATTAAGCCTCCTTAAGTCAACCTAACTTATAAGTATAGACGCACCCTCTGACTCTTGTTTGCCCTTGTGAATAAATGCTGCTCCAGGATCTGCATTGTGGAGATGTCTGTGATGTCCTAGGCTACCTTATGTCACTATAATGGGTGAGTTGTTTTAGTGTTAAGAAAACCTGTTTATCTGGTTTGCCCTGCTGCTCCACAACAAAGGTTCAGCATGGAGCTGAGTGTATGCTGCCTCCTTATGATCAGATTATAATCCATCTATACAACATATCTAACAATGTCTAGCGCTGAGGCTGAATGTTTTCTAATGCACTGTGTTTGGCAAGCCATTTTGCCAACAGTCCTGCCATGACTAGCCATTTTTAAAAAATATTTTCCATTATTTTAGTATTTGCTTTCCTCTTTTACTTCCTGTTGAGGCTCAGAGTGGAGCTGGCTTTAAAAAAAAAGTATTTTAAGATTTCAAAAGGTGATCTACTTTGAAACAACAAAATATAGTGCCATACTATGCAAAGTCACTTTTAACAAAGTTTCTGATATTCTCCACTTTCCTAAGAAAGGCAAGTAGCACTGTAGTGTTAATCCTGCCTATAATGTTAAGAGCCAGATTTCCTAGTGTTGTCTGGAGGGAGTAATAATATTGCAAATACTGGAGAGCACTGAAACATAACTGCTAGCACTAGGAGTTAAACAATTTTAAAAGTGGCATACAAAGTTGTCTCCAAGTTGCAGAAGTCTGTGATTAAGTAACAGGTGATAGCTAAGTACTCCGAGTTTACCCAAAGCATTGTTGTTTTATTGGTTAGAAATCCAAATTGTGGCCATATCAAATAAAATACATTAGCATGTGAATGTATTTAGTTTGCAAAAGGCACAGAAGCCAGGCTTGTCTACATTACCTTTTAATGTGAAGAGTCAAGTTAGCTGACATAATTCGGACCACAACTGACCAGTCAGCATAGACCCGGAGCCTTTGTGTTCACAAGCACATCATACAACTGTGATATTCAGAAACACCGTACAGCTTAGCAATGTAAAGAAGCCTTAAACCTACGCAGTTCTTAAAAGCAGTGCTGGACCAGTTACACATTTGTTTTATCTAAGCAGATGTCAGAACAAAAAGAGCATCTGCTTCAACTGGAGTGAACTATCATATCCATGTTTTTTCCCCTTAAGAGTGGTGAAGAACACACTGAGTGTTAAATTTTTCAGTGGCATTTTATATTGGAGTGGAGAGACAGATGTTTTAATTTTTTCAATAATCTGGCCAGTAAATTTACTATGTCTCTTTGCTAAGCTGTTCACCCTTACTATTAAAACTGATTTGCACAACAGTATGTTACAGCCAAAGCAAGCGCGGCAGTCATTAAAGTGTAGCTGCTCACACATGTTTCGGTTCTTAGCCAAATCAGCTACTGATGAATGGATCATCCTTTGCCTAGTTTCCTTTTCTGTAATTGTAAGGAAGTAGTAAAGAAATAATTTGTGGTTGTGAAATAGTCATGCTGACAGGTAGGCCTGCTTCTGTCTTTTTTGCTTTTAAACATGCTACCCATCAAAAGTCTGTGGTTTACTTCCAACCCTGGGATCTGTCCAGTTCCTTGGAACTCTCCCCATTAAAAAAATAGATGAGTCCAAGACAATCTCAAGGCTTATGGAGAGCTCTCATTTAAAAATAATATAGGCACTGAAGTAATGGCATTATTCAGTAAAGAAGAAGAATTTAAGCAAAAAGTACAGACAAGAAATTTGGTCAGGGGAAAAATAAAACTAAATACTGTAATCTTGTATGTGTCAAATTTTTCAAAATATTGCAGACCACTTCTTAAAATAGAGGTCCTCTCCTATACCTCCCCACTCAATCCAGACTCAGCACTTCGCTCAGTGCTGGGTTTCCCATTACTAGATCATTAATATTAGATCAGCATTAAGGAGAACACAGGACAACAAGCTCACTTTAATGAGATGGGTGGTCCTGACTGGTTATTTCCCCCACATCATATCTTTGCTGCTTATTTCTTCTTCCTCACTGCTGAGGAATTTAATTGGTATTACTGAATTGCCTGCAACTCCCACTGCTTTACTTTCTTCATCTTGGTTCCATTCTCTTGCAAAATAGTAGTTTTTCTTGTTTGATGGTCACAAAAGCCTGTGAAAATCCTAGGAGAGTCCTGCGATGATTATTTTATATATAGAAAAGTTATGCTGTGGTAGTTTGCTCCAAGGTTTAATAAAAATGCTATAGGGTGTAAAATCAAACACTCAAAAATTAGGGAATGCCAATAAGAGACAAGGGTCATGGAAATCAAAGAGTGTGTGATCGTGTAATGAAAGACTATCATATTGCACATGCTCTCGGGAACCACAGGTTGTATGAACAACTTTAATCTGACATTTCCTAACTTTTGGGATTTTTACTGGAGTCTGAATGTCCTTAGGAAACTGAAAAAACAGATTCCACTGTGTGAAATCATATTGACTCCATTCCATCCTTCCCCCGAAGACTGAGTCATCAGCAGCAGCATTGGGACCCAGGCAATTATATCTCTAGTGTATAGCTGGCACCGTTAGTAGCAGGTATAGGGTTTTATCCTCTATGTGGACCTGGCACTAGAGGGGGATATGACCCAAACCTTGTTTAGTGACTATTTGTTGGACAATGGAGGAATGCTGGGAATCAGGAACCTTAGCCCAAATGTTCTATTTCTGGCTCAGGATGGGAGTATGTGCATGTAGTTATAGAGAGCTTGTCAGGTACAGACATTGTACCATTAAGCATTTATATTGCAGTAGCATCATGTGGCATCAAACAGGAGAGGATGTCATTGTGCTAACCAACATATAAATGCACTGTAAGTGGCAATCCCGTTTTAAAGGCAGGGTGGCTATGTGGATGAAATTTGTGTCTGCTAGATTAGAGATCTGAGGCCAAATCCTAACCTCACTCCAGGAGCATACAGGGACTAAAGGTGCAGACCTGCTGTTAAGAGGAATTTTCGCAGTCAGGGACAGGGTACAGCTGATATATGTAACTCCTTATGGTGTTCAGCTTGCCTTCCTCTAGGCTTAAAGGGTGGTGGCAGCTGCTGCTACAACAGCCTGCCTAGAGAGCTGTGCCTGGGAGCATGCTCAGTACACTTAACACACAAGGAGTCGTGTCTGGATGGAGCATGCTCAGTATGCATATGACTTTAGAGATTTTAACAACTTTCCTCTAACAAGTTCTACCAAACATGTGCAGATTCAAATGTACCAAAACTGGATGGATTCTCACAGAGATATCTCATAGACTTTAAGGTCAGAAGGGACCAGTACGATCATCTAGTCTGACCTCCTGCAAAAGGTTCCTCTCTGACCCCAGAACAAATTTCAAGTTTTTCACTTCTAATTCTACAGGGCCTAAAGCTTTTCCAAAAAAAGGAAAAAAGCTGGAAACATGCTTCATCATGGACAAAACTACCTATTTTCCATGAGTTCATTCTTGGAAATGGCTGAACCATTTTTATGGAACCTTAAAAAAAAATCATTCCAACAGAGAGTAAATGGGGACAATTTTTACTCCAAATGACTAAAATTATAAACAACTGAAATAGGGGCTTAAGGGACATACTTTAATATAAGGTAACTATGGTCCCTTACACCACCGGAGTAGGACAGGATTTGGTCTCGGATATCTAATTTGGCAGACACAAATTTTGTAAACTTAGCCACCATATCTCCAGAAAGGGATTGGTACTCATGATGCATTGCCAGAGGGAGAACTCCACGACCAGGCCACTGGATTTCTTTTTCAAATAGATTTTAAAATCAGGTTTGATCATACTAGGATGCTTGCCATTTGATTGGAGATAGGATAAATCTAGAGGCCCACAAACAATTTTTATTCTCAGGCTCCTGGCTAGAATGGATATAGTTTTTATCTACATTCCTTTGGAACCAGGTTAAAGAAAACTTTGTTTTTTACTGTATGTCTGGGAATTGAACATCCCAGTAAATAATACTTCTAAAAATGAAACTATACGGTCAGATAGAGATGGTTATTACTATGCTGCCAGTGCCAGGGGTGCAGGAGAACTTGCATAAAACACCCAATGTGCACTTCTTTGGAAAAAACACTTCTTTGGGGAAGAACAGTCTGTGCGTTAGCAGATAACAGGTGTTGCATTAATCCAGGCCACCATACATTTACTCACTAAACAGATTAACTTTGCAATTTCCTCTTAGGCATTTACCTTTGGAATTTCAGCTTTCATAATAGGAATCATTCATATGATCATATGAAAATGACAGCAATTTAATGATCATAGCTGTCAGACAATATGTCAGACAAATACCCTTTATGTGAATATACAAGGGGAAAAATGTCCTTGAATATCTTAACTACGAAATGTCAATAAATTGAATTTATGTCTCATTTAATTCTGCAATAGACTAGTTAGTACTTAAAGGGTAGAAACACTTCCCCAGTCTCGCTCTTCCTGAGAAACTTTCAGATGCTGGAAATGAATTCCTTTTGTCTTCTCGTTATTCATCTGTTACACATTATGGAAAAACTCTGGGCATCAAATGATCCCACAGTGGTCTTTCATCTCCAGAGAAGCCTGGTATAAATTAAATTCTTATGCTCTCTCAAATTATGGCAATGTATTGCAGCGTGCCACTGATTTATCAGCTTGTGATTTTTGCTAGTTCTTTCAGCATGCTGCAACTAGCTAATCTAAATCTCTTCAATTTAAGCCAATCTTTTACACTACTAGCTAATGCAGTAATTAAAATGCTTTTGCAATAATGTATATAAGTATTAATCCATATATAATGACATATAACACATCCATTAGTTTGCCAGTTCCCTGTGATATTAAACTTGCATAAAAACATGCTTTTCTACATTTATTTAACATCTCCCAATCAGAGCAGCAGTTCATGAAAACAATGTTCTCTGGTTACCATATTTTATTTTAGAATAGCTGTTAAACTGGCTATCACAAAGACCATCCAGAAATGCAGATTGAGGACACTATCTCTTGGTAATATTTAACTGGAGGAAACTGTTTAGCAACAGTCTATAAGGGCATTTTTACTCATGAGTTTTCTTTCTCTGTGGATTTGAATGTTTCTTTCTTCTCTAAATGATTTAGGATTTCACTGTATCTAAAACACTTCAGCACTGGCAATAAGGCTATTGTTCTTTCACTCTTCACTTCCTGCTATATTTGCTGCCATATGTCCCATACCACAAGAATTCAAAGCTTCCACTATCATGTTCAAGTCTGAATTGAGGTTTACCATGCTCATTCCTATTTTACTCTGTCGCTCTTTCATTCTATTTTTCTCCTGCCAGATGCTGTTTGTCCCGCCCTTCAGCTCACACATAATCTCTGTAGCTGAAATAATAAATTCTAATTAAGGAAACATTCTTGCAACACCACATACATTTTTTTTCTTCCAGGAATGTAGTCTTGTGCTGATCATGTCTACACAGACTCCGTCCCTTTGTACGAAAAGTAAAAGTAAACAAATTTTTAGCTACCTTTAGTTAAGCCTAATAAATGTCACTTATTTTGGGGACATTAGAATTTCATTATGATTCATTGCTTATTGAATGCTATTTCAACCAGCAATTTTAAGTAGATTGTATTATTTTAAATTATTTTAATTTTAAACCTAAAGTAAATAGAAAATACATGGACTCTATTTCCATCTTGGCATTGTTCATATATTCTCATTCCACTGCCCCCAATTTGTTTAAAGCTACTTCAGTCTTTTCTTCTGAATCAGTTGCTGGCCTTGAACAATGGTAAACAAACAAACAAACAAACAAACGCAAAAAAAAATCTGACTATTGATTGTTTATCTCAGGAGATAGGGTAGATTCAAACTCTGACAATAAAGTTCTGCTAGGTAGCCTTTGGACTGAACTTTGAGATGACTCCCCTCTGACTGAATTCCTTACCTCACTTGAATCCTCCTGTTGATTGATAACAGCTAATGCATCCTCTGCAGCCTGGCGCTTGGCTTCTGCAACAGTGCGTTCCATTTTAGCTCTCTCTGTAGTGATCATGTCGTGGGCTTTCCGTTCAGCCTCTGACACTGCCTTTTGCAACTCTGTCATCGCCTGACGTTTTACTTCATTGACTGCTTCCTCTACAAACAAGGCAAGAAGTCTTCATCAGCACAACAGGTTTGGTACAGGACTATTGATTAGAAAGAATGCACCAAAGGAAACATATATCTTTCTAATAATTATGCCTTTTCACTTCCTGGAGTAGGATAAGGACAATATTTAGTACCTAAAACGACTGAGCTATTCCCTCCTTCCGCTACTTCCTCATGATCTGAGGAGAACATGAAATGCTCAGATAGCATGAGTGCAGTGCAGCTATTTCTGATCTCCAATTTACCCTTTTGTATCTTTTTGAATATTTTCCCTGAAAAAAAATGTCTCTACAGGACTAGATTTATGAAAGAATTCTTTGAAAGTAACTAATTGAGAAATGACACTATGAACATTTTATGTCAAGATACTATGATAATAAACATAATAAATTAATAATAAGTAACGTTCTGGTTTTAAACTTCTGTAATGACTATACAATACATTACTATACAATATGTGAACCCTTTAAGGCATCGATAGGTTCTCTAATAGATAACAACACAATATGTAGAATGTAATAAAAAGGTGCTCAACGTTAATATAGCTATTAAAACAAAATAATTGATAAATAGATAATCTATCTGTAGTGCTTTTAAAGTCATTTCCCGAATATGTAGTTTTCTAACCCAAAAGCTAAGTTTCGATGTTTCCTTTTTTTATATCTAAGCACATTGCTAGTTTTAGTTCTTACCAATTATTCTCTGTTCCAAATCAGCATTTATATTTTGAAGAATTTAGGCCTTGATTCAGCAAGTCACTTCAGCATATTTAAGTCAATGGGACCTAGCGACATACTTAAAACGTGCATGACTGATATGTTAAAATCAGAGCCTTTGTGTTGTTTTAGGATGATATTGATCAGTGCAATTAAATTATCCCGTATGAATTAGTGTAATGCATTCTACTATGCTATCCTGAAAAAACATGAGTTGTCATGAATGGGTTTTTCAGTTTTTGATGCAAAAAGAGTACTAAGATTTTACTTATGTACAAGCTTTCAACTGACAACTAAAAGAAGTAATTTCTTTTTTAAAAAATTAAATGCTCTAATTAACAAGGAAACCATCCTCCCCCTGAATTAGTTTATCTAATTTTCATCTTTATTCAAAGCAAAATGACAATGATTAATTGAAAATTTAATAAGCAGTAATTATTAACTTGGCAAACCTAGTACCAATTAACACTCTATTAAAACTAATTATGACATGTTTCACTCAAGTGTTTGCACTTAATTGTTTCACCCACTTAAAAAGCATCTTAATTAAATGTTCTGTTTAATTAAAAACATAGATTCCTAATAAAAATGTTTGGCTGTAGATTAAAAATGTAAGAGTTATAAATGTGCTATGGTTACTTTGGGCTGTTCAGTATTACAGGTGTTTGTGCATATAATGTTACAGACACACATACACAAATCCACAACTTTTTCAATTTAGAGCTCTACATTTGCAGTTACTAATCCCAGCACTTTGTGTCATTTGCTTTTTTATAGTAGCATCGTTTAAAGAAGTACATTTTTTACAATTATTGTATTATTATGAAGAATTCTAATTTTAAAGTACAAATGAACAATCTAAATGACACAGTTTATTTTAATCTGTTCAGAATGATAACTATTTCTGTTATAATAGTGCCTACTGAAGTAGGATCTGTACATACATGTATGAATAAACAGTTGCTGATCCAAAGAGATATGTTTAAACTGAAGTTTTGGAGAGGAAAAAAATAAAATTAGATATAAAACTTATGCTTTTATTTTTATGAGGCTGAAAATATGCCTTTATATTACCATACCATAAATGTTGTTTGGGGGGAGAACATAGGAAAAGGGGAATATCATACCCTTCAACTATACAGTCAGGGCTTAATTTACTTTGAATATTCAAGGTGAATTAAAATTCTATCTAAGTGGCAATACAGGACAATAATTTTTGCTTACGATCAAAGCTGCAGCTTGACTAATTGTATATGCAAATCAGGCAATTTATATTTAAATTATGCATTCCTATTCTAGTCCCACAGGCACACACAGATCAGCAAAGGGAATTCGTAGGACATTTGCAAGGTGCTTGAATATTTATTACCAACTGCAAACATTCTCTGGTCGCTTGAAAAGAAATATACAGCAGCAAATGTACAGATGCCGTTTTATCACCATTTTTATAAAACCAAGGCAATTTAAATACAGACCTTTTGTATTGTATGAACTACAGTTATTAACAAAGCTGATTTTGGGGAGAAAAGACTGTAGTCTTCCCTATGGCATTTGCTATGAATGTAAATATTTTAAATGTATATGAGGTTTTTTCACTGCACTACATCATTTCATGAAATCTTAATCTAAGGACTGGTTTATACTGTTGGCAAAATTCGGCTGCAGTCAACAGGAATTACACAAGCTATTCTGCGTAGCTTCTATAACTCCCGTTGACTTCGTAACTTCTGTTTAGTGTGTCGTCTCCACTGTACTGTGCCAATGGGAAATGCATTCCCATCGACACAGTGCTATGCCTTCTGAGGAGATGATTTAATTGAATCAAGTTCTGGATCGACTGAGCAGATCTTCATTGCCACTCAATCAATCTGGATAGATGGATCTGACAGCGGTGAATTTGCTGCCATTTGTGAAGATACATTTTAATATTGAGGTTTGCAGTATTTAAACATCCTACATTAAACTTTTTTTACAAGATTTGACAGAGATTTTCCTAGTTCAATGTTTTATAAACATTAATTCTGATAAACTTTTCATTTTGATTCCTGTACATAAAGTGGGAGGAAATAGAATCTGTAAATATAGTTTGTAATCTAATTCTGTATTGTATAAACTACTCAAAGGCTCAAATGGTGTTATCATCATGTTTTAAAACATTTAAAGACCACAAGCTGGGGCAGAATGAAAATATTTTTTGGCTTGAATGAACTGCAAATGGTTTATTGGTTTTCAGTTATATGTAATTACATGAATGGACAGTTGATATATCAGGTGTGATATCTGTTTGTATTAATATAACCACAAACAAAGCCAACAAGAGATAAAAGCTTATTAGCGTTTTCAATCAAAAAGCAATAACTGCGTTTCAGTGCTGTATAAATACATGAACCTACCTCTAAAGAAAACCATTCTTCCAAATAAACAATGATTTTCTGCACATTCTATAATTATAGGTAGCCTATAACACTTGGAAGTACTTTAGAGACAGTGAGGCACAGCAGATTTGATGGTCATTGCGCAAAATAAAACCCTTGGTACCTGGACAATAGCCTAATGGCAGTTTATGGACACTATAAGAAGAGATTTTACTGTCCTAGACAGACAATACTTGACTTCCCATGGAAAAAGAATAATACTGGTATAGGACACCACTTCTCAACCAGAGAGAGCGGAAGGATGATTAGGTTCAAATATCAGAAAGGATAAAAAAGTGGCTAAGGAAGCACATAAGTCTTAGAAATATATGTACAAGACTTCTTAATTTTCTCACAACTGCTAATCTCTGAGGCTGTGTCTACACTTACCAAAGTTAGTTCGAATTAGTTAATTCGAACTAACTAATTCAAACAAATTTTAGTTATTTCAAATTAACTTCATTCGAACTAGCATGGCCTCACTGGAATTTTAGTTCGAACTAAGCAAGTGCCATGCATGTGCCAGTTAGTTCAAACTAAGCAGTTAGTTTGAACTAACATGACCACATTGACTTAATTCAAACTAACTAGTTTGAATTAAGGGTTAGTTCGAAAGGTATAATCGAATGTATTAGTTCGAATTAAGGAACCCGTTAATTCGAACTAAAGAAAGCCTAGTGTGGCCAAGGCTTAAATTAGTTCGAATTAAACTTCCTTAATTTGAACTAACTTGCCAGTGTAGACATAGCCTGTGTTCCTGTTTCGTGTTTATTGATGGTTTCAGTTAACAATATTCACCGAGGATTAATTGCTCCTACTCATGTGAGCAGATCCGGAGAGCTAGGCATTCAATAGGACTGCTTGCATGAGTAAGCTCTTCTCAACATAAATAGTCTTTTAGGCTTGACCTTAGATACTGAAGTCACTGACATTCTTACATCTGACTTTTATGGCAGCTGAATGAGGTTCTTATGGCTCAAGCCTACAAGATACTGATTATGCTAAACCTGCTGCAACAGTCATGTAAGCATGTGCTTACGTTTTAAGCTCGTAGGTACTCCTTCTGAAATCCCTGGATTACTCACATGCCTAAAGAAAAGCACATGTCTACATACATGATTTTCTGCAATAAAGTCCTGGACTTTAAACTTGTACAAGTTGCCCACTAATTTTTGATGACTCAAATCTTTAGAGTCCAACTGGAGACAAATATGCCTGATTTCCAAAGTATTTAATCCCTATTATTTTATTTTATTTTATTTTACTTCAGTTGAGTTGTAGATGCTCAACACTCAAGACTTCAATGTCTCAAGTTGGGAAATGAATGCACCCAAAATTAGTAGACATTTCTGCAAATGTAGGCCTAAGATTTACTTTTGAAAAAAGTTTGCAGGTTTTGTGAAGAGGAAGTTACTCACCTTGTGCTATAAAGATGGTACTTTGAGATATGTGTCCCTGTAGGTAAGACTGCAAGTCATGGAGGTTGCAGAAGTCACAGATTCCATAACCTTCCTTAACCTCCGTGACTTCCATAGCTGCAGCAGCCAGTGTGGTTAGCATCAGGGGCCAGCTGGTCAGGCAGCCCCACCGTCAGCTGCACTGGCCACTGCTGGAGTGGCCCTGGGGCTAGGCACCTGACCAGGTCTTCCAGTGTAAGGTTGCCAGAAAAGTATTCTGCCTTCACCACCCCATCAAAAATGATGCTTTGAAGTGAAGGACCGATATGCAGGCAGTAGAGGTCCCAATTGCTTTTACCTAGGGAACCTCAGTTTCTTCCTCTGCTGCTCGTGAACTCTTTGTGATGAGTACTGAGATACATATTGTGATTACTGGGGCTTAAATAGTGGCTGAGGGCTGTATTTTCCTTTGTAAGATGGTGTGTATATTCCTAGAGACTGAAGATTAACCTGTGAATCCTTCAACGTGTGATGAGACCTGTCGTTCTTCTTAGAGAATAACTTCATCATTTAAAAAGAAGAACCTCTACTGTGGTTTGGACCTCTGTAGGAAAACCAGATAAATGCAGCCATGAAGCCCATCTCGTAACAGTGGATGTGGAAATTGAACATGCCTCCAAATTGTCTGCATCTAATGTGGATTGGTGAGATGTTTTAGCCACCAGTTGGCCTTCATTGATTATGGCCTTGAATTGGTCTTTATGGGAGTCTGGGAGTTGTTCAATTAAGGGACTGCGTTTTGTACAATTTTGGTAGTCATATTTTGCCAGGCATCTTATTTTGCCAAATTGCCAGAGTAGTTTGCTACACAGAACTGGAGGTTGGCTGATGAATATGACTTCCTGCCAAATGGGTCCAGATGCTTCCTGTCTCAGTTATACACGGTAGATTTAGATTTGTTCTGGTGGCCCCTATAATTAAGTGCATCCACAATGATGGAATTGGGAGGCAGGTGGGAAAATGGAAATTCAGTGTCCTTTAGAAGCACATAATACTTTTTGCCTGCATATTGGGGGGATGGATGCAGATATCTGCCATATGACTTCATCATGGTCCAAGAATGCCACATAAACCAGGAGGGCCACTCTCGCAGTGGTGGAAGAGTATAAAATGCCTACCAATTTGTGGTAGGCCTCAGTTATTTCTTGCAACTGTATTTGCATTCTTTTACCCTCTGAGCTAGGTTTGGGAATGATTTAAAATCAGCAGCCATGGATGGCAGAGGAGGCATCACTGCCTTGTTTGGTGAGTACAAGAAGAAATGAATTTGAAGAGTATCTTCCCCTTCTGCCTCCACCCCAAACTTTTTCCTCAGCTGTTCAAAGGGTTCAAAAGCCTTCAAAGTCACATACCTTGTCTGTTAGTATGCCACATAAGAAGCCTAGCAGGCTTGCTGTCTCTGAGGCTGCCAGGGACCCCAGCATGGTCACTGAGGGTATAGGGTTGGTGGCTGGTACTACAGTTGGCCAAACCATGGAAGCTGAGAGTTGGGTGGATGATATGCCTGGTGGCCATAGTGAGATTGGGTCTGAGAAATGCGTTGTGTACTGGAAATGCAGCAGTGCAAATAGATTTGATACTGATGCTGAATGTCGATATGGAGAGTCTTGCACTGATGAAATAAGAGATATGAACCTGGCCAAATGGTCCGTCAGTGCCACATACACTGGGATTGATGCTGGTGCTGATGTCTGTGGCGAGGTAGCATTCCCTGGGGCGTATCTTCTATGTTTTTCATGACCCCATGGTACTGGCACTCCCTTTGCCTGTGTGCATCAGGTCTTTCGACAAACCGACTTGCTCTGTTTGTGCCCTCGGTATCAGCATTAGGGTGCACCATTGGTACTGATGGAGCCGGAGATTATTTTCTGCTCAATTGGGGCTCATTGTGGGAACTCACCAACCTTTTCTTAGCGGCCTTAAGTGAGTGGCTCTGCTCTTTGGGATTACCTGCCTTCAAAGTGCAAGGTTGTGGTGAGAGTTCTCGTCAGGACTCAGGGGTTTAAGTGCTAAGTCATGAGCAGAGTTTGAGTTTGAACTCTCTTTCCTGGATCTGAGCTTTAGTTGCTAGTGTCAACCACGGCTTTCTGGATTGGGCTTTTTTCCCAGGCAATGAATCCACTCTGGGTGCCTGTCAGTCACTGGGATAGATTCCTGCAACTACGGCACTATTGAGGGGTCCCCCCTTGCACCAGGGTTGGTGGGAAGCGAACCTTTCTTTTTTTCTTTCTTTACATGGCCAACAAAAAACAAATGAGGTAACAAAGGGAAAAAAGCTTCAAGGGAAGTTAAAATTAACGAAACTAAAGGGAGCTAATGATCCATGAATGGACAGCTGTGAGCTCCATCTCTAGCCAGGGTGGTTGATAAGGAACTGAAGAGGGAATGCCCATGCACACTGGCTTCATGGCAGGTAGTAAACAGAGCATGTGTGGCCAGGATGCACTGCTACCAAATTTCTCTGATCAGTAACGTGGGGGGGGGGGGGGTGGACACACACTTACAGTGGACCACCCATAGGGATATTACTCGAAGAAGATGCTATACTACTAGGTAAGGATAGTACACGTATATGTAACCAGCAGAAAAACCCAGCATAATTATCTAACCACACATTAGGTGATGGGGCCCATTTGTCTGGCTTGTCGGAGAAGGTCTGTTGCCCCCTTAAAGGCCAGAGAGTCAGAGAGTTATCTGCTATGTTAGGAGAGTTTCGAAGATACCAAGTCAGCATAGGGACACTGACCCATCCCCCCCAAGTGCACGAAAATCCCTTTTTTCCCACGTGGACCAGGTTGGTGCTGCCATCCACAAAACTAGCTAAATGACCAGGTTTTGTCATGACCCACTGTGAGCACTATGCTAGTTGCTCCTTTCTCAGGTGGCAGGGAAGGAATTTTTCCCTCACCACCAGACTGGCCAAGGCAAGGTGGGTTTTTTTGGCCACCCCCACACTGGAGTCTTAGTGGAGACAAAAAAAAAAGTGAAAGGGAGGTTAAGCTATGATGTTACAATTATTATATAAGCTTGGGAAAGATGACCTGTGAAAATACCCCAGAGGGAATGCATACAGAGATGAGATAAAATAGACTGGGAAAAGATTTAAAGGAGGTGTTTTTTAAAGAGGCTGGAACAGGGAAAGTTCACAGCTATTTTGACTGGCAGTGAATCTACCTCTCTCTCCTTTATAGCTCTCTAAACCAGCAGTTCTCAACCACTGTGTTGCGAAATGTGTAGCGGCACAGCGGCAAGTGTGTCGCCACAGGCTCACCCCCACGTGGCTGGTGAGCTGCAGCAGCAAGCTGCTGGCTGTTAACACTGCAGCCTCCAGTTTGGCAGGCTGCTGACTCATCCATCCTAGGAGCTAGAGTCCAGCTCCTAGGCTGGATTTGGATGGGGGACATTTTAAATCTCCAGCCCTGCCTGCCAAGGCCAGAGCGGGAGAGCAGGTTTCTCCAGCAGCCATGGGGCAGGGTGGGGCCCCTTTGTTATGGTGAGTGTGAGCCTGCCAGTGCTGGGCAGGATGTGGAGGTCAGAGTTGAAGAGATGCAGGGACAGGGGACAGTGCGTGGCCAGAGTCAGGGCCGTGGTGAGAGCGGGGTCTATGGGGGAAGAGACTCGGGGCTTGCAGGCTGCTGCGGGGGGGCTGTTAGGAGAAGGGGGAAGAGACAGAGGGCTGCCGGGGGAGAGACGGGGGGCTCCTGCGGGAGGGGGGGGAGACAGGGGACTGCCAGGGGAAGGGGGAAGAAATGGGGGGGTGGGGCTGCTGGTGAAAGGGGAGCCTTGGTGTGTCGCGAACGGCTGGGAACTCTCCCAGTCATGTCGTAACCCCAAAAAGGTTGAGAACCCCTGCTCTAAACCCTCATTGGGGTTGGGAGGGGGGAGTGGGCAGTGGTAAACTCAGCAACAGCTTAGCTGGGAACCAGACAAGGGTGAGGGAAAGGACTGCCAGCAGCCCCAGCCATACATAAATGGCTATGGAATTACCTGCAATGTACAATTTTATCTGCTGAGTACTCCTAGACATTTCAGAATAAAGTTGAAGTCTAATTAAACCACATCCAGCATCCAGGAGGAGAAGGACCTGGGTGTACTGGTTGATCACAGGATGACTATGAGTCGCCAATGCGATGCGGCCATGAAAAAAAGCTAATGCGGTCCTGGGGTGCATCAGAAGGGCTATTTCCAGTAGAGAAAGGGAGGTGTTAGTACCGTTATACAAGGCACTGGTGAGACCTCATCTGTAATATTGCGTGTACTTCTGGTCCCCCATGTTTAAGAAAGATGAAGTCAAACTGAAACAGGTGCAAAGAAGGGCTACAAGGATGATTCGTGGAATGGAAAACCTGCCCTACTAGAGGCGACTTAAAGAGCTTGGCTTGTTTAGCCTAACCAAAAGAAGGTTGAGGGGAGATATGATTGCTCTCTATAAATACATCAGAGGGATAAATACCAGGGAGGGAGAGGAATTATTTGAATACAGCAACAATGTGGACACAAGAACAAATGGATACAAGCTGTCCATTAGGAAATTTAGGCTTGAAATTAGATGCAGGTTTCTAACCATCAGAGGAATAAAGTTCTGGAATAGCCTACCAAGGGGAGCTCTGGGGGCAAAAAAAAAAAAAAGATGCCTTCAAAACTGAGCTTGATAAATTTATGGAGGGCATGATATGATGGGACGGCTTAGTTTGGCAATTGTCCATTTTTTTACTACTGGTGATAGATATGCCAGTGACCTGGGAAGGGGTATTAGATGGGGTGGGTTCTGAGTTATTACAGAGAATTTTTTTCTGACTCGCTGATGAGTCTTGCCCACATGCTCAGGGTTTAACTGATCGCCATATTTGGGGTTGGGAAGGAATTTTCCCCCAAGGCAAATTGGCTTGGGCGCTGGGTTTTTTTTGCCTTCCTCTGTAGCATTGGGCATGGCTCCCTTGCTGGTTGATTCTCTGTATTTTAAAGTCTTTCAATCATGATCTGAAGACTTTAATAACTCAGTCATAGATTAGAGGTTTATTGCAGGAGTGGGTAGGTGAAGTTTTGTGGCCTACATTGTGCGGGAGGTCAGACTAGATGATCATATTGGTCACTTCTGACCTTAGAGTCTGTGGCTATGTCTACACTGGCAATTTAAGTCGACTTAAGGAGGCTTAATTTGACTTAAATTAAGCCGCGCCCACACTAGGCTTTCATTAAGACAACTTAAGAAATTCCTTAAGTCGACTTACTGAACGCTTAAGTCGACTTAATAAGAACCGCTTACTAGGTCAACTTAAGTCTGCTTAGGTCGACCTAACCCTTCTTTAGGTCGACCCAAGCCCAGTGTGGACGTTTAAGTCCACTTTGTTATGTCGACTTAAGGGTGGTTAGGTCGACTTAACAAGGTTGATTTTAAGTCGACTTAAAGTCAATCTTATTAAGTCAACTTAACAAAGTCAACCTAACTTTTCCTAGTGTAGACATAGCCTATGAGTCTATCTCCTGTCCTTCGTGGTTTCAGACAGCTTATTTACAATTCTCTCCATCAAAAATTATGTTCAGTTAACATTAAGGATCGAATTAAAATAAATAGAAGTAAGGAAACAGAGTTGGGACTAGGACCAGGCCTGAATCAACATCCCAGATCCAAAACAACCAATAGGACAAATGATCACTATGTATAAACTGACACATCTCCTTTCATACCAGCTGAGGAGATGGCTTCATCACTTGAGAATGTCTGAATTTGATCACAGAGCCAAATTGTGCAGTTCTAGCTCATCTTTAGTAAAGACTGAAAGACCATTCTTCTTTCACTTTATTTTGTCTAGGAACTGCAAATGATTTGACAATATCAACTTTATAAAATTTGCAAGACCCTCTGAAGGATAAGTTTCAATTTCAGAAATTCCTCTCTACAGCATTGGTGTAAATGATGTTTTCTTCGATTCCATAATATTTGATCATTGTTTCTTATTTTTAAATTAAGATTTTAACATAAATAAAGAAAAAAGAAAAGAAACATGTCATTGACACACCACAACATCACATTTCAGGGCTAAGTTTTCTTTAGACATAGGATGAAATTGTAGATTGAATGAATTGTGTTATTTATAGCATAAATAGTGGCGGCTACTTAAAATATGCTTTGAACATAAATTGACAAACATGTATTTCAAAAGATGAATGCACAGTATATTACATGACATGATTGTATGTCTATTGCATAAATATGCCTTTGTAACATTGTGTATAATTGTTCTGTAATAAATAAAAATCCTAATGAAAAGAAGCTATAGGACAAACAAAGTAGAAAATCCTGAAACTATTGAATCTTCGCTATTGAATCCTTAACATTATGGGTCACCTCGTCAAAGGCAGAAGTAATGGGATATGAATGTGCCCCTGCACCCTAGCATTTGCACATGTAAAAATCAGGCAAACTGATAGCTAAGTTCACATCTTGTGGATGAAAGCCTAGTTCCTTTGAAGAGAAAGGCAAAGTTCCTGTTGACTTAAATAAGGCCAAGATTTCATCCTACAACTTCAACAGGATCCCTTCCAATAAAGCCGTATGCTCACACAGAGCTTCATGGAGTTCAAGGAGTTCTGTAAACCCTGCCAACACAGATCAGATCACAACATTGGGGACTTAGTGTGTGCAAATGCTGGTTCAACAAATATGAGTGCAGCCCTGCAGATGCAACATTGTGCCCTTCTTTGCAAACAACATGGTTAAGAGTGTAAATCTCACTATTGATTAATAGCAATGAAATTATTACACACTGGGATTTTTTCACATTGCAATCCCAACTCTGCATACTTCTGGTTTTGTTTTGTTTTTAAATTACACAATACGTTTTCTTTGTCCTTGGTGGTTAATGGCGTGGAAATCTTTAAACTTAAAAATTGTCAAACTGTTTTATTTTTAAATTGCTCACAGACAGAAACTTGTGTGTATTAAGTTTCAGCCCGAAGCCATTATAACCCCTGAAAATGGTGTTGTTTAATGGAAATATTGACAGCCTCTGCACTGTAGTGGCAGATGTTTTTATAAGAAAGATTATTTCATGTTCTGATCAGTTCCAGTTTACGATTATTAAATAAAATTTTTTGTTACTAGTAAGCCCCTTCTTTTCATTCCACACATCACTGCATTAACAACTGCACACAGCTGCCAGTATGCTAAGCTCATGTTTTTAAACAATTCTTACCAGCTTTCTTCCAGATCTCCTCTGGCACATATCCAGAAGCAGGCCTATGAAGGAATTCCCGATGTGATTCTACAAGAAGGAGTAGGGTAGGGTGGGGAAAAAAATAAATAAATGCTTAGATGTTAAACAAAGCCTAGAGAAATGCCCTTTTCCTTTGCTTATTAGTCAGACAAAAGCATGTGTATATCATCTTTATATAATATAAAGAGGACACTATGGCCATAGCCCATAAATATCACCAACATTAGATAAATGTTTGGGATGCTATTGTCTCATCTCAAGCCGAGCTGATATTATTTTATTTTTATTTTATAATGTTCACAGCCAAATATGTATGAGTTTCCAGCCTCTTATGGCTCGTTTTGCAAACCCTACTGAGGAATTGACATTTTTCTGCCTTGTAACCATATTTATGAAAAGAGTAATGCAACAGTTTGCATTTGGCATTTCTATGAAAAAGAGAATGATTACTGCTGAGAGGAAAAAAAGCCAAGAGGTGATACTGGTGATCAAATAAGCCTACCACAGATAAAGAAAAGGGAATTTCTGTACGTCCAACCCTACACTTCTCTAAATCTCAAAAAGCATGATAAACTCTAGCTGCACAATTTTCAAAAGGAGGAGCTGAATATTAGGCTTCTAAACCCCTCAAAAAGTGGCCTGATTTTCAGCTGAAAGTCTGGCCACTTCTTTCTTTAAGTTTGTCCTGTTGGCTTGATTATAGGCCCACTGAAATCAACAAAGGCCTTTTAATATATTTCAAAATGCTTTGGATCAGGCCCTGTACAAACTTGGCTTCAAAAATTCACTCTGGCCTGACATTTAACATACAAAGCAAAGGAGAATGCTTCTTTTTAAAACAAACTTTAATAAAAACAATCCTAAAACCTTTTAGAAAACTATTTTTCAGTACAGGAGTTTTTAAAAATAAGAAGTAAAAACAAAAAGAAAAGACATTTAAGGTGCTTTCTGTTGCCTGCATGACCAAAAAGGCAATACTTGGACTTAAAGTAATTAAGTCTAGCAAACAACTAGTCTATAACAAAGTATAATTATGTTTAAAAGAGTACTAGTAAAAGTAAAGAAACCCAAATCTAATACTTCATTTTGAAAACCAGTATGTGCACATGCATAGTTCTTCTGACACAGATTTTTACTACACTTACCAATACAGTTTAACGTTATTAGTATAATATCCGCTTCAGAGGAAGTCTTTTGAATGAAAAATGTATTCTCTTTAAATTTGCAGATATGCATTTATTGACTAGATTGTTGAGCTATTACAGTCTAGAACAGGGGTGTCAAACATGCGGCCCACAGGCCGCATTTCCATCCAGCTTGTGACTGTACTCTGCGGGACCACACTCTCCCTAAATGAGAGGGAGAGTGTCGTCTTGAATACCCAGCACTCCGCAATGCCACGAGACCTCACAAGGTGCTGGGTATGCCAGACTGTGCTCCGCAAGATCACACTCTCTTCCAGAGAGAGAGAGAGAATGGTGGGGCGGGATCACAGAGCACAGTTTCACATTCACAGCACTCCGCAATGCCACAAGAGTACCGTAGCATTTCAATTCAGCCCACTTAAAGTACGCTTAAGTCAAATGTGGTGCGCCATAGCAAATGAGTTTGACACCCCTGGTCTAGAGGGTTGTTTTGGTTTTTAACTTGCAGACAAGTACATACAGTACTGTTTACATGTTAATTCTCTATTAGTTCTTTTTAAAAATGGCATTAAAGCAGACTATATTGAACAGATTATATTGCTGATGTTACTGTTCAACTCTTGCATATTCTGCAGCTAATAACAATGGAAACAATAAGTCTAATTTTAAGCAGGTGAAGGTGGTGCAGATTGCATAATGCCCCAAAAATGATGTACGAGAGGAAACGAGAACATTTCTAAGAACTCTGGCCAGTTTAACTGCTTTGTGTCCAGCAGATGGTAGAGTCCTCCTTACAATTCTGTTCATTGCTAAGGAAAGCATGTAACAAAATACAGCTGGATGGAACATTTTGAGATTTTGACAAAAAAGATGAAATTTTAGTGAAAGTTTTTGCAAAAATTTCATTTAATCTTTTCAACCAACTCCCACCACCATGGTACTTTAATTAAAAAACCTCAGACCTGAACCTGAGAATGCACATATATTTCCTCTAGTCAGGTGAGTAAATATCCACCAAGTTACTCATCTGCAGTATCAGCCAACTGATAATGATACACTTAAATGTTCTGTGAAGGTCTCCATCTAGTCTCCTTACAGTGACCAAGAATTTCTTTATTGCTTACACCCTGCTTTCTCCAGAGAAAATAAGTTCTTGGAAGTGTTCCATTTGACTCATGGTGGGATCGGGGTGCAGGAGAGAGGAGAAGAGCGCAGAGAGATCTAAGAATCACTGGATTTGAACATACAAAACTACTGGTACAAAATCAGAATGAATAACAGCTGTGGGATATTATCAGACAAAGCAAAGGTACCTGGGAAGCAAAATGAAAAACCAATGGATCCTATTAATCTTCTCTTCTGTTTACTTTCCCTTTGTTTGCCACACTTGTCTTTTGTATTAAATTGGTTTGTCAGCTATTTCAGCCAGGGACCTCATATTCATAAAGAACCTAGTGCAGACTGGGCCCACTGAGCACTACCACAGCAATAATACAAATAATAATACAAATGAAAGAGAAATGTGGTGCTAAGCTTTGAGGTACATAAGATTTTCAGGAAATGGAATTCAATGACATCAATGATAAGGTTGCCAGCTAATTGTTAAAATTTCCAAATACAAAGATCAATCAAGCTCATATTCCAAGTCAAGTCACTTACATAAAGATGGAGATTTGCTGTAAGAAGAATTAAATCAAGATCTTGTGAGACTTTCACAGTTTGGAATGGGACACAAGAAAGAAAAGAAAAAAAAAGAAGCACTTATGAATCTAATAAGAAACACATTCCCAAGTAAGAAAAAAAAATGAATGCAGATATGGTGAAGTCAGTCCTGACAGTTCCATGAAAAGCAAAACACACTTTTACATGGAACTAAAGTATAGAAAGTGACTGACAGACAGTAGAAAAAAGGGACATCAGATAAAGCCGCAAGAGATTTGCTCATTGAAAACAAAACAAAAAACTTAGAGCCTCTGAAAATCTGACAAAAAGAAAGCCCTCAAAAAACTACTCACAAAAAAACCCAACAGCCCAGACCTAAAATTTTAGATATAAATCAAACTAAAAAGAAGTTATAAAGAGAAAGAATGCATCACTGACAGGAGGACTGCAGGAGTGAGAAATCATACAGTAACTGCCTAACAAGGAAATAGAGTGAAGCTATCAAATAAACGTGAAGTGGGAAAGGATTTAAATGACAGAAACAACATAGGGTTTGTTAGCTGGTATAAGGTTGACAATGAAGTCAACTAATGTTTGAAAGTTTTGTTGCTGTTTTAAGTGGACATTTGTACTCAGAAAATCACACCACTGTATTCAGTAGCTGCATGTGAACAGATGGAAATGAGGTGAGGTAAAGGACATTATGAGGACTAAGAGTCCTTACAGTATTGTTCTTTAATTTATCTCTTTAAGGTAAAAAGTCATTGGACAACTATGCAGCCAAAGGAGAAGTTGAATCGACTCATAAAAACACTGATGGAGCAAAGATACAAAAACAAGAATGAGTTTTTTCTGGCACTGCTGGATGGTAAAGATGGCTACAACTTACATTTCTTTGTAAAATACCCGAAGAAAAGAAAGATGGCTTATGTTGCAGTTTGGATGTTTTCTTTCATAAGAATGGCAATAACCTCAAGAACTCGTCCAATTGCCATTGTGATATCAGGTTTTCTAATAAGCACTGGTGTATTGACTTTAGGAGTTTAAGGAACCATGACATCAGAAACAATTCAGAAATCAGTGACAGTCAGCTAGGTTCTGATGTTCAGCAAGTACCACAAGCATTTTATAGGCCATTAGAGGCTTTTTACTGTACAGCAATATAAACAATGTTGAAAGAGGAATACATAAAGGTATTTTTAAACAGCTAAATCAAATATGAAAATTCAGTAAGAAGTGACACTGAAATTAACAACTGGGCAAGTTAAAAAAGAAGAAGAGATATATGCTTGATATTACATGTTGATAAAAAAACAAAAAATGGATAGGAAGACCAAACCATGGTAAAAGGTATCTTTCAGACAATGAAAAAGAACAATCCATTTTAGAAAGAAGAAATGGAAAAGAGATTGAATTTACAAGAGAATGGATATCCTTATCAATACCACAAGAGCTATAATAAAAATAATGAAGGGATGAACACACTGCCTTCAAACGACCTATCTGATCTTACTTGGTTCAAGACAGCAATGCACGGCAACACCAAGTTTGGCCTTCATGGCCTTCATTCTGCAGTGGACAGAGTGAGGATATGGTCATGATGAAAGTTATGACGCAAAGCATCAAAAGGATAAACACTTTACAGCAACAAGTTATTCAGTACACCTGAACTATGGATTAGTTTTACATATGTGTTTTGCTTCATTCTGATCCCAAGAATAAACATGCCACAGCTAGCAGGAGATTGCCAACAACAAATCTCCATAAAAACAATCAAAAATAAATCCCAATAACTATATTTCTTAAGAATACAATGATTTACAACAGTCTCTAGTAGATATAACCCTTGGTGTAAGCTAGGTGAGGGAACGGAGTTGGCTAATGGGTATATTCTTCATAATCCATTCTAGCAAAGTGTGGTGAGCATCCAAGTAATGCTGAAAAGGGATTTACATTTCAGTGGTTACATACATGATATGGATGGAGAGATATGCCATAAAGATGAGACACTGGAATTCAGCCTGAGTCGCAAGAGATCCATTTCAAAACTGTGATTCCAGTGCAAAGATAATGGAGTTACACTGGTGCAAAAGTGGAGAAATGCAGTGGTGAATCAGACTCAAATTTTCCAGGTTTAGTTGCTTGCATCATCTTCAAGTTTTATTTAAACATACTTTTGAGTTAGCATTGTTCTTTAAAATGTCTGTCTTAATGATCCTTAAAGTCATGGTCATGGGGAATAGAATTAATAACAATCTGGTTAAAAACGCAAATACTAAATTAATAACTGAGCCAACAAAAAGTGAATTTCCTAAAGCAGGCACTAGCAGGGTATATTTCTTTTTTTGTATCACCACTCAATTATTTTGAGAAGCACCAACATGGAACAGTATAAAGCATGGATAAAAATTATCCTTGCCTTGGAAGTTAGAGCAGGAGATCACAATTACAAACGAAACAATAATTCAGCGGCTCCAGTTCTATGCAACAGCATACCATTTATTATGCTACAATCTAGCCCAAGTCCAGCTAGTGAATTAAAAGCATTATTTAATAGTCACAGTGGCTGCCATTAAATCTTTATGATATTGCCATTTGAAGAAATAAATGTACTGTTGTATTCATGGTATTCCTCCTAATTCTCACCGGGAATACTGTGCCATTACAGTAATGTTAATTATCTGCAGGTGACAATGGAAAGATTTCAGTGGTGACCACAGTATGGGGTGACACTGGCATGTCACTGCTAATGCAGAATGGGCTGAAGGAACCAGTTTGGAAAAAGCAGAAGATAGTTTTGAAAGTTTCAGTTTTTAAAACTGCATTTAATATACAGCTAATATATGTGTTCTTAACAACTTCACATGCACCTGCACATTCTGGCTTCAGCATGACCTATCACAAACTATGGAGATCCTGGGACTCTTGTGTGAAATATCAAACTCCATCTTGTAAAATTTCTGTACAGATTTCTACCTCAAAGAGGTTTAGGTAAATTAAGGTAAACTTCACCTCACAATCTTTTGAAATTTGCCTACCTCCTCTAATCTATCATCTGCATTCAATAAGGTTACAAGTTTTATTTCTAATTCACAGAGTCTTCATTGTTAACTTATACCATTGTGTCTATTACAGGATGCTTATTTATTCTTAGGAGGAGGAAGATCTCAGACTGTTTGGAGTACATAGTATTTAAATCCCACAACAGAGGTACACAAGTACATATGATCAATTATTCACTTGAAAGACACAAACAGTGTGGCCACATGACACTTTTTCTTTGCAACTGGAGATAACAAGCTGGTAAAGGATGGATTGTCTCATTTTAAAAAGGGGAATTAGTAACATTTAGAATCCATACACAAAAAACAGTATTCATGTTGACAGGGCCTTAATTAAAATTTTGGAGTACTTTTTCTCTTGCTTTCTGTGCCATCCCCCCAAAATAAAACAAAACAAAACAGTGCGTTAGGGGTCACCGTTGGTGTTTCCATGAAACTGCACTTTTAAAGTTCATATTTTGTTAACTTTCCAGAAAACTGTAGTCTACTAGGATACCTCTAGATTTAAGATAATGTAATTATGGTATTTCCTTTAAATAAAAGGCAAGTATTTCGTGCTCTGAATGTCAGATATACAAACATCTCTTTTCAGGATCCTATGATTGAAATAAATCCTGAATTACTGAAGCATTACAAATTATTGATCCATAAATTTAGCAAAATAATTTTTTAAAATCAAGCTAACTGGAATGAGTATATTTAAGTGTAATGGATGCTGTTCAAGTCAGTGAAATCTGTATTCATCACCACTAAGCGGTAATTTGGCCATCAAATTCAATGGCCTATGTTATGCAATATGGCTTTTCACACAAAATATACCCAGCTGCTTTCAGGCAAATCAAATGCCAAGTATGCAAATAAATGATGATACACATCATCTAGTCCACTATATAGCTCTATTTTTAATTTTAAACACAGAAAGTGCAAACTTTGTTTTATGACTTAAGTCCACTACTTAAAGGATTTCCACTTTTTTAATTCTTAGAATTCTCTAACAGTCAAGGATCAGTCTGTTATTTCAGTTTATTGGGGGATTACGAAGATGCTATATCCTTCCCTATTTCACTAGTTAATTACATGCAAAATCTTATTACTATCATAGCCAAAACAATAACAGTGTTGTATTATGGGTTTATTGGAGAAGGGCTCCATAGGCCATGACTTTAAATAGTTTCACCCAAATACAGAGTAATTTCAGGGTTGCTGGCATAGTGGGAATTTTGGCTGTCAAACTAATGTCTGGATTAGTCAGTTTCTTTCTTTAGCTCCCCAACATGATTCATAGACACCATTACCTGAAACAGTATTTTTGAGGTGTCCAAAGGAACTATGCTGATTAGTTAATTCAGTGATGCCATTCCAAGTGGTAGCTCTTTCTGCTAACTAAAGCTCATTTCTACGAATTCAAACACCAAGGCCCCAATGGTTCAATTAATCCTCTTTCAAATTTCTTGTTACCAAGGGGCACTAAATATTGCATTAAAGACCACCAGGAGCATGGATTACCATATATTTTCTATCTTCCTTCACCTTTTGCTCTTTTTCGGTTCAGTGGCTGAACCAAAATTTTGTTTGGTTTTTGAATGAAAATTGAAAAATATAAATCAGTTTTTCACCATAACATAAAACAAAACAATTTTGCTTGGGTTGATTTGAAACATCACTTCCAAAACAAAACATTGATTTGAAGTGGTGTTCAAAATGTCATTTTGAAACAAAAATGCTGAAACACTACATTTTGAAAATGCTAAGGAAAACATCTGGGTTTTTTCATCTGATACAATTTGCCAAATTCAATCACAATTTGCAAAAGATTTTGGTGCCCTGAAAAAATGATTTTTTTTCTGTGAATGTATAATTTGCTGTGAAAATTTTTCTTGACCCTATATACAGTATTACTGCTCTCCATAGCGGAAGAGACAAAGAAGCACCAACAGGAATCTTCTTTCTTCTCAGCAGCCAAAAAGTTAGCAGAGGGAAAAAATGGCAATCTGGGATAAATGGATTACAGATAACCACAAAATAAACTGTATATCCCGATGTGCTGTAGTACATTTGTCATGACAGCCCCTCAGTGTGTGATGAATCTGATCACAGTCACACATTATCCAATACTGATGATTTTTTAAAATGCATACGTTGCAATGTGATTATTTTGCAGCTTTCTAATACTTCCAATTGTTCACAGAGTCCTGCTACTCACATATATGGAGAGAGAGCTGGCTCTCAACACAGAGGATTAGATTTACAAATGGACTTAAGTGCCTGACTGCCACTTTAGATGCCTAAATCCCAGAATGAGGTACCACCGATATTCACAAACCCTCTGCTTAGCTGCTGCTGAACACTGCAGACACCTAAATTCATTCAGCTCCAACATTTTTACAGGAAATAAGCCCACTTACCAGATTGGGACACATAGGCTATGTCTACACTAGAAAAGTTAAGTCGACTTCATTAAGTCAACTTAACTTTTCTAGTGTAGACATGCCCCCTTGTCGACCTTATTAAGTCAACTTAATGCTTTAAGTTGACTTAATAAGGTCGATTTAGGCACTTATCCCCATCCACACTGGCTTTAAGGCGATTTAAGGCTTATGTCAACCTAAAACAAGGTGTTATTAAGTCGATTTAAGTTTTCCTTAAGCCGATTTATGGAAATGCCTAAGTCGACTTGATAAAAGCCCAGTGTGGACGTGACTTTGTTTAGGTCAACCTAAGCCTCCTTAAGTCGACCTAAGCTGCCAGTGTAGATGCAGCCATAGGGTCGCTCACCCAAAATGGCCAGGGAGGAGGAAGGACTAAACTCTTAGTCCAGTGGTTAGGGTATTCACCTAGGTTATGGTAGACACCTGGTTCAAGTCCCCGTCCCCCCTCTGTCCGATAGAGAGAAAAGATCTGAACAGGGATCTATCACCACTAAGGTTGTCATAACCATGGGGCTAAGGGATATTCTGATGTAGGGCTCCCTCAGTCTCTCCTGTAGCAGCCATTCCACTTTGCATGAATATTTAAAGTCTTTGGGACAGAGATGGGGCTAGGAAGAGAGAGTGCAAGCATAAGAATAACTCTACAGATCGGTGGTTATAGCACTCACCTAGGACGTGGGAACTCAAGAAACACACTCTCCCAGGCTTCCTTCAGGAAATGCTTGAGATGCCTGATTTCAGAAGATGGCTCACTGCTACGAATCCCAAGCAGAAATAGGTGCCTCCCTCAAGCCTAGACTCAGGAACTGAACTCCCTTAGGGGGTGAGGTTCAGGAGACACCCCTTTCTCTTTGCTAGTTTAGGCTACTCCCCAATCAGTATGCTGGCTTTTCTGACTCCTGTTCTTAGACACCTAGCTCCCTCCATTCATCATATAGGCAGCCTGAGCACTTCAGTGAATCCCAGTGATTTTCTAGATGCTGAAATGTAAGGTGGTGTGATGCTGCATGTCATAATGCTTAGAGTCCCTTTGTCTATCTAGCCCAGGGTCTATGGAGGAGTGTTAAGATTTTTTGGGTACATTTGAAAATTTCTCATCTGTGAACTTACTTTCGGAAATGGAATGTGAATACAGGTTAGAAATTTCTCTATATGTCTGTTTGCTAAGTACGGATTTTTCCCAACTTCTGCCATTATATACAGTGGAATTCACTCCATTAACTTCATTTTGATTTCTCTTGGTCTTTCAATAGTAACAGTCAAGAAGTACCTATCTTTTAGTTTAAATGATGAAGATGGGGAGTCAAACAGTGTTCATCTTATTACTTCACCAAATTCAAATTTGCATTCTGTCTCCCAGCTCCTCCACCTATGTACATTTGTGAATGGAAGGAAAACTGGTGATTATCTCAAAAAATAAAATGAAAACAGGGCTATTAGGAAGAGAAATTTTTATTCTGTTCTTAATCTTCCATGAAAAGGAACTTTTTTTTCAGTATTAAGAAAAAAAGAAATTAGACAATTACAGAATATGAACTTCAGCTGTATTAATTAAAAGGAAGAAGTTAGGATCAGGGGCTTGGTTAATTTAGAACGGGGCTGATAACAGAACTTTTAAGAAAATACTGTACCTAATGGGACTGGATCTGGATTCACTGGACTCTGCTGTCTGGAATGGCTGCTGCTGCTGCTACCACCTTTTTTTAAATCCTCTGCATCACTGTACCGCCGTATCCAGTAATTAAGCTCTTCGCGGTCTGCTTCTTGACATCGCCGTAGTACAGTGAGAGATCGCCTTGTTTTTTCCACCATGTCCATTATGCAGTTTAACAGCTATTAGTAGGAGAAGGGAGAAGAGAGGAGCCAAAAAAACATTGGATGATGATGTGCTGTAGCCCCATAGAAAACTCTTTGAATTTTAATTCATTTTCTTACTTCAATTGCCAGGGTTGCAAGGGAAAAGGTTTATCTCCCTGTTCTTTTAAATGAAAATAAGAAATACTACCTCCTCTTGAATATAGTAATTCCCTCTTGTTTTAACTGTAGATCTAATTAACAGCAAGAGCAAACAAAAATTCCATTTTCAGGGCACCGGTAAAGTGGGGAAGTTGGATGCATACTATAGCCACTGTTCAGTCTTCATCACCTAGTTTCCCATTGGGTGCTCATCTCAGCAGCTGGGATTCTAAAAGAGGCATTTGGACTAAGGAAGTAAAATATTGTTTAACAAAACAATATGGGAGGTGGATGAGGAGCATCCCACTATGCCTCTGCATCTTGGCCCCACCACTCCACTGTACCCTGGCCCCTCCAATCACATGGAGTGGGCCCTCCAGAGCTAGGGCCTGCTGCCCCCAAGCCTGCAGGGGCTGCAATACAGGTACTTCTATGCCCTGTCCATCCCCTGAGCCCATCCATCCCCCCCCCGTTGAGCTCCTGGTTCTTCCCCAGGACTCCCTCCCCACCCCACATGCCCACCCAACTCCCCAAATCCTTCATCCAGGTGCACCTTATCTGCTGCCACCCAACTCACTGCTGCTCAAGCTGGCACCACCACCAGTGCCAAATCCCGAAGCCACCAAGGCTCTCCCTTATGCCCAAATAAGTGCATGCCCTTGGCCTATCATCATCATCATCATCATCATCATCATCATCATCATCATATGCCCCCACCTCCCTGTAACATACTATCCCCATTCACCCCCCAAAAGCACAGCCAGCCCCTCCCCCCATGCACCACTTAATATTTTACATCCCTAATTTGGACCCAGAGTGACAAAATAAGCAGCCAAATGGGGAACTGAGAACTATAATTTAGCCACCAATATTTTCAAACTTGTTCTACAATATGGAAAATTAAAGAAAAAATAATAAACTAAAATATGCAATGCCCATTCATAATATTGTAACAGTTACTTTCTAAAGTCATGCTGGGTCTATTCAAACATTTATACACACACACAAATTAATATTTTACATGGTCAAGGTGTTTCCATTCTTCTGCCCATTCTCTGTCTGTTAGCCTGTGATCAATCATTTCTTCTTGTCGTGTGCCATGCAACCCTGTCAAAAGTGGAAAAGATATTTACATCAAAACATTCATCTAGAAAAGATCTCATAAGCTTTCATTATTTATTGTGCCTCAGTATTTACAACATTCATTCATTATATAAATCCATACAATTATTGTGTGAAGGCTTATGCATATAAACACATACTACATATGCCCATGTACTCTTTCGAGTTTATCTAGTCTTTCAAGTGATTTTTAAGAACAGATGTAAGCAAAGGACTAAGAATCTTTGGCTATGTCTACACTTGCAAGTTAGGTCGACTTAAGAAGGCTTAAGTTGACCTAACTTAGTCCCTGTCCACACTAGGCTCTCATTAAGTCGACTTAAGAAATTCCTTAAGTCGACTTAATGAAAGCTTAGGTTGATTTAATAAGAATCGCCGGTTAGGTTGACCTAACCCTTAGGTCGACTCCTTAGGTTGACCTAACACAGTGTGGACGCTTAAGTCCACTTTATTAGGTCGACCTAAGGGCAGTTAGGTTGACTTACTAAGTCCCCGTTCAGGGGAAGCACTTTGTTAAGTCCACATAACTTTTGGTAGTCTAGACATAGCCTCTAATTTTTATAGCCTGTCCAGTGCCTCAGATAAACAAAAATTTCCCTTTCATAATGAAAAACAATCAGTAAAGAAAGATAAAGAACCAAGAAACCTATATACAACATTTCACTGCATCAAAGTTCTGATGTTGCAAAGACTTCCATGTACAAACTCTTGATGGCCTTAATTCTCTCCACAGATCACTTGTACAATTGAGCACCAGAAAGATCATGGGTGCCTCAATAAATGTTACAATAAACATAGAAACTGCTGCAATCATTTTCTGGTGCAAAGGCAGACCTGTAGACATTTCTTTGTCACATGCATAATATCACACAAGATACTACAATGTGAAAATCATTAGTAGTTTTGTTCCACTCTTTCTTTCAATTGCTTCATTTTCATATATACTTTACAATGTTTGATTTGCTGTTGAATTTTTTTCTTGTTATGCAGCCTAGGTTTTGGATAAGTGTATTAAAATTTAAAAATTAGTCTCAACATGTAAGGCATAGGGAAGGATGGGTGCTTTATGTCAGAAACTGAGCTACTGTCCCAAATTCTAAAATTAAGAAATTCTTATGCTGGCAACATAACTTAAAAGGATAAAATCTTAAACTGTCAAACTTACTAACAGAATAAATCTTCGCTGATAATAGACTTAATATTACTGAGAAATGCCAAGAAATAAATTGATGCTTAGATGTTTTGTTTCAAGTTTTCTATAGGATTGCTTATTATCATCAGATTCTTTTTTAAATTAAAGAAAAAAAAAACCCAAACAAAAACCCCCCAACCTCCTCCTTTGACCTGGCAGAAAGAAAAAACTCTTAAGAACCGACATAATAATACATTATTTGCTATATTAAATGATTAAATATTGCCTTGTTACACTATACTTACTTAACACAGAGGACTGAAAAAACAAAGATAAATAGTATGCACAGATCAAATTTAAGGTGACTAAATGCAATAATTACTATAATGTCAATATAGGTTCATCTCTTCACACACACTTAAATAACCATAGAAAATTCTAAGTAAAGATTTACGGTGAGTAAAGAGCAAGGTCCAATTATGCACTGAGTTGACAATCAGTGCTAACACAGGGTGCAATATTACTTTCCACAGTTCAGATACATACATTTTAGCCAATGGGACAGCTACTAACTTAAGAGTCCCTGGGTATGTCTACACTAGTAATTTAGGTTGACTTAAAGATGCTTAAGTCAACCTAAATTACTCCAGGTCCACACCGGGCTTTCATTAAGTCGACTTAAGGGCGTCCTTAAGTCGACTTAATAACTACCAGTCATTAGGTCGACTTAAGGTCTAAGTCGACCTTATTAAGTCGACCTAAAACCAGTGTGGATGCCGTAGGTTGACTTAATTCCTTAAGTCGACCTAGGCTGGGGGAGGGGACCCACAGCTTGGGGAGCTCGGGGACAAGGGAACCGCCAGGGCTCCGCAGACAAGGGAGCCCTGGGGAAAAGAGTGGCTGGCGCGCCTGGGTCAGGGAACCTCTGGGGTTCCCTTGTCCGGGGAGTGCCAGCGGCTCTTTTCCCCAGTGCTCCCCGAACATGGGAGCCCTGGGGACTCCTTTCAGCCGGGGAGCCGGTGTGAACACTCTCGAGGGCATTGTGCTTCAGAAACATCACTGTGGGGAGCAATACTTCTAATCCCCCTTGCGCCATAGGACAGCAATTTAGTTCAGGCCTATATCAACAGCAAATCAAGACATCCTGTCTGCTAGCTCAGTTGGCAGCCACATGTGTGGGACACAAGTAAAGACAAGACTCTATCTATTTCCCTGCCCACCTGCTCCAGAGTTCAGATTGTCCATACAGGTGTAAATGGGATTGTTTTTACTTGTCTTTACTCTCCTGTGTGTGTTTGTCATTAAAGTTGTAATCCAGTCCAATATTAGTAAGGCTATTACAAACATTAACTATATTAGGATCATAGACCTACCAGTAGAGGGCAATGTGAGAAAGAGGGCAATACAGTTTTCAACCAAGAAAAGAAATATAATTGGAGTACACAGTTTAATTATAGTTAATAAAAGAATGAAAGAAAAAACTAGACTCAAAAAACAACACAGGAGGCAAAAGTTTCTCATCGTTCCTTACCCATAGGTCTATTTCTGTCCCTGAGGTCCCTGTGGTTGGGGTGTCTGTATGAGTCCCTGTAGTGGTGGGCAATGGCCATATCATCCAAACGATAATGCTGAGGTGGAGGTGGGGTGGGGTGAGGCAGACCATTGGGCTGATAAGATAAGCCATTATTTGGACTGTACCGCTGGCCTGGGCTAATAGTGCAGGGCCGCTTGCTTGGATGCTCTGAGTGCAAAGGCTCTCTGTCAAAGCCATTTTCTTTGGTTCTGAAAAATAAAGCACAAAAACTCTCCATTACAATTTGAACAGATACACACAGCTTTTTAAGAACTGCTCACTTGTGCTCCTGACTTTGGCAGTGATGGTGGGGATAGGGCAACATTTCATAAAGCAGTTTAATTAATCAGGACGTATAAGGATGCATTCATTTGCTATCAACATCTCTGCCGCAGCCTAAGAAACACAGGCAGAATAATCTCCCTACAGAACATTAAAAATTACTCCTCATAAACATAAAAATAAAAGCAATATTCACGGAGACCAGGCTTTGAACATGTGGATACAGTACTGACTGTAATGTACTCACATGTTAAGCAAGTGGCCCAAGCAATTTTCATTTTTGATAAAAGCAAAAGGATTCACCATTCTTAGTCAAATTCAATTTGATGGGAAAAAAATCATGCACCGGTGGAGATGTACTGCCTTAGCTGTCGCAGGCAGAGATCTGGGGAAATCTGCAGCTTAAGAAATGTTTTCCTTCAAAGGCAGAACATGGCCCTTAGGCTATATGTCTTAGCATGCTGAATCTTTGCTCTCAGTATTGCCAGGCTGAGATCCCATCAGGGAATTAAACAATATGATCACAGCAGGTTCAGACACACATTTGGAGTGTGAAGAAAGAACCATTCTTGGTGATGAGAGATGTTTTCCTTCAGTGAGGAGGGAAAAGGAGAGGTTACTTACCTTGTGCAATATCTGTAATTCTTTGAGAGGTGTCTCTATGGGAGCTCCCCTTTTCATGTGCATGTGCCCCATATGCTTTCAATTGGCCAGTTAAGGTAACTGTGTCCATTTGGCCCCATGCACGTGTCCTTCTCTGCTTCATGTACTGCAGTGTAGCTACATAGAGCTGTGTGGGTGAATCACCCTCAATTCCTTCTCTACTGCAAAGCTCCATAGCAGAGGACTCCAAAGTAGAGGGTAAAGAGGGCACGTAATGGAGCACACAGAGGGACACATATATTGAATAACTGCAATTACTGCACGAGATGAGTAAACTCTCCTTTTTCTTTGAGTTGTGTTCTTATGGATACTCCAGTTCAGATGACTGCCAAGCAGAACCCTCCAAAGAGGCAGAGGTTTCAAGTCAAGTCCAAAACTGAAAATAGTCCAGTAGACCCAATCACAGCATCAGAAGCTGAGTCATGAATTACAGCAAAATGTTCAGAAAAGGTGCATTTGGAGGTCCAAGTTCTGGTTCTACATATTTCAGCAATGGGAATGCTCTTGAGAAAGACTACCAAAGTAGAAAGAGATCTTGTTTAATAGGTGAGTACTCTCTAGAAGAAGGTTGGTGATCATGCAGCTGATAACAAAAGGTAATGCAATCAGATATCCATCTAGAGTTTTACTTGGAAACTGGAGATCCCTTATATCGGTCTGCAATAGACATGAAGAATCTGGGAGATTTTTTAAATGGCTTACTCTTGTCAAGTAAAAGGCTAATGCTGTTCTGAAACTGAGTATAAGTAATACTGCATTTTCTTTATTCAGGTGTGATTAAGGAAAGAAAACGGGAAAATAAATGACTGATTAATGTGGAAATCAGGACACCTTCTGTTAGAATTTTCATTGTGGTCACAATATGACCATGTCCTTGAAAAATACTGTGAAGAGGGGATATGTCATCAGAGCCCTATCTCCCCAACTCTTTGAGCAGAAGTAATGTCTTCTAGGAAGGCCATTTTCATAGATAAGTAGAGAAGGGAACATCTTGCCATTGATTCAAAGGGAGGTTTCATAAGGCGCCTATGCACCGAGCTGAGGTCTTAACATTGGGATAATGACATTTGACTCATGGAAAGATTCCCTAACCCCTTGAGAAATTTCGCCAACATCAGATGAGTGAATACTGAAAAACTCTCCACTGTGAAACAGAAGGCCATAATGACTAACAATGTCCCTTATGGAACTCAAAGACAGCACTGACCTTTTCAGCTCTAGGGGGAAATCAAGCATAACTGACAACAAAGAGGACACAAGTGAAAAGTTAAATCTCATCCACTTTTGTAGGTAAGTATTACGGGTACACTGCTTTTTACTATGTAACAATTCTCCTCTTACTGCCTCAGAACAGGTTGTTTCTAACCATATGAACAATTTATCAGCCATGTTTTTGAAGAAGCCTAAGGTTAGGATGAAGAATTTGGTCAGCATCCTAAGAATGAAGATGAGGAAGAATCTGTAAAGTGATCAGCTCACAAGCAGCATTGTCTCGCCTTGTCTGGCCTTATTGTGATGATCACCTTGTATATTAGAGGAGTTGGAGGAAATACAAACAGCAGACACAATCTCCAATGGAAAAAGGCATCTGCCAAGGTGTGGCAACCTCCATGAGAGTTGATATAAAACATGTATGTCATATTGCCTATCATGATCTTCACATAGTTTCCCCTGATCAATGGCATAAAATTGATACATGAATTCCTGAACACCCTGAGTTCCAGCAAGCTGATGTGTAGAGTACTCTCTAGGTGCATCTGTTGTTATTACTATTGTTGGAGACAAGTGAGCGAAGGGGCTTCTTGTGCAAAAGCTGTTTGGAATTGGTCCCTCTGCTCTGGTGGTAGATGCTCAGAAAATGAACTTAACTCTGAGTGGTTGATGTGATTATCTTTTTCATCAACACCAAATAGTTGATTATAAACTGAAGAGTCATCTCCATGTCATCGTGATCCCTTGATGTTAGCAAAGATCTTCCTGAGCTGGAATCCTTAGATTCTTTCGGTTTACCTGAGGAATGTGGGAGTGAGTTGCGTATTGGGACACCTAAGTAATTATCTCAGTCAGGCACCAATGTTTCTTTGAGATATATTTTCTACCTTGACAACCCAAGTTCTTTTTCCTACAGTCTTTTTTTTTAAGGGATTCTTGAGTCTTCCTCTTAGAAGCTCTAGGGAAGTGTTATGCTGAAGTGTCTGAGGCGGTCAACTTGTTTGGATACCAGTGGGCAAGGGTTGGGGGGTCCTGGTGAGGGTCAGAAATCTGGTGGAGGAAATCCTCCATCATAAGGAGGTGCAATTTAACCTTCTGGGTCTTTCTGACTCTTGATTTTAAGACCAGGCAAAAAATTAACTTTTGGGGGATGTGTGATTCCCCAAGGCAACTGACACATTGGCAGTGTCAATTGTTTACCAGGTGAGCCTCCTGGCATGAAATGCAATGTTTAAGATTATGAGAGCCAGCCTATCTTCCCAGCAACTTAAAGCTCTCCGCAGGGAAGAAATACGTCCTTACAGTATTTTTTTTAAGCTACATCTATTACTATAACTAACTAAGCTAAGAAAAACAATGAGAAAAACTGCAGCTTATTAAAGCTAAACTTGGACACTGATGAGGCTCCTTCTCATCCTGTGGCACTTGAGAAAGAATTGACAGCAGTTCGCCCACCCAGCTCTATATAGCCATGGTGCAGTGCATGGGGCACAGTAGGGTACATGAATAGGGCAAATGGCATGAACATTACTATCTAAAATCTTGATCAAATGTTCATGGTGTATCCATGCACCTGTAGCAGAGCTCCCACAGGGATGCTACTCAAAGAAGTTATATTTTTTGTGCCTTCACAATAGCTTTAATCAAAGACCCTGTATATGATGTTGATCTTAAAGGAAAATTGGTTAGGCCAGTCTTAAGGCAGTCTTCAACTATTGCTTTCATATTTCATGCCCTCACTATGAATAGTTACTAAGTTACTAAGAATACTTAGTGTTGGGCCATAAAATTAGCCATAAAGAAACAAAATAAATTAGGCTATGTCTACACTAGAAAAGTGTAAACTTTCATTAAGTTGACTTAAATTGCCAGTGTAGACATAGCCTTCGAGTCTATAACAAAATATCTCAAAATAAAGCATATACAGGCCACCCCCAACCACACCATCAGCTAGCATATATAAACCTAACCATAAATTACTACATACATTGTTACTTGTCAGTTCTGTGTTCTTGGGGAACCAGGGCATAGTACCCAGCCTCTCTGACTCACCTGAACACCACCACCCCTCACCCTCTGTTTGAACCAGAAACCAAAAGCAATGTAAAGGCAGTGGAAGATACACCTAAACTCCTCCAAACAAGAGTGACAGGATTACGGCAACACCCCTAGCCTCATCTACATCAAAGATGTGAGGAGGCATCTCCATTAGCACACCAAATGGAAAATACAGAACCTCATTTACATCAAAGATGAAACAAGAATTAGCATACTGAATGAAGAACTAAGCTTCAAGGCAGGAACCACAATGAACTCTAGGATAGGCACTGCACGATGGGAAATCTCTGCTTCCTGATGTTAAGGAACCCACGCTGCACACTCCCAGCTCAGCAGTTATCAGACCAATTCTAGTCATAGATGGTCTATTGATATCCAATTTACTGAATCTGCATGATTGCATTGTGAGCTCCCTAATGTGACCTTTTTGCCCATAGCCAGGAATGATCAGTTCCTATTGTTCAATCTAAACAAACCAACTCTGGTATACTCCCTTCAGTCATTACTTACCCATAAACAAACCTACTATTCTGCCTTGAACCATTGTTTCTTCCATACAAAAACTGCTTCCCAAGTTCAAAACTGCAGTTCTGATACCTGGAGCCAAACGCTACATCAGTTCCACTGAGGCTATGTACACACGATCACTTTATTGCGCGGTAAGGCTCTTTACCATGCAATAAAGCCAGTAGCGTACACACGATCAATTTCCCTGTTGCGCGGCAACACCATCTTGCCGCGCAACAGTTAAACCACTCAAAACAAGAGTGGTAGCATTATCGCGGAACAGCTGTTCCGCGGTAATGCTCGTGTGTACTCATTTTGCGGAATAGACAGCCTCCGGAAATGTCCCAGAGTGCCAATTGAGGCCACGCTGGGACATTGGAGCTGTCAAATATGTCAATTTCACTGCTCTAGCCTGCTGACACCAGAAGCCCGGGAGCTGAGCTGGGGGGCTGGCTCGAACCCTCGCCGGTTCGGGCCAGCCCCCAGCTTAGCCTCGGGGCTTCGGATGACAACGGGGGCTGGCAACGTAGCCCCCGCTGCCACCGGAAGCCCTGCAGCTGGGCTAGGGGGCTGGCTGTGGGCAGTGCATGATGGGACAGGTGCCCACCATGCACTGCTCTTCTTTCGCAAAGGAGCGTTCACACGGTGAATGCTCCTTTGCAAAAGAAGCAGCACTGTGTACACAAGAAAGCGCTATATTTATAAGTTATTGCAGGACAAGTTTCTCGTGTGTACATAGCCTGAGACTTCATCTTTTCCTGACCTGACTGATTGTGTTGGAGGCTCCGCCTGTCTCAAGCACTCTGGACCCTAAGCTGAAGAGTCTGTCTCCTGGGAACCTTTTGACTGGTTCAAGCCGTGCTGAATGGGGAGCACCCCAGCTCTCTCTCACTCTCTCTCTGCAGTGAAGTGAACTTTTTTCCCTTACACCTAATTTGATATAGATATAAATATAGATATAGATATCTCTCTTTCTGTCTCTGTGTTCAGGTATGACTTTCTAAACCTGACTTGTAATTAAACTTGGGCTAGATTTCTCCAATCCCCCAATTGAAATTTTGTAATATTGTAACTGTTTGGTTGTTTCTCTCTCCTTGTATGGTTATTAGTATTAGTATCAGAAGTTCTATATACCTGGTAATAAAATAACTTTTACAATCAAGCAAGTTGCCAGTCTCTCTCCAAACTTCATTTACTCCTTTGTGTTCTTGCCTTCCCTATCTTGCTCTGAAGCAATGTTCCTTTTACCTAAGCCAAAGATGTCCTGTGATGTAGGGTTTGCTCACCAGGAGGGTTTCTGCTAGAACAATTGTAGAGTGATAGTGAGGATAGTGATATACTGAACCTGTGGCATTCAAGGGTGGTAGCTGAAAGTGCTGTTTTGACTCAGCCTGATTGAGTCCAGAGGCATACAAGAGAGGCAGGTGAAAAGTGCTGTTTTGACCCAGCCTGTTTAGACATGTGCTCTATTCCAGTGTGGTGCCAGGAATATGTAAAGGATCTGCTGAGAGTGCTGGTAGACCTGGTCCACTCAGGTGCACTTTTTAATCTGTGAATGTGTGTGTAAATGTGAATGTTTATTTGAGTGTGGGCCTGAAGGAACCCAGCCTTCAAAAACTTAGGTCCTGCAGCTCCATTGGGAGGGGTCTTGCAGAATGGCAAAGTAAGCTCCATATAAAAACACAAGGGACACAAGCAGTACATTAACAGAATTACAACATCCCCCTCAGGAAAGTAACCTTAATAAATGAGCATACCCCAAGATGATGAGCAAATCTGGTAACAACATCCTCAGGAATAAAAAAGGTAAGTTGTTTCTATTCTGCTCAGAGATCATACTGCAAATGAAGAAAGACTGTCTTGCTTTACTACTATAGCATCAAGTTTATCATAACAATTGTGTTTTAATTAACTTAATCTTTCTTGTTTCTGTGAAAGTGAACTAATTCCAGTTAAACTGTGTGCACAGCTAAGTGAAAGGAAATTTCTTAAATGGATTTTCAACTCCTCTTGTAATGATCCTTCACTTTACTCTAAGGCCCAGTCTACACTGCAGTGTTAAGTCGATGGGAGATATGCAATCCGTGTGCTGCAAAATGTGTATCTCCCGCTGACTTAGTAACTCTCAGTTACTGCACTGTATTCACTCCGCGGCATCGACTGGCAATGCTCTCCCATCAACACAGCCTTACTCCACTTGGAGGGGTGGAGTTACTGAGTCGATGTGACAGCATTTCCTGGATCGATTGAGCGGGTCTACACTGGCTGCTCAATTGATCTCGCTGCGTCAATCTGTGGGGATAGACGCAGCATTTTGAGTATAGACATGGCCTAATTCTCAGACTGTGAGGTGCGTGCACCAGGGCTAGCTGGCAAATTAGCTTTACCATCTGATGCAAAATACTAAATGCAATTTATGAGAATAACATTACTAATGTCAGTGAATGAGAATTAGGAGGGAGAATGTTCTTCATTGGTTTCTGCAAGAAATTTTTGTTTAAACTAATATTTACAAATAAAAGCCTGTTGATTGAATGAGTAACACTGAACTACTGAAAATAAAATCTATTCAGGTGCCTACATTTATCAAATTATTTTTCCAATAAGATAATGTTGTATGCATAGCACAGATAAACATATAAGCATCATCTGTAGATTTATTTGTCACACAGGACCAGCATACTAACTAAGGAAGTGCTCACGTCACAACTCAGGAGGTTAATTTAACTTAAGGACCTGTATGATTTTACTCGAAGAAGATTCCTAAACTTTTCAAATTGGTTGCAAGAATCATGGTCCAATGAAGGGCTGGGCATCTTCTACTCCTATTAATTTAGATGGCAAAAAGAGCCCCTCAGTTCCTGGCAATGTCCAACCTAGTCTCTGTGCCCAACATAGTCAACAATAACCTTTTCACAGAGGGCATCAACTCTACAGGACAGCATTTCTCTAAACCTGTTTTGTGACTGCCCTAAAAGTCCATTATTATGCTATGTAGAAGCATGTTACCTAGTGGGTGTACTTTTGACAGACACATCAAGTGGGTGTAAAAAATTATAAGGCAAAAAAGACTGATAAAAATCATTCTAAGTGGAAAAATATATGCCTGATATATCTAATACAAGTCTCTGAGTGGAGGGGTGGGGGCAGGGGAAGGGAGACTAACAGTTAGGAGTTTTGTTGGTAAGAGAGTCAGGATAGTTTTATGGACTTTGAGAGAAATGGGTTTAATTTCTGTTAATTGACACAGTTAATTTATTCATAATTATGTAGTGGTTTAAGGCAAAGTATTCAGTCATGAAAAAAAGTTGTTAGTACAACTTTTTTACCCTTATGACTGCGGGATATAAGTCCAAAAAAATTGTAACAAGATATAGTAAACACTTTGTTCATGACATGTCTTGAACAAATTATCAAAATGTGTTGTCTCCTCAGGTGTCGGTTTTTTCTCTCTTGCAGAACCGATAGTTCCCAGTGTTATTACAGAAACAGATTGATCTTTTTAATGAGCTAGTTTAATAGACTCCAATATCTCACCGTGGCTGCTCAGCCATGTCAGACCATATGCACCAAGAAAACACTCAGTAAAACACAAACCTCTGCTGTCACACTACTCTACAAAAACCTCACATATAGTATATTTGTGTATGCAAAAATTAACTGAAGATGGAAAATGCATATGCAAACAAGATGCAGAAATTATACGAGCAAAAAATGTTAGTATAACTGGATATATTTTCTTGGCTGTACTAAAAATCTCAAGACATATAAGTGTGTATATCCTCCCTCTGTATAACCTCTACTGGAGTTAGATTTCGTGAATTCAAGCATACCTAGCTATAAGTTGTATGTAAACATACAAGTATCAATTTTGGTGGGGAACAGTGGAGAGGAGAAAAAAGGTGCAAGATCATATCCAACTGATTTCAGCATGAGCCATGCACACATATCAGGATTCAGAATCTGGTTCAATGTTCTTGTTAACCTAGAAAGAAGCTGCCTTTTATCTTCATTTACCCATAAATCTATATTGCCAGCAGAGTAGTAGCAACACTTACATCTGCAGTTAATATGCCTAACATTTTAGACATATTTTTATATATGAAGATTTAAACAAACAGTACACACATCCTTCTGTGATGCTTCTACCCCTCAGACAAATAATCTTTAACAAGTCAATATTTAATAAGCTAAGGAGCAAGAGTAGTCATTGGTTTCACCATTCATGTACATCTGATGCCAGGCTCTGGCTCCGAGGAAGGTTTTATCTGGTTGATTCATCTGTATTATCAAATCTCAGATGATGCAGGCTTCTTCTGTTCAATAGAGTTAAGACTCTTCTACACAGGATTCTCTCACTTTACTGGCTTGTGCAAGCACCATTACTACTAGGGTCACATGACAACTCTCCTGATCTGGTTCAAATGAAGCTATTACCTGCTTCTTCTGTTATTCAACAGTTATTCAATATTATCAAAACAGAGTCTTCTTTATTAAGCTTAAGGAGGCATTCCAATGGATAAGGTAGGAAGTGTTTTTAGACCTTTTGAATTTCTAGTCACTCAGTCTCCTATTCCTTAAGAAAGATCATTCAGGGTGAAAATGTATTTCTAAATCAGGGCTGGACAAAATTGGCTCCCAGCTAGGCACCAGCAGTTTCATTTTTGGTCGCCAGAGGGCACTCCTCCACTGCATTTCCTCAGTGGAACTAGGAGCCAGGCTACATGATCTTACCTTGTATTCTAGGTCCTGCTCTCTAGTGGACATTTGGACTCACTCCTACCATTTTGTGAGAGCTTCATTTTCCAACCTGTATCACATAGTGTCCTGCAAAGACTGAGTGACTATGCTGTAAGTGCCATAAGTAATTAGATCTTCAGCTTTGGCAACTTCCACTTTCTTTGCAACAGTCACATACGGGATGTGGGACTCAATAATTACTCAGGCCAGCTATCTTGGATATAGTTTGCTGCATTGTGTTGCATTGTATTGTGTTGTATTGCATTGCTGCCATAACACTTGTGGTTATTTCATTCTGTTCTAATTTGTGTGAGAGGGGTAGCAAAGAAACACCACTCAAAAAATGGCACCCATATAATTATCTTCAGCCTCTGGAGAATCTTGGTGGCCAATAGAAATTCCTGATAAGGTGTTATCCAGCTCAAAGAATTTCCCTGGCATATATTTTGCAATAGGTCAACATCTCAAATCCATGAGCATTCTATGCCATCTAATGGGAACCTTATCTAGATCTCTATTGTTTATGAGTGGGCTGAGGAATCACTAACTTAATATTTTCAAGACCTAGTATATATCCTGTGAACCTCTCACACTGACATATGCTCAAACATCTACTGTTTAATTTTAGTCTAACAGCCTTACTTGCCTTCAGACCTTGGTTTTCCTTATGTTAAGTTCTTCCACTGACTGCCCATATATTAAAATGTCACCCATAAAAAGTTGCACACCTTTCAGGCCTTGAAGTTCCTTGACTTTTTTTTTCCTTTAGACGATCACTGAGTCGCCAGTGATACATAATGAACAACAAAAGTAATATCTTCTGAATGGCTTTTTACAAATTGTTAGCTTGGTACTGTCAGTGGCAAGTGAAACTAGCCAAAATCCACTATTTGGACCCAAGGAGGAGAATATTTATGATGATTCAGAAAGGACTCAAACATCTGACACTATGTTATGGGACACTGGCTTAAAAAAATTAAGAGTCACTTTCTTCTAACAGTAAATAAGGAACTTTATTAGAAGAAGGGATAATTCAGTCCCTACAACTGCTCTATGATTCTTTCTCTGATTATCCACAAGGCTTTCATCCCATAGAGCACCTGGCACAGATTTAAAAAAAAAAAAACAGCAGATATATCTTTACATATCTGCTATGCAAAATCTGAATAAGGAATTAAACTGTATTTTGAAGCAGTCTCTTTGTTCCTGTGTTTATCAGGATATCATCAAACTCGCTGATGTGTATGTAGCACTACAGCGCAGTGAACTGCTATATATAGTTCTCTAATATTTCCATAATACAACTGTATTTCATATTTGGAAATTGTATGTATATGTGATAATCACATTTGTATTCAAGAACATTACTGTAATTATAGTCCCCCAATATGGGTGCCTATCCAACTTCTTATATATATTTCTGCAAACAAAAATCCAAATACACACAGATTTGCATACAGAGTAGGAATAATCTGTTAATCACTTTAAACTGCATAAAACGCTATGCACCAAATGGTTAATGATAGTATTGTGAACAGTTCTGTATTATTCCTAATTATGTATGGCCAAATTCTGCCCTAAGGCTTATGTTGCACACACAATAGGGGTCCATTGCTTGGAGTCAATGGAAGCATTTCACATGGGTCCAAGTATAATTTGCCCATTACTTAGCTTTAACTGAAAAACATTAATCTTGGAAAACTCAGCATACATATTGTAGCATGAAATGGAGCATTCCACCCCACTCTAATTGTAATGATATCAGCATGTTAGTTATATATCTATGTTTAAACAACTGCTGAGTAGAAGCACTCTGGCCTTCTGACCTGTCTGGAGTTCGCCTCTTCCCGTTTTCGTTCACATCGAGAAGCAGCTCTGAGGAGTCAACAGGTGAGGTGGTGCTGGCATCCAGAAGCAGCTGTTCATGCTGAGCGAGGTACTGGGCGGGGTTCTGCTTGGCCAGCCTTGCACAGTGCAGGAGCTCCCGCTGCAGCAGGGGCAGATTGGCCTGTAAGAGTGTTTCAGAAATTAAGGGAGCAGCTGAACGGCTCTCAGGCAGCTTCACAAAGATGAAGTAGCAAAATTAGAAATCAATTAAAAGCCCACTCTGGGATTAGTCTGTTTCGCTCATCTTTTAGGTAGCTGTTGTAAACTAAATAGCCTCATTAGAGGTTCGAGTCACAGTTAAGATACATGTGTGCGCACACATGAAGATGGAAGAGTTTATTTGCTGATGCATAAAACAAAACTGATAATGCTACAAGAAAAAAAATCTCCAGGTACAAATATTTTCGGGGTGGCAAGAGAACAGCACTAGTTCACTTTGCCTCCTTTTTTAAAATTATACAATATTCGTGTTTCTAGAAGGGAAGCAGTATTCTTTATGTGCAAAACAACCCCCCTATGTAAATAGATTACGAAGTACTAGCTTTCTTTCTTTTTTTTTCTTGACTTAAGAATGAACACCCAATTCTAACTTAGCCCATGTTTATGTATTACCTACGGTATTTAGTTATGTGACTGCATACTAGCAAAGTGATCAAATAATATGCAAACATTTTTCCTGAATTCTCAAATACACATGCGGTCTTAAAACATGTGAACAAATTATTAAAGTTCTTTCAGTGATGTAAATGTTCAGTGAGGAAAAAATTAGATGTTTGTTATTGAATCTCACTTTCCCATGAATTTTAAACAATTAATTAGTGCTATAAAGTGTTCTTTTTTAAAAATTAAAAGCATTTTGTGTCAAAAATGGCTGAGAAGAATTTGCTCAGTCTTTACAAAGAAATTAACCTTTGGAGATAGACAAGCATGGAAAACTTCAGCCCAAAATGTTTTAGAAAGATGCAAACACATGAAAAAGGAGTTATATAAGAGAAAATGCTTTGCCACCTTAGTTAAAGCAGATTGCACCAAGCACCAATGAGCCTACCCTAGTTATCAAAAGATGTACCATATACAACAAATAGGTATGAACCATAATCACAGTTCTCACTACAGACTTCCTGCATTTTAAAAAACAAAAATAATACTCTTCTTAGGGACTCAGGGTACATCTACACAGCAAAAAAACCCCAAACCCAACAAACACCCTCCCTCCCCCCAAAAAACCCCAAAACCAAAACTAAAAAAAAAAAAACAAAAACAAAAAGTAGCAGGAAATCTCAGCAGCTGATTCTACTGACTTGGGCATGTGCACCTCGGGATATAGAGCTAAAATAGTAGTATGGATGTTCAAGCTTAGACTGGAGACTGGGCTCTGAGAGCATCCAACCTCGCAAGCTACACTGATATTTGTAGTCCCACGGTGGAAGCCAGAGATAGTTGACCCAAGTTCTAAGACTTGCTGCCACGGGTTAATTTTTTGCTATGTAGACATATACTTTGAAGAATAATTTGCCATTGGAAAAAACAGCCAGTGCTACCACTTATGGACACTCAAGGAATTAGAAAGTCATTACTGTAGAACTTCAAGACTCTAAAAGTTCATAGAACCTTTTCAACATGGTATTTTGTTAAAGTGAACAAAGTAATAACCTATCTATATTCATTATTAATAAGATACCTACCATCCAATAGATGTCATTCCAATTTTGCTGGCAATGACTTCCACCACAACTGGAATGTAAGGGAGAGGGGCTTTAAGAGCTCCTCAAACATAAGCATAAAATTGGTCCAGCCAGCTGCCTGACTTTACGGAGGGAGGCAGTGAAACTAACAATGCAAAGAGAATTATACAGATATAAAATTCTGGAGAAGCTGTAGGGTCAGAACCTGGGTTACAATAATTCTATATCACTATAATGTTTTCATCTTCAGTATTGTATAAATGTTAATTAACCTCCAAAACATCCCTTCTGTGGTAGGAAGTAACAACATCCCAATTTTAGAGATAAGAAAAGTGGAGAATAGATTATTATGATTTATCCAAAAACACACACATTATCAGAACTCATAAATTGCTGGTTCCTAGCTCCCTGTTTAACTTTCTTACAAGTGGGTAGCACCTTTTTTAACTGAGTCATTCTCTATGATCTGCCAAGTTAGTTAAAATAGTATTGCACTTTCATACTATGGTAAGAGGTGAAACTATGAAGCCCTAAGATATAGAAATGAACACATGGTTCAATGTGTGACAAACTACACAAACAAAAAAATCACAAAGCTTTACATAAAGGAAAAGAAGTATCTGGTGGGACTTGTCTAAAAGAGTCATAGCTTTTAATTTTTCATTTACAATTTTGTTTTGTTACTTTTCACTTTGTTTCCCAAACCTCAGTGAAGCCTCATCTCATCTCATTTTAAACACACCAAGAAAATACCAAGTCTATTTCCAGACCAAATAATCTGTCATCCAGAAATGGAACACTAATACTAATGTAATTTTATCACTTAGCCTATTATGGAGGTTGCTTATTAATGTAAGTAGGTACAAATGGGCATACACTGGACATGGATAAATTCAAGTTCAAACTTAGAACAAGATTTTAACAGTCAAAGGAGTAAGGTTCTGCAACAACCTTCCAATAGGAGTAGTGTAAAAATGGTTAGGTAAAAAAATCCTTTTTGTAACTGTTGTTCTTTGAGATGTATTGCTCATGTCTATTCCAACTAGGTGGTGTCTTCTTGCCATATGCACAGTCAGTGGAAGATTTATCCCCTTGAAGTACCTGTTGGGTCCGCTCATGTGCCTTCTGGAGTCATGCCACTATGGCACCATATAGAGAGCCCTGCTGACCCACCACTTCTTTGGTTCCTTCTTGCACATGTCAAAGAAGAGCAGTTATGAAAAGCTGCTCATGTTGATTCCAAGTAGGTGACTCCCAATCTAACCACAGGAGAGGGGTTGGAGCTCACAGGATCACTGACTGAAGTCGATGGTGCCACCTCATAGACTCTAAGATCAAAAGGAACCAATATGATCATCTAGTCTGACCTCCTGCTCAATGCAGGCCACAGAACCTCACCCACTCACTCCTATAACAGATTCCTAACCTATGGCTGAGTTATTAAAGTATTCTAATCATGGTTTAAAGACTTCAAGGCACAGAGAATCCATCAGAAAGTGACCTGTGCCCCATGCTGTAGAAGAAAGCAAAAAGGCCCCAGGGCTTATGCCAATCTGCCGTAGGGGAAAATTCCTTCCTGAACCCAAATATGACATTCAGTTAAACATTGAGCATGTAGATAAGACTCACTAGCCAGACATCCAAGAAAGAATTCTCTGTAAGAACTCAGAATGCACCTCATCAAACATCCTATGTCGGGCTATGGACAATTACCACTAGTAGTCGAAGATTAAGTCAATTACCAAACTCACTGTTGCATCATACTATCTTCTTCATAAATTTATCATGTTCAGTTTTGAAGCCAGCTAGACTGTTTTCCCCCACGGCTCCCGTTGGAAGGCTATTACAGAACTTTACTCCTCTGATGGTTAGAAACCTATATCTAATTTCCAGTCTAAACTTCCTGAAGGACAATTTATATCCATTTATTCTCATGTCCACACTGGTGCTGAACTAAATAACTAAATAATTCCTCTCCCTCCCTGGTATTTATCCCTCTGATGCAATCAAATCTCACCTCAACCTTCTTTTGGTTAAGTTAAACAAGCCAAGGTCTTTGAGTCGCCTCTCATAAGGCAGCTTTTCCATTCCACAGATAATTCTCGTAGCCCTTCCCTGCACCTGTTTCAACTTTGAATTCATCTTTCTTAAACATGAGAGATGAAAAGTGCACATAATATTCTAGGTGAGGTCTCACCAGTGCCTTGTATAATGGTTGTAACTCCTCCCTCTGTCTACTGAAATATCTCATCTGATGCGTCCTAGGACCACATTAGCTTTTTTCACAGCCACATCACATTGGCAGCCCATAGTCATCCTGTGATCAACCAGTATGCCCAGGTCCTCCTCCTTCTCTGTCACTTCCAACGGATGTGCCCCCAGCCTACAGCAAAAATTCTTGTTATCAGTCCCTAAATGCATGACCTTGCACTTTCCACTATTAAATTTCATTCTATTCCTTTTACTCCAGTTTACAAGGTCATCCAGATCTTCCTGTATGATATCCCAATCCTTCTCGGTTTTGGCAACACCTCCCAGCTTTGTGTTATTTGCAGAATTTATTATCACATTCCCACTTTTTGTGCCAAGGTCAGTAACAAAAACATTAAATGAGACTGGTCCCAGGACCAAACTCTGAGGAACTCCTCTAGTAACTTCCCTCCAGCCTGATAGTTCACCTTTCAGTATGATGTGTTATAGTCTCCCCTTTAATCAGTTCCTGATACATACTTCAATTATCATATTAATCCCTATCTTTTCCAATTTAGCTAATAATTGCCTATGTGGAACCGTATTAAATGCCTTATTGAAATCTAGATAAATTAGATCCACTGCATTCTCTTTGTCTAAAAAATCTGTTATCTTCTCAGAAAAGGAGATCGGGTTGGTCTAGCACGATCTAACCTTTGTAAATCCATGTTGTATTTTATCACAATTACCATTACCTCAATAGCCTTAAGTACTTTCTCTTTCAATTTTTTTTTCAAGATTGCATACTACTGAGGTCAAAATAGGGCCTGTAGTTACCCACATCACTTTTTCTCCCTTTCTTAAAACTATGTTAGCAATTCTCCAGTCATACAATACAAACCCTGAGTTTACAGATTTATTAAAAATTTTTGCTAATGGGCTTGCAATTATATGTGCCTGTTCCTTTAATATTCTTGGATGGAGATTATCTGGGCCTCTGATTTAGTCCCATTAAACCCTCTGAAGGGGTGAGTGTTGGGTGCTCTGGCCCACGGCACACACCACTATTTTCTCTTACTTAAAGTCAGTGCTGCGAGTCTCTGGGTGACTAATCCTTCCTCTATGCCACAGTGTTCCCTAACTGAGGGTGGTGTACTCCTCACTGAGGTGCTAGAATCTGATTGTCCTCGTGGTTCACAGCAAAGAGCTGCTTCCATGAGGAGGTGTTTCAACCTGACCTTTCTCTTCTTCGTCATCCTTGAATTTAACTAAGACTAAGCAAATCTAACTATTTACAGGTTCAGTGTTCAAGACCACTAGGGAAGTGCTTGCTGAAGCAAGAGAGAAACGTAGCTCCAATGACCATCAGAGTAGATAAGAAGGAACTGAAG
>ML685865.1:866050-868096 GCA_007922175.1 Pelusios castaneus
TCAAGGTCATGTGACACAGCTATCCAGGAGGAACAGAAGACATGTAAACAAAACCAAGGAAGACAATGGCTCTGCTTTTTTCAGATATCCAGATAGCTAGTGAGAATGATCATGCACTGACAAAAACACAACACAAACCCATGCCGTCACTGACAATGAAAGACAACAGGGGAAGCAAGCACCTCAGATCTCACTGGCGAACTGAAGCAGTCCAAAAGGAAATGTTCTGAGAACAGAGGATCGTGGGATCAGAAAGCCACTGAAGTGCAGAGGCAGCAGTTACTGACAATCAATGAAAAGTAGACTTTGAAAGGTTGATAGGGGTATCAGATTTTCTACCTTGATCTTCACTGAAACAATTTTATTTGTTTTATTAATTAGCTGCAGCAGGTTTCAGATAATTTTTTTTTGCATTTGTAGTTTGATTTTTGTTTACCTGTTTACACTTAAATGGGAAGATGTAAAAGTTGCCAATGGATACTGCCCCCTGCCACATGACAGAGAGAAATAAAAGCTTTTCTACTCATGACCTGAGTTGTGTAAATGGGGCCAGAAAATAAAGATCAGGCTCTTTCAGCACTACTGAACTCATATTCTTACCATAGGGAAAGTATAATATGTGATATAAAAGGGTAACGCAACAGGTGTCTACATAACCCCTTATTCTATACAAACTGGACATAGCGAAATCTAGCCTTCTGAATTTACATCAGCATTACTTAGTACGTAATTGGCTTACAGGATTTAGCTCATAAAAAGCCTCTCAATACAGTCACTGTTAGCATAAAAAATAAAAAAGAAACCATATAGTGTGCACAAAATTTGGGAACTAACAATTGTTCTGAGCATTTAGAAATGGTCAGAAAGAAAATATTTACTTTAATGGAGTTTCACCCTTTAAACTATGGAAAAGAGCCTTTACTTGTTAGAGTCATTCTCCCGACTCACTTAAAAAGAAAAACTGTAACATACATCTGTGTGACCTAGCAACAATATGGTTTGAAATAGTTTCCAGATCAGTGAACTGTGCAATACCTTCAAAAATGGAATGACAAAGGGTCGCAGTGGGAAGTTAGTAGCTTCTTGCAGTTTGGAATGAAATTCTTCAATTGTCAAAGTAGAATTCTGTAGAAGGAAAAAAAATTCTGTCTTGGTGACATAAACAATGAAAATCCTAAGTAAGAGAAATATTAGTTAAAATATTCTGTACAAAAATTTTGCTTAATACCATGTTCCTCCTAATGCAATATTAGAAAATTATGCATGTTACATACTAAGTAAATTTACTTATTTAAAAATATAGATGAAACTACATCTGAACAGCTTCAATGTAGTGGGAGTGAATCATTTAATAAACAATCAATTTATTAGGTATACAATGAGCAGCATTGAAATCTCAGACATTCGTTGTTCATGGCTTGAGCAAGGGCTTGAGCATTCAGGGTGTCAAACATCCTTATGTGATGATAAACACCAGCACCTCCTCTGGATTTCAAGGAGTTACAGGTGCTGTTCAAACAGAATTTTCCCAATCCACATAGAATAAGAGACCCTATGACAGCACAAGCAGAACCATAAGCAGAAGCGTTAAATGTACAATGGTGCCCACAGTATTTTAATTCTCAGTAGAGGACTGAGAAGTAACAGGAGCATATTAACATATGTATTGTAGGTATATATAATTTATTTTTTAAAGACACTTATTCCTCACCAGTTGACAAGTACATACACAAATGGATGTGACTTAGTGTACTAGAGAACCAGTGCTTTTTTTTCTAAAAAAAAAAAAAAAAAGTGCTGGTACACCAGCAGGAGCAGTGCGGCGGTGTGTGTGTGTATGTCAGGACCCTCCACCACCGCAGCCCCCCCCCACCGGGGCCTCTCCAAACCTCCCTCCCCCCCAATGGCTCCCCAACCCCCCCCTTCCCCGCTCCTCTTGCTGCCCCTGCCCTCTCCCGGCCCGCCAGTTCCCCAACCCCCTGGGCCTCCTCCCTGCTCCTCTTGGCCCCCTGCCCCCTCCCCACCTGCCAGTTCTCCGACCCCCCC
>ML685865.1:868196-984803 GCA_007922175.1 Pelusios castaneus
GGCCCTTTCCCCAGCCCCCCACTGCTCCCCCACCCTACAGGTTCCCTCCCCCTTACCTGGCCGGAGCTGCAGGGGTGGCCAGAGTAGCTCCCTGGCCACGCTGCTCCCGCCCTGAGCCATGCATCTGAACATGCTCAGGGCGGGAGATTTGAAAAAGCTGCAGCCTGGCCGCACCTCCCTGGCATCCGGGGGCCGGATTCCAGCTCCTGACGGGCCAGATTCTGGTCCACAGCCACCACTCCTGGCCCCTGCCAGTCCTGCTGTCCAGCTGGGGGCCAGGGTCAGCAGAGGAAAGGAGACTCACTCCTTTCCCCTGCTGACCCCAGTCCACAGCTGAGCAGCGGAGCCGGCCAGGGAAAAATAGGTGCTGGTACACCGTACCGGTGCATACCAGCTCAAAAAAAGCCCTGTAGAGAACCATATTTATTATCAATCAGCATAATTATTCCCTAATTCCATTCACTTATCCCTGTGTAAAGCCATGCAAGTCAGCTGGGAGTTCAGGGAAACCACCAAGTTGCCAGTGAGGGCATAATTTGAGAACAGTGGGCTGCACAGGTCTAACTGAATATGCAGGTGGTGAGATTTAAGAAGGAAAGGTCCCAGCTATATATCCCAGAGCGCAGATGGAATTTGGCAAGTTGGAAAACAGGGTTGCTTATAAATATCTGTTAAGGAAATCACTGAGAAACGGTAACATGGAATCCTCAAAGCCATCCTTAGGGTTCCATATTTCAAAGCAGAATCACATAAGTAAGCCTAAAATTGAAGCTATAGTTGCTAAGCATGGAGAACTGTCACCTTCAAGCACAAATACACTGGATGCTCATTATATGTTACAGACTTTGACTCCACTTTTATTTCAAGTTACCTCAGCCTAGACAAGACAGTTTCTCTGGAGCCCAGCTAAGGCCCAATCCCACATTTTCATTGAAGTCAATGGAAGTGCAAGCAAATGCATAGTAGGGCTCCTTGGAAGTCATGGAAACATAACATCTAGTTACACAGTCAAAGGTGCACTTTTAGTTCATAGTTGTTGTTTGTTTGTCATGGTACTGAACAGGTTTATTTAGTATTGTACAGAAACATATAGAGAAGTATGATATCTGTGTCCTGATATTCAGTGGTGATTGCTCTCCCAGGCTCCAGATGAACTCACTGGCAACATCTGGAAATCAGGCCATGAAGTCTATTTTCTAGTATATCATAGTCTCGCAGACTTTAAAATCAGAACGGACTATTGTGATAATTTAGTCTGGTCTCTTACACAACGCAGGCCACAGAACCTCATCCAGCCACTCCTCTAATAGACCCCTAACCTACAACTGAGCTAAAATCATGGTTTAAAGACTTCAAGGCACAGAGAATCCACCAGAAAGTGAGCTGTGCCCCACGCTACAGAGGAAAGCAAAAAATCCCTAGGGCCTATAACAATCTGCCCTAGGGGAAAATTCCTTCCTGACTCCAAACCCTGAGCATATGGATAAGACTCACTAGGCAGACACCTGTAAAGAATTCTCTGTACAAATTTAGAACCCACCGCATATAACGTCCTATCAAAGGCCTTGGGCATATTTACCGCTGGTAGTCAAAGATTAATTAATTGCCAAATTCGGCTATCCCATCATACTATCCCTTTCATAAACGTATCAAGCTCAGTCTTGAAGCCAGCTAGGTATTTCATCACCACTGCTCCCCTTGGAAGGCTATTCCAGAACTTCACTCCTCTGATGGTTAGAAACTTTCAAGTCTAACCTTCCTAATGGCCAGTTTATATCCATTAATTCATGTGTTCACATTGGTACCGAACTTAAATAATTCTTTGCCATTCCTTGTATTTATCCCTCTGATGTATTTATAGAGAGCAATCATATCTCCCCTCAACCTTCCTTTGGTTAGGCTAAACAAGCCAAGCCTTGCTGAATGAGATACACAGATGTACATGGGAGGCAACACTGTCCACTGGGAATAGGGCTTATGAGAAATAAGAAGAAATCTGGGTTCAATTTCTAGTGCTGTCACTGAATGGCAAATGATTATGAGTAAGTCATTTAAGCCCTCTGCACTTTAGTTTCTCTGTCTGTAAAGTGGGCAAATTATTTGAGATTTACTGAGAAAACGCACTGCATAAAGTATTATTTCTGCATACCAGGAATTCCATACAGATACCATTATAAGTAACATGATATACAATTGCAATACACTGGCTTAGCATGTTTAATCTTTCTTGCAACTGCCACAGTGACTATGACCAAGTCTATAAAGATTTGCTGGCAGAACTATACTGGCAAATCCTCCTAGTGTATGTTCAGCTTATATTAGCAAAAATAGTTCTGCTAGTATAGTAGGTCCCCTATTTTACAAACTAATTGGGAATTGAGGAGTTCATAAAAATAAAAAACCCATAAAATTAAACATCTCAAAATTAAGTTAGATACGGTGCATTAGTTGAATTGTATTCTTGACTTTCAAACCACAGCAAAGCAATTTCCAATACACTGAACACATGCTGAATTTTTCCTTCATTCTTTCATTATCCTTCACTTTTGTTCTGCAATTTTTTTCATCACTAGGAAAATGGTTTGTGTAACAGGCCATTCATAAGACTGGTGTTCATAAAACTGAGGTTCTATTATACAGCTTATACAGATTCCCATGCAAAATACACTATACCATGAAAAGCATTTTATGGTGGTATAATTGCTCTACACGATGGCTTTTGCCAGTACAGAAATGTTTTTATTTATTTATAATCACTGACCTTACTATATTGGCAAAAGTTTTGAATGGAGACCTAGACTGAAACAGCCTATTACTTACTGAGTGCTAGCAGAATTACTTACGTTAGGTCTAGTGGAAGATCCAGGGAGGCAGTTCCCAACTTCCACACCCCCCAGAGTAAACTCAATGCATGTTTGCATCTACTGTTTATCATGTATACTATTAAATCTTCCAATTTTTAAAGTTAAAACCTATTATGAACAAAAAAAGATAATACTTGGTGACTATTATTTGCTTACCACAAGTCCTAGCACAAGGGTACGTACTCTCTCCCCAATCTCAGGTGAAATATCATTGCCAAACTGCTGTAAGGTTGTAAGAAATCTCTTCAGTTTGCTGAGCTGCCTCGCTCCACAAGCTGGTGGTAACTGCTGATTTGCCAGTGAGGACGAAGAGGAAGATGATGGCCCATTGCTAAAGCCATTAGGTGGAGATGGGGCTCCATTTAATGCTGTTGGTGAATGGCTAGTGCCATTGGTTACTGGTTATAAAAAAAAATGGAAAGAAAGAAAGAAAGAAAATGTATAAGCTTACTGTTTTCTGTGCTTCATCTGAAAACTGATTGCGTAACTCTGAATATATAACATAGATGATATTTTGACTCCACTGGTATAACTCAGGACAATTAGTCTTTTGATAGAATGATTCTCCATAGTTCATGTATCTTGCACAGAAGCTGGTAATAAATGATATATGGATCTGGGACAGCACTAGTTCCAATATGCACACATGCCAGATACCTGAAATGTTTTCAGATCAGAACAAACATCATTTGGAGGTCAGTCTTCTGTCAGTTTTATATCAATGTAATCCTTTTTTTTTTTTTTTAATAAACTGCTCTTCTGGAAAGAGTGCACATCTATTTAGTAGAGACTAAATTTATCTCTCACATTTTTAATCATGTTTTGTACACACAGCCGAGAATTGTGTTTATAAAAACAGTATTTTTTGGTTCTTAGGAGCAGATCTTAGGAGCAGATATGTTTAGTTATTTTTTTCTGGCTCTACCTCAGACTTCCTACATGACCTTTAATTCAGCCTCTTCATGCCTTAGTTCTCCTTCTGTAAAACAGACATAACAGTACTTCTCTGCTTCACAGGGCTGTTGTGTGGATATATATATATATATATATATATATATCCATATATATATATATCCATATATATATATAAACGATTGTGAAGTGTTTCAATTTTTTGGTAATGGGGCCAAAGTACCTTAGACATATTATCATATTATTATTAAGAATAAAATAATAGGCTATAACTCATAACTATAACACATATTTAAGAGAGAAAGGACACCTGCTTTAGTGTTGCTAGGCTAGTCTACCTAATTTTGATATTCCTATTCTCATTCTCCAGAAATGCGCCAAATTAAGGATATTTTTCCCTCACCCAACCCTACACGGACACAGAGTCATCCAAGCAGTATGTAACTGCTGTGTGTTTCCTACTTTAACAGCCAGAGCAGCAGAGGATAGATTTGGGGGTAAGAGCTACTCCACATATTTTAGGGCAGATGGGCCCCAACTAGGATACCTCACTTCTTATGCAGATTATGTTAGCATTTAAGCAACAGTCATAGCAAAGGGTAGTCCGGAACAGCTGTATCTGCTGGAGCAGTCTCTGGATGATGTGTCTCACACACAGGTGTGAACAATGTGTTCCATGCAGTGCGGTGGAACAGACAGTGTGCTAAACATGCTCGGTGGAGCAGTATAGTGGAGGAACAAGGCCATTACTTGGTTCTTCTGTTGGGCAGGGGTCATTCATATCCCAGCCTTTAACAACGACCTTGCTCTTTTGCAGAATCAGTGCATTCTCTAAGCCAACCAAAAACTGAATGAGGCCTGGATTGACCCAAGATATGCCATAAAACATTCTTCCACAAATAAAAAATGGAGAATCACCTATGTGGGAGGATATCAAATGACAAAGTGAAAACATTGAACAGACAGACTGGCAACACAGAGAGCTCACTACACTCTACATCAGTGTTTCTTAACCAGAGATGCACATACTCCTGGGGGGGTACACAGAGGTCTTCCAGGGTGTAATCCACTCACCTAGATCAGTGTTTCTTAGTCAGGGAGTTATGACTCCCCAGGCCAGTCATGGGATGGGTTTTAGGGTGGTTGCAATCACAGGGCTGGCATTATGGGGTGGCAAGCAAGGCATCATAGGGGTCTCACAAAGCTAAGTTACATGCTTCAGCCCTGCACGGTGAGCTCAGGATTCAGCCTTGTCCCATAGGGCTCCAGCTCGAGAGATGTCTCACAAGTGAAAACAGCCTCGAGTATCACACTGAAATGTGAGTACAGTATTTATATTCCAATTGATTACTTTTGCATACATAAACAAGTAAGCCATTTTTCAATAAAAGTTTTGCTGTGACCCTTTTGTGTCTGATTTTGTAAACAAAAGTGAGGTGAAACACGGGGTACGCAACACAACTCAGACAGCTAAAAAGTACAGAAGCCTGGAAATTTTGAGAACCACGGCTCTACATCACAAACATTATTTTAACATTTTCGTAGCCGCTGTCCTCTCTCAGGCAGTGCCCTATAAAAATATGTCAGCACTTCCATTACTTAGAAATAGTGAGTTATCCCTTTCCATAGCTACCCCTATTTCTTGATCACAACTCTTCTTTTATCCTTCCTGGGGCTGAGATCGCTCACTAAATTTCAACCAATACCACAATTCTGTGGCATTTTAAAAGGGATTATTTACCACTCTCCAAATTTTTGTATTATCTGCAAACTTTATTAGTGATGATTTTAGGATTTCTTCCAGGTCATTGATAAAAATGTTGAATAGTGTAGGACCAAGAACTGATCCCTATTGGACTATGCTGGAAAAAACATTGGCCCATTGACAATACCCTTTTTACAATTACTTTTTGAGATCTGGCAGCTAGCTAATTTTTAATCCTTTGAATGTGTGCCATGTTCACTTTATTTTGTTCAAGTTTTTTAATCAAAATGTCATATGGCACCAAATTACTAAAGAACACCGTTGCTAGGTTGGGTAGCTCTTGCAGACCTTCAGCACATCCAGTGTATGTGTGCTTAAGTAAGGGAAGAAGGAACCAAACTGGGCAAAACCAGAGAGGAGGTAGGCTAGAGAGGCCACAGATAGCAGCCACAGCAGCTCCAAGCCATGCTTCTCTAAGCCCTAGGCTACACTTACTGCCATTTTCGGGGGCAGTCGATGGGAGATACACAAGGTACGTAAAATACCTTGCATATCTCCCGCCGACTTCTTAAATCCTCGTTACGCACTACACTAAGCCGACTGGAAATGGCGTCCAGTCGGAATAGAGTAAGTGCGGTTACAGAGCTGATGTTCCAGCTCTGGTTCGGTTATTGACTGAGCGCGTCTACACAGACGCCTCAATCAAAAACTGAAGATCGTGCTGACCGTGGCAACTTTGTATAGACTTGCCCTTAGTGCTGCATTGGGGTGAGTATCTGACTTAGTAAAGTACATTACATACGGTAATGATTGTAAACTACTGAGATAAGTTGGCGATGGTAGCCATATATGCACCTAAGATAATGTAAATAAGAATCTGGAAAGGATGGGAGTATATCACACTCTCCAGCAGGACACTGGCCCAGATGCCCTCTGCCACTTGACTCACTGCTCTGGGCTCTATGTGAAATCCAGATAGAAAGGGGTAACGGACAGTGGACCAAGGAGAATGACTTAGAAGGCCCAGAGGAGCAGGAAGTACAAAACCTGAGGAAGGGGCAGTAGAAGCAAGCAAATAATGTTTTCAGAGGAGACAGCACACAGCATCTGAGAAAGCCCACAGGGAACAGAAGGCAGTAAAAGAGACCCTACGTTGACGAGCACATTTTCCATTTGGAAACACACACACACATACGAAAGGGGTGGGGACTAAGGGTGACACTTTCTGCAAATAATTAAACAAATAAAAAAGGAAGAAGTACACAATAAATAAATACATAAAACAAATGCAATGTTTGTTTTAAATCTTAAGTCAGTCCCATGATGGTTGAATTTGCAGGTTGGCAAAAGTCTGTGTTGTTGACAAAACAGAATTTAATATTTGCAATTTTCAACAGAACAGTGAACAAGCTAGTGTTTCATGTTCTGAAAACACCAATCAGCCCAGAAACATGGACACTTGGGCTATGGTCATTTACATATTATTGGAAACAGACCCTAGAACAAAACAAGCTGTTTGTACCGTAACTTGGCACTGTTATGGGTACATGCCAGATCTCTTGCAGGTTAAACAGCCTTTAAAATTAGAGGTAGGCTTGAAATAAATTGTATGAGGAAAACAAAGGAATCTCCAAAAATGCATTGGTTCACAAAGATTCTAAACTTATCCAGCAAACATAAATTCTGCAAAACCTACAGATACTGATTAAAGCAAAGCTATGTCCTCTTCTTCGTGTTATTGATAATAAAGGGGTTTACAGCATCCATAATTGTGTTTAGCATTCCACACAGGACACAAAGTCACAGCTTTGATGAATTTACAATTTAATATTGCAATTCTGCAATTTAAAGAACATGCTTATCTTTAAATACATGAGTAACCCCTGGGCCTACTCACATATTTAAACTTAAACAGTTGTATAAGCCTTTGCAGGATACGTGCTTCTGGATGAAATTCATGCCTATGTAGAGGGCTAGTTAAAGTTTATTCACCATTTAAGTGACACATGTAAATCCTCCAAACAGGGCTTCCCTGGCATTTAAATGGCTCAGAGGTCTTGCACTGGGATAAACTGCATATACTAAATGGCGTACCTAACACAGTAAGGCGGCAAAGGACATGGATTGCAAAAATCACATAATTCTGATACTGTGTGCAGATGGCTCAAAAGTGTTTAAATTAAAAATCTGTAAACACAATTATTTTTATATTATTACAATACAGTCTAAGAGACAAAAATATTTATTTTTAGAAATGGGGACAGGGAAATAGAGTGTTTCACGGATAATGACTCAGATAATGAACCAAATTTTGATGTCAGTTACACTAATATAAATGCAGAGCAATTCCATTGGTGTCAATGCTGATTTTTGTTTTTTCTCAGTTGTACCTCAGGTTAAGAGACTGGAATCTGGTCCAAAGTGACTTTGGTAAGTCAAGCTCTGGATTTTCAGATAAAATGTGACTGATTCAAGCTCAAAAAATATTTCAGCATCTTTAAAGGGAGACCCTTAATGTAATTTCTGGTTAATGTCAATTAATGTATTTATTAATTTATTCTCAGGAAGAAGGAGAGGGGAAAGGGCATTTACCTTCAAATAAATCTATCTTCCCCCTCTCAAACACAGATCAATGCCACTGCATTTATTCAAAGGGGAATGAGAGTCCATCACAACCACAACAGAATTGCATAAAAGCCAACAACAAAATCTCCTTACTTTTCTTATCAGAAATTATATCCTTGGAGCAAGAGTGAGGTGAAGTTAGCATCAACTATTCTTTCACAGTGCACCAAACCTACCTATAAATTAGGACACCCCTGACCTGACTGGCTTCATGGATTAACATGTACTAATCTGTGGCATTCTTACTTTTGGTTAATGACTTTATTGTTGTATAATGAATGGCCACTCTGATGGTGTTATAAAGGGTTCCCGTCACATCATTTGATTTCTTACATACAGAAAGAATCCAAATTTCATGTGCAAAAGAATATGAAAAAAACAAACAAACCAAGAAAATAAGTCTAATTACACGTTGTGGGTGTGAATGAACTGGTTCTTGGAGCTCCTTGGGTAGTGGGAGGAGGTGGCATTGTTGGAGGCGTCAGCCTGGATTGTGTCTTCACATCCACAGGTGAGTCAGGCATTGTGGAATGCTTCTCAGTGCGATCTGTAACATACCACATGAACACATTGTTTTATTTCTCCAAATATATCAGCTCTGAATCAAAAGCTTAACCATGGACTAAGCAGTTTCAGTATCTTCTATGGAAGATAAACACACTTATCTACTCCAACTTATTTTTTCAAGATCACATCATTGAAACTGCACTTAAGAAGGTGTAACACAGATGGTATGACCTCATTTATAAACAGGGTTGTATTATCATCTGCTTTTATTCCTATCATGTGCAGATGCTACCTCAAAAACAGTATTGGAGTTGCAAAAATGCCACCTCACTTGAAAGCTTTAACATTAGCCAGAAATTAGATGAAGAGGAAGGAAGATAATAAATCCCCTTGTGACAACTGTCAGAACTAAAACCTGAAGCACTTTTGTACAGGTGAGATACAGGACACAGCCAGCTCTCTTCATGACTGGTCTTCCCTATAGCACCTGCTGCCCTCTCCATCTTTTGTCTTTGTAAATATAATGGATACCAGGGTTAATACTTCCTGTCTCCTGGCCAGCTTTATCACTCCACCTCCTGGTTCTTTTTAAAATCAACAATAAGTAAGTAACATATGCCATATAATAAAAGGTATCTTTGGCTGACACGTTAATCATGGATTTATACTAGTGTATTAATAACATTAAAATTAATAACATTGTCAGCTGTTTCAGTTTATACCCTTAACATCAAGGGCAACTTCAGGAATCCTCCAATTTTTTTAAATTTATAGAAACAAGGGGAGAGAACTTGACAGTTCTCCTGATGCAAGATATTTGCCACTGAAACCATAAGAGTTAACTTCATTTTACCAGTTTTTGCACCTAAATTCAAGATGTACATTTGAAAAAAAAATCTTAAAACCTGTATATCAAGAACGGGCAAGACAAAACAGTACACCATTTATCAATTTCATGTCAAACTGTGATTGCCCTCTACACATCAGGAGTTGAGACCTTTTGAGGAAGAAGATCACATCTATCCTTTAACTATCATTAGTTACTAATATAAATTTTGCAACATTATTACCCATGCATTTCCCTAATCTAGTATTATTCATGTTTCCATTCACGTTCTCCAACTTGTCAGAGCAATATACTCTCAAAAGCAATAGATAAGTAGATACATGTTTTACAGTCAATGGCTAAAATACATTGAGGTAAACTTAACAACTCAGCTGCCACTGAAATTCTATTCCTTATGCATACAAAGAGAAAAGCAATTGCAAAAAATATTTATTCTTGAGATGCGGAGACCTTCAAACTGTTGATACAAACCAAGATACATGATATACACAAACATGTACATAAAATTATATACGCACGTTATATTATCTGTAGCATTACTATGTCTGTATTAAAGAGAATACATTTATATATTTTTCAATAAAAACATATTTAAAAGGACCTTTAGAAATAATTCCAAGCATTTAATTTATAAAGAGCATGTAATCCCAAAGCGTGTTGTTGTTCCAATCCTTATCTACTAAGAAACTATAGAAATATGATACAACCACATATTCTGCAAGTTTTGAAGTTGCAGAAGCTATATTCAACCTTTACCTTTTTCTTTTTGAAAAAGATCAGTTTCTATAAAGAGGGTGAAGATAGATTTATTCAGATTTTGGAAATAAAAATGAGAAGACACTAGAATCATATGAGCGGAAGGGAATATAGTTTGTAATCACAGCAGTAAAGAACCTGCAGTGTAGTCTACAATCAATAACCTCACCAAAAGGACTAGATGAAATTCTAAGACATCTACACAGCCAAATGAAGTGTGTTAAGTCATATAACGGTGAGCTATTACGTTTTCCATACAAATCTCTCTCTGTATAATTATGCTGAAATATTTCAACCAACAACTGCAACAAATACTTTATTTAAAATAAAGAAATTTGGAAATTAGCCTCAAAATGTTAATTCCTTCCTCAATAGTTGAATTTATCTCACACTCACCTCAATCAACCTCAGCAACAAGGGAATAAATAGCTTTCAACTCATGCTGCAACTGAGGGAGAGAGGCAGAACAATGAGTACAGGCCTCCTAAATAAAGGCAAATATTTCTGCCATGCCAAGAAAGGAGCGAGAAAGGGAGGCTTGCCAGAGCTGGTTGGGAGATAACAGTGAGAATTGCTGGTCCATCTGGTTTTCATTCTGCTAACACTCACATTGAACTGTTAGAGAAGGCAGTCCAGGTACACAGATTTGAAGCATGTGGGAGCACAGACACAGCCAGGGAGAAAATGGAGATGGGCGGAGGAAAAAGAGGGAGAAGTCAAACTCCACTAACTCTCAACTGCTCACACTATATTCTCAATCTCCAATTCAACTGTTGATAACTAAAAGCAATTCTGCCACCATGAACAATCACAACTTCTTTACCTCTCCCGCTGCACCCAGCTCACCCCCTCACCCCTATTTAGCTTTTGACCAGGTGTGAATTTTGGAACAGGCCCTAGTCAGAAGGTAAATGAGCACATTTAAGGGTATATTTTGTTATTTAAATGGACACTATAGTTACACTAATGTATTGTTTTGTCCTCCAGTTTCAGATTTTCAATATTTTATAACCTGTTTATGTAATGATCAAGGATTCCTTTATAAAGGATTTTTATTCACTGATGTATTATGTCCTTAAGCACCTAGTTTTATCTCTAGTTACAGTATTATGTATAACTTTTGTTACCCCAGGGAAAGATGTGGAGAAGGAACAGAAGGAAGGGGCAAGTTCTGACACTCCTACTGAAGTTTCAGGTTTTCAGAAATTAGGAAGTTGGAACCCTAAGTGAGGAAACATCTCCATCTTCAAAATTCAGCATACAGCAGATGGGGTTCCTAGTTCTATTTAACCACTCAAAAATTTTAAGAGCCCTGCCTACTCTGATTTCATACACAGGGACTCCTAGAGGAAGGTAAAGGTGTAGAGAGATAAGGAGGGGAAGAAGAATGCTGAAGATACATTGCATATACACAATGTTGTGATTCTAATAATGAGACTTGCAATATTTGTTGTTTTTTTAAAGCCCCAGCTTCTGGAGTCATGTGATTATCAGATGAGAATGTTTTCTATTCCTTTTTAAAATGCAAAATGAAAGAGTGTTGACCCTCAAATTCTAAAGAAATGCCTGAAAATGTGACCCCTAAAAGACTCAAAAATCAGGAGGCAAATAAAAAGGAACCAACATTTATTATTTTTAAAATTTCATGATTTGAGGGGTCTGGCTTTTTTTTTATGGATGCTTGGGGTTTGTAATACTACCAATACAGTCTTCACACAAGTCCCATGTTGATTTTTTCCTCTCGGCACATATAAAGGGGAGGTAGAGCATCCAGTCCAAAGCCTAAGGGGAAAGACATGTTCACATAAGTTTACAGGGATTCATGTGCATTTGCTCCATTTTCATTACATATGGGCTGATATGCTGAGTTTCACTCTGAGCTCAAAAGAACTAAAATGAAAAATCCCCCAGTGAAAACTGTTGAATTCCACGCGTTTCACATGGTTTTGATGCAAAAACATAAAACTAAACCCATGCCTGCAAACCTTAATTTGTATACAGGTAGGTGAAATTTGTATTTGTAACTAAACCAGGTGAGTTTTGAAGAGCTTCAGATCCATGATAGAACCTTCACACTGCCCATATGTTCACCATCTCTCAAAATCGTGCACATAATTTAAGAGTATAGTTCGGGTGGGCAAGCATTTCTACTTTAGAATACTAATAAGCAGCCAAGGCTTTGGAATGGTTAACTAGTCCTAATCAAATGGGTCGTCAGCCAAGAGGTCTTCCACACTAGAGGAAAAAGGAGATCATCTGCAATTCATTCTGAACTGTTCATTGCAATCAATTCAGGATGGAGATAGATGTTGAAATAATCGGGCAGTCCTAATCCATACACACAAACCTCTGGTACAGTGACAGATTTAGGATAAATTCAGAAAGTATGTTTCAAGTATGCAGCAATCTATTGCGTTTGTTTTGGATTATATTTTAAAAAAACATTTTGAAATATACGTTCTTGAATTTCTTTTACAGCAAAGAGCTAAAAGCTGTGATTTAACCACAGAAACTTTTTGCTCCATTTTAAATTAAAGAATGCTATAAAACCAACTTTAAATTATGGTATTTCTTTAGTTCATTTTTGGTTTGAGTAACTGTTCTCTTTTTACCATACATTCAGTGTTTATTATGGGAACTATTTTTACAACTGTTTGTAGCTGTTAAATTAATGTTAATATTTACTATAAGCATAACCAGCCTTATAGGCTATATCTACACTACAGGCTCTTTAAAGTTCACCTTGTTAGGTCGACTTAATGGAGCATCTGCAACTAAAGTTGACTTAAGTCGACCTTGTTAAGTCAACTTAACAGAGCCTGTAGTGTAGACATACCCGTCCACACTGGCTTTAAGTCGACTTAATAAGGTCGACTGAAGCCTTAAGTCGACCTTCAGGGGTGGTGTTATTAAGTCAACTTAAGGAAGTGCTTAAGTCAACCTAATAAAAGCCCAGTGTGGACGCGGCATTCTGTAGGTCAACTTAAACTTCGTTAAGTTGACCTAAGGTGCAAGTGTAGACATACCCATAAAGTAAATATGGAAATGAGACATAAAGAATAACCCACTCCCAACCCAAAATGTGTTCATGAGAGAGGAAGAGATGTGAACATATTCAAATAGATTTACTTCACTTCCTGTATCCTAAATGATTTAGTCCATTTTTAAAACAAGGTGGTCTTTCATATATGGCAAAATTTCAGCTCAAATGGCAGGCTTCCAAGTCTAATGCATCAAGGAAGGCTGATGCATGGAACAAAATATGGAATATATAAATATTTTACTGATACCATTTCAATAGCCAATTCAATGTCAAGCATTTCTAGAAGTGGTGTGTTTTCAATTTCCTTTTTTAAATGAAAAAACGTATGCTATAATACGCTGTGGCATTTATTTTACTTTTAGTTAGTGCAAACAGTTCCAGATGTATATTCAGGCATGAATGATTCTTAAAAGATGCTTCATATTGATTTTACCTAGTATTCCTGTGCCAACCCACAGAAAAATCAGTGTTAAAGATTGCTGAATTAAACAAGTTAAATTTTCTACTGTTTAATTTCCTTTAGAACTTAGCCTGTAAACTGGCCAAACGGAATGCCCAAAGCTCCATGAATGTTACAGAACAGAAAAATAAACTGAGTCAGATATATAAATTGAGCTCAAATACATCTTAAGGATTTTATACTGGTGACCATGATCATGGAATCCATACTAATACTATTGTGATGGTTTTGAGATTGAATAGCACATAAGTAACAAACAAAACAAGGGGACTGAGTCATATCAGTGATGTATTGAGAGAGGGAAATCCAATTAAGTCCAATGAAAAGTAATAATTATTTAACAATTACATGACACTTTTCATCCATACAGCTAGCACTTTACAAAGGTGGATATCATTCTCCCTATTTTAATTACAGATAGATAAGCTAAGAAACAAAAAAGACAGCTCGATTTTCCTAAGGTCACACATAGGAAACACTGTTAGTACTGGGAAGAGAACCCAGGACCCCTGAACTGCCCATTAGCAGCTACACTACAATGAAAGACAACAGAGTCCTGTGGCACTTTTAAAGACTAAGAGATGTATTTATCGCATGAGCTTTCGTGGGAGGCTACCCCTTTGGAATTTGACTACAATGAAAGGAAGAAAAGAACAGAATGTTTGACATCAGTCCCTAGAAACTATAATGAAGGTAGCTGTACTAGTGTGTGAGAAAGATTAAATGCAAAAATGCCATTCCTCCCTTCCCCGCACCCACTGTCTTTGGGAACAACTGGAAATCCCTCTAAGCAGCCATAGAACATGATGCACAGTCAGGAGCACTGGAGTTTCTCCCTCCACAAAGTTCTGTCAATGTGCCTCAAAGTTGTTTAAGAGAGATCTTCTTTAAGATTGAGTGTGAGTCCAATCCAGCCCTCATTACCATTCATTTCTTGACTTCCCTTCTCCAGGAGGGAGACTCCAGGAGGGAGAGCTTCCAAAAAGGATTCTGATGATCATGGAGGATTTTGTTCTCTGAACAAATGTTCTGAAAACCCTACCTCATTCATTCAAGCTACAACACTAATCAGATGGCCATAATTTTCAATTCCAGAGGGGCAGCCATGTTAGTCTGTATAAAGCAAAACCAACGAGAATCCTGTGGGACTTTAAGGACTAACACATTTCTTCGAGCATAAGCTTTTGTGGGCTGCAACCCCCTTCATCAGATTCATCTGATGAAGTGCGTTGCAGCCCAAGTAAGCTTATGCTTAAATAAATTTGTTAGTCTTTAAGGTGCCACAGTACTTTCATAATTTTCTGTATCCATCCCAACTGGATTCAGAATATTGATCTAGAGGTAAAAGATTCTGAATCCAATTGAATCCCCCTCAACAAGGATCTCAGAGAAGTACTATTAAAGGTAAATCAAACTTCCAGGCACTATCCTTCATCTGAAGAATAGCAAGCAGTCCTAACTGATATACTACTGTAGAATTGATACACTCACAAGACAACAGAGATGAAAGATATCAACTGGGCTTGGAAGATGACATAACAATTGATGGCATCTTCAGTATGATGTGCATGAAACCCTTAAAAACCAACAAATATAGCAGGTTTTCCATAGTGCAATACCACAGTTTAGTGACAACCTTATCTCATTCTTTTCCAACTCAAATAGTTGAGCCCTTAATCATCTTCTTCACATCATCAGCTATTCTTGGAAATAAATGGAAGTGCCTTTAATTCTATCCAATTCTTTCATCTTCTATAAACAAACACTGCATTATCAGGCTATTTCTTTAACACATCTAAAACAAGACACTGAAAATAATGTATACAAAACTATGTTGTATGAATTCACAGGGGTGTTTATGATATTATCCTCTGACTGGATTACATATGCCAGGTGCTTTGGAAACATTAACTGGTCACCCATTATCATGAAAAAAACCCCGTGCAGGTATGCAATGCCGCATATCTTTTACTGTGGATTCTGCGACTAGTGTCTGCATCAAATGGGCATAGTCTGAATATCTCTAAGGAATGAGAGATATATCACCCTTACCCTCTCCTCCCCCACACATGAGAAAAGAAAGGTGTCCAGAGTTTTGGGCTGATCCAATTTTTCTACATCCAGACTTGAGACAAAAACTTGATGCCTTTTCTCTGACAGAGTACAGATTTTTTTTAATGCAAACTCCTAAAAGAAACATGCTTAGCATATGATTTTATTTAGAGAAATGTTTGTTTAATATTTTATTTATTTTAACTGTTCTTTTGCTAAGGTATTTAATATTGAAAACTCAGTTCATTTTTAGTCACTTTTGAATTGTAAATACTGAACCCACAATTTGGTCAGATTTCTATATTTCCTGATACATCTTCTCTCCTCTTGCCTTGTGGTTTCTATTGTTAAAGTCCAAAACAATAACTGGGTTGGGGAGAGTGTAGTCTATATCTAGGTCAGCCATCAACAAAACATTCTTCAGTGGGAACTTAAAGAGATAACCTTTAGCCCTTGGAGAGGTCTGCAAGAAAAATAAGGGTCAAAATGAGGCATCGGCTCTAATTCTTACTAAGCCATTTAAAAATAAAATCCAACCGTTCCCCTATCAAGGCTGACTGCATACCAGCTGGACTGTATTGGATGTGATAACAATACGTATTCCATATTCATTTTAAATACCCAGTGATTTTGGAAGTTAAGCACTATAAAAAATCTTTTAAATATATAAATATGCAACTAATAAGCAAAATGTTCCCCCAAATCTGTAGTCTAAATGCTATTAACCTAATCCTCCACTGTGCCTTTTTTTTTTTTTTTTTTTTGCTAACAAGCCAACACACTACAGCTATATGGAGTAAAGAGACTGTATACATATGGAAGTTGAGGACTGGAATCTTCAACCCATCCCTACCATCCAACAGCCAACACAGAGGTACTCGGTCCCCAGCCACTTCTAAAAAGCACATTTGAAAATTCCTCCCAACTGGTGTACAATCCCTCCAAACCCTCTACTCCTGTGCAGAGAAACACTGCAATGGAGGCTCGCAAACTTTTTGACATCACACCTCCTTTCTGATTTTTGAGAAACTTTCACGCCTCCCCACCTCTCCTTTACCATCATCCAACCCCCTTTTAACAAAAATTCTATTTGTAATTGTACAAATTAAAAATAATCACAAATAGGTTTTCTTGACAAAAAAATTTTTTGTTCTGAAAATTTCACAACCTCGTGCCCCGCTTGGATTTTCTTCATGCGCCCCTTGGGGGGACATGCCCCCCAGTATGGGAACCACTGCACTGGAAGGTTTGGGGTTGTGGATTTGAAAGGACTCTTCACGTCACACTATTTCAGTTGCTTTTTTGTCCTGGGATGCCCACCAGGCAGGTGTAATAATGGTGGAGGATCTGTCCCAAGAAGATGCATTTGTAGCACTTGGAAGCTATAGAAAAAAACTGGATATATAACTAAAAACTCCATCCAGTCTCACTAAAAACAAATAAATGAAGTTTGTATATACCCACACCCACCCACCATATATTACATAATATATGTATGGTGACTGGAGGTGGTTGGAAAACTATGAAAGTTGTTCAAGAATTCTTTTGCTGTCTCTCCTGCCCCCAACAAAATTTCCTGACTAGACCTGCTAAAGGCATCTTTAAAAAAAAAACCCAAAAACCCAGGTTTTTTAATGCATAGAATTGAATTTACAAGAATCAATATTAATAGTAACAAATAATGAGCCTGTGACATATGGTTGAATGTTTGAAGTGAACTACAAATTTGATATTAAAAATAAAACATAATGCAAAACCATGCTTAGTTTAGAAGAGTTAAAGAACCAACAGTAATATTATTTCCCTCCAAAAAATTAGAATTCCAATGTATAAGCAACTCCAGATTAGAAAAACTTTCTATTATCTTATTTTATTTACATGCAAAGCAAAATTAGCTATTAAATAAATCTGACAGTATAAATTAAAGGATCATATATTTAGAAGACACCATTTATATTTTTATACAGCATTACACAAGTGCTCTAAACTTTTAACAGTCATAATAGAAAAAATATGCTGATGGACAACTAAAAGGAAAAGATATGGCTTAGTGTAAAGAAGATTGATATGTAAACCACAGCTTTTCATATGGAAACATTTTCCATAAGTCTTATGGACACTTTCCCTAATTTATATATACATAGAATGTGATCCTGTGAAAATAATAAACAAGGAGTCTTGTGCCACTTTTAAAGACTAACAAATTTATTTATCGCATGAGCTTTTAAAGTGGGATTACACCCATGAAAGAGCGTGCAATAAATAAATTTATTAGTCTTTAAAAAGTGTCAGGATTCCTCGTTTGTTTTGCTGAACTAGGCTAACCCAGCTACCCTTCCGGAACTTGTGAAGATAATGAATGGCCTCAAGTCTCACTGCACTCAGTAGAATTTTAGGATGCTCAGAACCTTCCAGGATTATGCTCCAATTTTCCATTGTACACAATTATGTAGTTTTCACCCATTAAAATATAATTTTCAGAAAAAATAACCCCAGAGATTGAAATTCTCAATTGCGTTCACAGAAATGGTATTCTCCATTCAGAATGCCAAGAAGGGTGCCAACATTTCTAGGTCGCATGTCCATGAAAAGCAATTGTTTTACTTCATATAGGCTAATGAACTCCTACTGCTACTATCTGACGTACATTACCAGTCTGAAATGCATCTGAACCAATGACATGAAGATGAACAATTCAGTACCCTATTGCCATGCTTCGCATTTTAATTAAATCATATTCTTCTCCTTTCCCCTTTACAGTATTATATTGACAATCAGTATAAATGAAATTTACCAGAACGGTTGAGAAACATGTTGTGCCATTATCTGAAATAAATTTAAGCAAACCTGGTAATGCTGACTAACATACGTTGAAAGAATATTATTGAAAGTCACCAGATGGTGGCATTAAAGAAGAGACCTGGTATAATTAATTGATTATATAGGCACAGGTTTTTTTTTTAAATTCTCATTGTTAGTTGTACGTCAATTCTTTCTAGATGCTACAAGTCACTAGTACAATTTGTTCACACTGTTAGGGTATGATCCAGTGCCTGTTATAATCAATGGAAAAATCTTTCCATCAGTGAGTTTTAGACAAGGCTCAGAAGCTCCAATTAAATTATTTCTAGATTCAGAGTTGCTGCTGCTTGCAGATTATACACTCACATGCAAAATATAAACACTGTACAGTGTCAAAACACACACACACATATATATGGATTGGAAGGATTAGATTTTTATCAGTCAATGTTAATAAAACTACTTCACTACACACACATAAACTGATAAATTTATTCTGTTAATAATAATCAAAATTTACAGTTGGGCAAAATAAGAAAAATGCTGTTTGACAAATTACTAGAGTTTGAGTTAAGAATATTTACTTTGTATATTCTTATATGCCATGTTGACAATTTGTGTTTTAATGATTATAAAACATTTTCAATCACATCTGCTTTTATTAAATAATTATTCTCTGATCCACCTGCCTCCCATAATTTCCCACAACTTTGAAAATCTAAATCAATCAAAATAAAATGCTTTAAAATAAACATTGATATTATCCATTGGTACTATAAAAAAAAGAACAGAAAACTGAATTCTGTCAGCCCAATAGGTAGCATTATTCCCTCTTATATATTTCTCAAGTTACAAGTTTCCATTTGTGAAATATATTTAAACAATCCTTCACTGAAGCAAAACACGTATGTTAATAACCTCAAGGATGTCATTTGCAAGACTACAGGCCAAATGCATGCGGAAGACATATGAATTTTCACAGCATACAGAGCATTAAATCTGTTTTTCATAAAGATGGCATATACACAAAATCTTATCATATTACCAAGGGTTAAGTGCATTCACATTAAACACTCAAAGTTCAAATGCATCAGATTTCTTTTCTTTGTCAATACTTTCCTTGCATTTGTACCACTGGATGGATTCTTTCTGGTTGCTGAGTTTTAGCTCTGCAGTTTCCCATCATTTAACACTTTTCCATCAATGCAAGTGTGAATTGTTAATTTATAACTTTTCTAAAGTAACTTTAAAAAATCGACTTCAAAATATTTCATATGTACAAAGCAAATTAGTAAAATATCTTAAATACTCTTTTTTTAAACTATAAAAGGCTTAGCAGTTTAATATTGATAGTTGTGGAATGATGCATTGCAATAGCAGCTTAGCTAGTTTGATGAAGGTCCTCCTAATTTTCAGAATCTCTGTCCTATTTTTGGCAGATCTTTGATGTTGATGTTTTGTTTTTTAAAAAATTATTTAATTTAAATCTATTTTCCATATTGTAAGCAAGCTCTGTGTACACTGCTAGCATCTTTTAACCATTGTCATGCTAACCGATACAAGATCTCTTTGGCAACTGTTGGTGAATACTGATTTACTAATGGCTTCAGTTGTGTATTCAGATATATATTAACATCATCTCTAGCCATCGCAGAATTCAATTTTTATTCTTTTATCATTTCAACAGATAATATCAATGTTTATTATAAGCTTTTAAAAAATTTTATACATCTAAATTTTCACTGTTCTGAGACGTTATGGTGGGGTCAAGCAATAGGAGATTCATACAGTAATTATTTAATTGCAGTAGCTACTACATTTCAAAAAAATAAATCTTTATCACAGTTAAACACAAATTGTTAGTATCACATGTCAAAATATACAAAGTAAATATCCTTAAATCAAACTCTAATAAGATCTCAAGCAGCATTTTTTTTTACTTTGCCTATCAGTAAATTTTGATGTTTATTTATGGAAATATTCTTCAGTGAGTGGTGTGTGTGTAACTATGTGTTTGCAATGCTTTTTTTGTTTTTTTGGTTTTTTTTTTTAAAAGGTGCCTGTACTCAGATCTTGAATTTGAAAAATCCCTCTTCCACCCCTCCTTTTCCTGTGCCACTCCTCTTCTTCCAGCGGCGCACTCCTTTCCCCTGCTGCCACCACCCTCCAGCTGGGGAGCGGGGCCATAGCCATGCACACCGTCACAAAAAAGCACTGTGTGTGTGTAACACTATGGTGTGTGTGTATAAATATATGGTGTTTGTGTAACTATGAGGGAGATAGATTAGGTGACACAATAAATATTTTCCAACAATAACAAGTGCTTTATGCTGGTTCCAAAGATAAATTTGTTAATTAAAGGTCAAAAATATTAATTTATATTAAATTATAAAATATAAGGGCAGACACTATTTTCACTAGGCTAAGAGAAGTTTGGCTAATAGCCATAGGAATGTAAATTAAATTATTTTTGGCCACTAGAGGAATCCTCTCTTGTTTTATGAATGCACTGGAGAGCTCTTCTTGCAATACTGAGAAATACATGAAATAATATCCAGAAAGTAAAAGGAAGAGACTTCAAACAAAGTTCTTTCCCATGATATGTGATGATTTGAAAGTTAATTCACAAGTATGTAATATGAAAAAAAAATACGATAGTAGGTATGTGTATAGGTATATGTATATGTACCTACATAAGGTATTTTTAACTTCCTAGTATCAAAAAAATAAAAGAGTTTTTCTGGATAAGAAAAATTCTTCATAAAAACCCCAGCTTAAAAAAACCTCCACCTCCTAGCATATGGTTTGAGTCGTTATTGTCTGCAACAGTTACAGTGCTGTGAACTTCAGAGTTAAGCGCTTTAAAAAATTGCACAATCGCACACTTGGCTTAGAGGCCTTTCCTCATATTAAACTTTAAAAAGTAAATAGTTTAATATCTTAGAAAAAGAGTATATATTATATTAATTTTCTATATGAATATGGCCAGAAAGACAATATTCAGACAAAAACAAAAGCACAGGACACAGATCCTGTATGCAAAGTGAATCATATGAATATGATACAATGACAGCAACAGCAAATTACAAAATAATATCACCTACATTTACTAATGATATTTTCTGTTGCTTCACACGCACAAGTAAATAAAAATAGAGCAAAACTGTAACGGCCACCAGCCACTACCAGTAAAGGAATATTAGCTAATGAGTAAATCTCACAGGAACCTGAGAAGATGGGGCAACTCAGATGATCTCTTTGGAGATCCTTCTGGTACCAAACACAAGCTAAGAAAGGTAAATTCCAATACCGGAGAGCATTCAGTGATGTAGAGAAGAGAAATTTCAAATCTCTGAATTTTGGGTGAACTATAATGAGATCTTTTTCATGGTTTCCACTAAATAGAAGAGGTACTGATATGCTGGACTGAAGACGTACAGTACTGGTCTGACTTTCAACAAGATAGGAAACAGTGAAAAATGGAACTTTTTCCTAACTCACACAGTCATGCAGGAAAAATCCAAAATTAAGAAACAAATAAATTAATATTAATAGTAAGAGTACCTAGACCAAAAACATAAATAGTTGTAGACACATGAATTCATGGGCATTACCTGCATGTGTAATTACTAAAACTGAGCAAATCATTGCAATAATTGTGTATGCAAATAACTTGTTAGAAATTTAACAGTAATTTATAAAGGCAATTACAAGATACGACCTATGTAGGACAAACAATTTTGCACAGTGCTATCAATCTATACCATAAGGTACCTAAATGGCCTGTACTGAAAAACACATAAGAATAATAGGAAATAAATATGAACTAGAGGTGTTGTTTAAAATTAGATACTATGACCTAGTGAATATAATTGAATATGGTGGGGTGATTCTCAAAACTAGAATGCTAACCCAGAAGCAAACAATATGTACAGGGCTAGGAGGAAGAGAGGTGTTTTAGTTAGACAACAATGAGTAAATTTTGGGGTCAGGATGCAAGGAATGAAAGACATAGTCGAAATGACAGTGGCCTTCTGCTAGAGATCACCAGGAGTGAACAGTGGAGTGGAAGGAGAGAGAGAGAGAGAGAAACATACAGAGTGCACAGAGATACCTGGACCAAATCACGTGGTACTCAAAATCACAGGATAATCATCATTACAGAGTTTCTAAACTATGCATGATGCTTATTCATTAATAAATATAGCTCAATACGTGTTAAGGATTCCTAAATTACATATTAGAAAGATTTATGAATCTAAAAGTAGAAATTCCAACTATAAAATCCATCATAAATCTGATTCTAAACAATCAAGACGGACTGACAAATTGTGAAAATGACAGGGATGCTTGAATCAGTGACCATGAGCAAGTCTGATGCATCCTAGAGCAGATTCACAGATCACAGCAGCATAAGGATAGTACATTTCACAAAAGAACATTTTTAGGATTGAAAAATATCTGAGTGAGGTCTAATGGGAGAAAGTATTAAAATATATTACCATAAAAGGCAGCTTGTGAATGCTAAAGGAAACCAAAATACCAAAGACTATATTTACTGTGGAATAGAAACAAGAATAAGATATAGACAATATAGCTCAAAGGGGGGAAATTTATGGTTGTTAAGAAAAAGGAAGATCACCACTCTGACTGTAAATGGTTTGGGTCTAAGGAGTGGGGAAGGACACAACAAAATATGGCAACTCATTCATTTTAAACTCATAGGGAAAATATAGGAGCAGAATTACATAATGTTAATCAGAGAGGCCAAAGGTAGAAGAAAGACTTTTATAAATACCTATGGTGTGAAAGAAATACTAAACAGAATGTGCATCATTAAATTAAAGGAATTACATTCACAGTGACTTCTGATCGTTCAAAAATGGCAGCTATATTGAAAGAGTTTGTATTTCAATATAGCACAGTTTAAAGACTATACTTAAGTCACATGATGCTCTGCATCATGTTATGTATGCCATTCTTGAACTGCCTAGTAAAGCAATATTTAGCTGGTGGTTATTTATATAATGGTTTTGTTTGCTTGTTTTTTAATTTGTGTCATTTGCAGGGCTGCATCTACCCAAATCTACTCCAAAGCCTTCGACTAGTCACTTCAAAAAACATGCAGCTGTAAAGAGTCCAAATGGAGTTTTCTCTGGGTCTATAACCAGAGCAAAATGATAAATCTTTGTAATGGAAATTCAGCTGCTCCATTTTTAACTCTGATTTTTTTCTTCCTTTTACATTCTAGCTAGAGTACAGCTGTAATAAATGTGATTCCTCTCACAAGATGTGCAGATGTTAACAGTTCTGTAGGACATCAAGAAACATTTCAAGCATCTTGTAAATGCTGACTAAACTTGCTTGAATTACCCACGCTACCTCCTCCACATTCCTATTCAGTAACATTATCCTTCCTGAATGTTATAAGGGAAAAAAAATGAATGCTTAAGTCAACACACTAATATCTAGGTCTAAATCAATGAATAGAAACTGAACTTAAGTCACTAGACAACAGCAGGATTTTGAATCAAAAGGAGTCAACCTCTTCCTTGCCAATGTGCCTAATGCATCCATCACTTCTTATTTAAGTGAGAGCAGCTAAAAGATTGCCTGAGAATAAAATTTTTAAAAAGCCAAGACTGGGTATATTTGAAAGAAAGGATCATGAACAGAAGAGAATTGCAACCATTTCCTCTCTAGTGATTAAATGGATTAATTAGTGATTCTAACTAATAACTCAAAATGAAAGTTACATAGCATTGTTCCTTAAGTTATATAAGTGTGAAAAGTATTGAAATTATATACTTTAAAAATTCACAAAGGCTTCATACTGCAACTGGCTCTGCGTGGCAGCTGGAGTCCAGCTGTGCAGTACTGATTAGAGGAGTTCCTAAGCAGTATTGCTTTGTCTAGTTTGTTTCAGCAAAAAATTTTCAATATTTGGCATTCTCTTTGCTCCTGTTCCACCAACATTTAGTAAATGTGGTTTCCTAATCTGCGGTGGGATTTCAAAAGTGTCTAGAGTGATTTAGAAGCACAAGTCCATATGAAAGTCCATGGCACCTGTGCTCGTAAGTCATTTGGACGCTTTTGAAAATCCCACTCTCAACAATCCAACCCAGATAGGCTGCTTAGCACCATCAAATCACATTAAGGTGAGAGTGCACAGTAAGTCTTAAACCATTAAAAAAAATCCAAATGATAACTCAAGGTCATTTATTTGGAGTTTCTGGGAAGTGCCTTTTTTCAGGACGGGTGCACTTGGAGGGCTGAAAGTTGCCAATACAGGTATGTTTAAGTTCAATGGAACTACTTAACATGAGTGAAGATTAAGCAAATGCATAAGTGTTTGTTGGACCATGTTTGTTTGACATGTTCAAAAAATGTGTATAAAAATTTCTAAAGTGTAATTTTTAGATAGTCTCCAATCTTAATCAGAAAAAATATCAGTGTATGCAGAGTTTAAATCCTTAAGGAGAAGAGAGAGGGGAGAAAGAAAGGATGAGTGTATCCCTATATTTTCTGCAAAATTTAAATATAAACGGCCTGAATCCTGTAAAGCCTTGCACGCCTGCTTCACCTTATACACGTAACTAATATGCAAAGTTAAGCAGGTAGATAAATCTTTGCAGAATCAGGGCCTAACTGATTTAACAAGGAATGAACATGTAGTGCTATTTTGAAAACTAGAATTTGGAGGAGAAGGATTTTTTGTTTGTTTAATGTTAGCAATAAGTATAACAAGACGCTCAGGATTAAAAATAAAATGGCAATGTGCTCTTTCAGAATGCTTCAGGAAATCACGGCCGAATAATTCATCTAACTCCTCCGTGACATGATTTGATAGAAGTATAAAAATAGCTTTAAAAAATTATAAATTAAAGCGAGACCATAGTCTAAAAATAAAAAAGTTAGTTTGTTGTTGAGAAGCTGTGTTATTCGCTAGCCTGCATGCTCAACCTGCTTTTAAACCTCCTCAGTAACAATAAGAACAAGTCCCTTACCGCTGTTATTCCTTAGAGCAGACATGCTCAGTTCAGTCATGCCTTAGAAGGCATAAACATCATTAAAATTCAAAGGCAGCTCTGAGAAAGAGGACACCTCAATTGGTATGCAAGTGGTGCTTTCTCGCCCTGAATACATTATGAACTTGCAACATGCTAATATGCCATGCTATCATAAGCACCAGATGGAACAGTAGGCAGTATACGTCCCATCAAACCTCAGGAAGATGTATTAATGTTCCTGCTCTTTTTTTAAAAAACTGCAATCCTTCAGCTGTGTCCCTAGGCTTGTACATTTCTTAGCATCAGTCACCTGCTCTTAAAGCACAGTTCTCCAGGGTTGCCTCATCTTCCCCAGGTGGTGCCAAACATCCTTTCAATCTATTTTATCATATAAGGTAAAGGCCATAAGACATGTCAGGCTGTGCTTATTGAAGGGGACCAAGTATAAAAGGTAACATCATGAGATAAATGATAGATGAAGAAAAAGACTTCAGGTTTAAAGCTAGCACAATTCTTTTAAATTATGTGTAAGTGGTGCAGCATACATTTATCTCCCTCTCTCTCCCAAGTAAGTATTATTTGTAAATGAAGGAACTGCAGAGGTGTGGGGGGATCTTTCTTCATAACTAAGTAAAATAGATAGGCTTGAACCAAAACCATGGAGCTGAATCCTTACTTTCTATCATCTTCCAAAACAATTTTGGAAAAAGCCTAGAGAATTTAACGGAAAAGGATATCCTCACAATAAAAAGATTTTCTTTAACTGTCTTTTAGAATTTAACAGATATCACTATTAAGGAATGTACAGGGTGGTTAAAAAATACTATAGAAAGGATAACAAACAAGAAGACCTGTGGCACTTTTAAAGACTAACAAATTTATTTATCACATGAGCTTTCATGGGAGAAAATCCCACTTCGTCAGACACTTTGAAGTTGGGGAACTTACACAATGGGAGGAAGTTAAATGCAGGGAAATATATGACACAGGATCAGGTTAGGCTATAACAGCAAATCAAAATACGTGTTGGGATTCAAACACTGGGGAACAGCATATAGAGGAAGGTGAGGTCAAATCACCTCTTGGAATGAGAAAAAAATCCATAGTCCCTGTTTAACCCTGAGGCAACAGAGTCTAATTTACATATAAATTCCAATTCTGGCAGTTTCTCTTTGAAGCTGTGATTTGTTATTCGTTTGTTTGAGCACAGCTATTAACAAGTCGCCAATGGAGTGAGCAGGGAGATTGAAGTGTTCCCCTCCTGGTTTTTGAATGTTGTGATTTCTGATGTCAGACTTGTGTCCATTTATTCTTTTGCGCAGAGACTGTTCTGTTTGTCCAATATATAAGGCAGAGGGGCATTTCTGGCACATGATGGCATAAATCAAATTGGTGGACGAGCAGGTGAATGAGCCCTTGATGGAGTAGGTGGCTTGATATAAGAAGGATATTCTCTATTTTGTGCTATATATGTTTTGAGTTCTGAATATGTGGATTGGACTTTTTGCTACTGAAATTTAAAAACAAATACAAACAACACTGTTAGGCCGCCTTGCATCATTGATGAATTCAGACCCAACCAGATTTTATCCCCCAAAGAGAAGTATAATCTAATGTTCTCTATGTAAATATATATACTCACAAAGAAGGGCTGGGGAAAATAGGAAGATTTCCTAATTAATAGCATTTGAATTTCCCCCCACTGAAAGTTAAACTATAATGCCTACTGTAATAAAGCATTTTTGGAAAAAAAATATTTTTTTTTCATTGCTTTTTTCTTCTGCTGTACCCTGCAAAGATTAAATGAAGTTGTCAAGGCTGAAAACATTTAGAGTTCAAGCATAATAAAAAGGTTTGAATTGGTTGCAAAAAATCAGCTCTCCTCTTCTAAAGGTTTAATCCTACATCAGTGGTATTTTTTCCCTACTTCTCCATTTTTCAAAAAGGAGTCTTTTCAGTTAACATATTTTCCTAATTCCTCTGACATTTTAGTAACTGCCTGGTGATGTTCAGGATCTACCAGACTTGTCTGCAGAATCGAGCCAAATCTGGGAACTCCACTACGTAATGCCTGGTGTGATGCTATCAGTATGGTCACCCTGGCTAACACAAGAGTCCTCAGTAAACTATGCACGTCTGATGATGGCGGTGATGATGATGATATACAAGAAACATCTACACAAAACAACTATTTTCCTAACAGTATTAGCTTACTAACAAAAGTAGTCCAATCCTCTGAGATGCTGAGCCCTCGAAACTCCCATGAACTTCAGTCAGAGTTTTTGAGGCTGCTCCTCGCATTTCAGGAAGAGGTTTAGTATCCATGATTGTTGCACGACACCTTCCTATCATAGACTCATAGGCTATGTCTACACTGGCAAGTTAATTCGAATTAAGGAGGCTTAATTCGAACTAACTAAAGCCATGGCTACACTAGGCTTTAGTTAGTTCCAATTAAGGGCTTCCTTAATTTGAACTAATAAGTTCGAATAGGGTATTCAAACTAAGGGGTTAATTCGAACTAACAAGTTCAAATTAACCAATGTCACCATGTTAATTCGAACTAATTTCTTAGTTCGAATTAACCGGCCATTGAAATGAATGGGGATCGCTAATTCGAACTAAGCAAGTGCTTGCTTAGTTCGAACTAACATTCCAGTGTGGCCATGCTAATTCGAACTAATTTTAGTAAGTGTAGACATAGCCATAGACTTTAAGGTCAGAAGGGACCAGTATGATCATCTAATCTGACCTCCTGCAAAATGCAGGCCTCAAGACCTCACCCACCCACTCCAGCAATAGGCTACCAACCTATGACTGAATTATTTGCCTCCTTAAATCATGATTTAAGGATGTTAAGATACAGAGAATTCACCGGTAGGTGAGCCATGCCATATCTAATGACTCAGCAACACAATCAATTTAGCTTTTAAAATAAAATCAAATAACTATCTTCAATAGTAATATTTCAAGACAAGCATTTATCCTCCACATTTATGAGTAATATGCACTATACACCAACTGCTATGAAATCCAAATTTACATTAATCCAGGGATGTGCTACCAACTGGGTCAGAATCCCTACACATTTATCTTCCCTTCATCTATTTACTATATTTTGTTCAACTGTATAGCTTTGCAAAGGATAATTAATCTAATTATTATTCTTATTGTGCAAATAAGCTTATTTACACCTGTTATCCCATACTATAAAGTGTTTTGTGACACCGAAGCAATATTCAATTTAATTACAAGACACTGAAATGATGGGCTGACTTAGAGACGATTTCATTTGGATCAGAATTATCTGATGAAAGGCCTAGCTGATGATCTCATTTCATGATCATCTTTACCATTGATTGTATATATTTAAATAATAGTACTTGTGTCATTTGCATATTTAACACTATTCTATGGCAACAAATAGCAGTTACATGGAACATTTGTGCATACCTCAGATTTATAAACAGTACAGATATCTACAATCCAATAGTTTATTGTAAGGACAAAAAAAAAGCTACTTTGATTTTGATTTAGTGAGTCTCAATTTCTGGAAAAGAATCTCCATTGGGTCATTCATCAGGGCATACTCTCTATATCTAATGTGGCAAGACAGCAAAAACACTTACTGCATAAAAAAGAAAAACACTTATGACACAACTATTAAGCATTCTTGACAATTCAGTAAATGGCACTCTTCTCACTGAATCTGTCCTGAACTAATGCACCAACAAAACAAGCCTGGTGCAAACAGTACCAAATTTGCTAGTTTTAGATTAAAATGAAAGAGTTGTGTTACTCCTCCTACTTCTCGTACTGAAAACAGGCCAACCTTTGCAATTTTCCTCCTACTGGCATGGAAGGTGGGGGGATCGGGAGAAGGAGGATTGTAACTAGTCTTTCCTGGATCTCTGTGATTAGATAGCACCTCATTTCCATTACCCCGTACATCTGGGAGAAAGCTGTCAGGTAGGCCTGCTGAGTTCCCAAATATAAAGGAAGACTTTATCTTTGCCTGGGGCTCTGCTGCAAAGCAAAAGCAGAATGCAAGTGGCAGCAGAAGCATGTCTGTCCTACTCCTGCCAAATATGTGGGCCTACATGCCATTGCCCTCCCTCCAAATGGTGCAAGAGGTTGGGGAATGGGCCTCTCTGCTAGCCCTGGATATTAGAAGAAGGAGCTTGGCCAGGTAGTTATTCGGAAACACATTTGGAGAAACCAGATTGGTCTAAATGCAAACCACAAGATCACCACCCCGTTCCCCCCCCCCCCCCACCAGCCCCAGAAGAAGATGCTAGCTAAGCAAGAAAGTTTGTAAGAAATCAAGGAAGACCTGCCTTTGGGCTAATCTCTAAAGGTTCTGATTCTATGTTAGATTTCATTAGGAGAGTGTCTCACACTGCTCTTTATAAGATTATGTTACTTTGCTTATTGAAAACAAAAAAATAAAAGAGATGAACTAAATGAGATGTAGATCTAAAATGGAATCAAAGACTTCCCTTTCACAAAAAAGAAGGGCTATGTCTACACTTACCAAAGTTAGTTCGAATTAGTTAATTCGAACTAACTAATTCAAACTAATTTTAGTTAGTTCGAATTAACTTAATTCAAACTAGCATGGCCCTACTAGAATGCTAGTTTGAACTAAGAAAGTGCCATGCATGGCACTTGCTTAGTTCGAATTAGTCAGTTGCATTAAGGTCAATGTGCCGGTTAGTTCGAACTAAGCAGTTAGTTCCAACTAACACGGCCACATTGACTTAATTCGAACTAACTAGTTTGAATTAAGGCTTAGTTCAAAGTAAAATGAGGTTTTACTAATTCGAACTAACATTTCCTTAATTCGACTTAAGGAACTGCTTAAGTCAAATTAAGGAAACTCAAGTGTAGACACAGAGTAAATTAAGCCAACTTAAGCCTGGTTAAGTCGACTTAATTTACAAGTGTAGATGCATCCAAGGAGAGCAGTCAAATTGGCAAGAAAGATGCAGATTTGATTTCACAGAGACAAGGCAGACAAGGAGGAAGAAAAAGACATAAAAATATTAGAGCAGAAATACATAAAAAGGTTAGGGGAAGAATACTTTTTAAAAGATCCTAACTCCTGTAGTACCTTTTCCTCATAACCTGTTCTTTTAGTAAGAAAAAGATTACAATTTATAATAGGAACAAAATCATACAAAGAAAAAATGTGTTCATGCATCCATTATTTCATGGATCTCAACTGAGCTTGCCAAGAGCTTTGTATCAGTTTGGCAGGTTGCAGTACAGTCCCATAGAGATTTCAATGTAAATGAAAGTTAAAATAATTAGATGCTGATCTTTCAAATAAAGATCTAGCAGACATGAGAAATACAGGAACAGATATGTGATTTTGCTTGTGACATCATCCAAATTTTGGCAGCATAGGATAAAATGGGAAGTGTTCTCCCAGTGAAGCTCTTCAAAGTATGTAAATAGTATAAGCTGGAAGAGACTTGATTCTTTTTATGATGCATTTGACATTAGAACAAAAACTAGGTTAGATGGACTAGAAATATGTCGTAGGGTCATTAGACCAGTGGTTCTCAACAAGGGGTGCGGAGAGGTCTTCCAGGCGGTATCAACTCATCTAGACTTTTGCCTAATTTTACAACACGTTATATAAAAAGCCCTAGCAACGTCAGTACAAAACGAGAAAGTAGCAATTTTTCAATAGTAGTGTGCTCTTACACTTTTGTATTTTTATGTCTGTTTTTGTAAATAGTTTTAAGTGATCTGAAACTTTAGGTTCACTAGACAAATAAGACCCCTGACCAGGGTACAATAGTCTGGAAAAGTTAAGAACCATTGCATTAGACTATCCAGATTAAGCCATAGGGAAATGATTACTAACAAACTACTAGCTATGCTTCAAGTGTTATTTTCTGACAACGCCCAAGGCTAGTGAAAGAAGAAATAAATGTAAATATTAGGATTGTGTTCAACAGTTTAATACAAGGAGAAGGCTAGAACTTAATACAATACTTAATATCAGTTTGTAAGCAAAGTAAAATCTCACTAGAAGCTTTATGCTAGTCCATCAGTATTGCCACTGTTCATACTTAAGTTCATATGGCTTTGAAGAAGTTGTTCAACAGTTATCAGAGAAAAGAGACCAAATCCATGATTTTTCAGACGTGAAGTAGTCAGACAGCTTTAAAGTATACAGACTTGGATTTGACTGTCTTAAACAGGATGTGCTGCCTGTCTCTAGAGTTCACTTGATGGCCCCCTATTGTAAGGCTTGATCATTCAAGGAAAACCCCCACTCCACTTCATAGTAGGAAGAGGGAGGTCCAACTAAATAAAAGTGGCCTCTCTTAATTCCAGCAGCTCAACTGCATCACTGCTCTGTTTCTGCCACTGGTTCAAAGACTAAGAATAGGTATATTGGTGGGAAAAGGAAATGAATCAAAGGACATGAAGTCCAGAGACAACATAATCAAACAGTTTTCTACAGCATTTTCTGAGAAGTGCAGAAATATAGTGCAAGACTTTCAAATCTATCCACATATCTTCAGCAGTGATGGCACAGACTGGCCAGCCTGGACATCTAAAGTCATACCCTTTTATTTTTACAATCACTTGCCCTCAACTGTCATAAAGCAAGGAGCTCTTAGACTCTAGACTGTGATCCCAATCCCCATGCCTGTTCTGTTTCTGACTCAGATAAGGCTGTTTTTAGATCAAGCTTGATTTAGGGAGTCTCTCAGAATGAATAGACAGTCTTTGGTATATTATTATTCAAACAGATACCTAAAGGTTATGGCTTGCCAGAAAAAAAACAGTGAATAAAAAAAGAGCATTCATAACTACATACATAGTAATATTTCTAGCTTAGGGTGTTAAATAAAGCGCATCTTGCACAGTGCCAAGCAAGCTGTTGGATATAAAAATGCTGTTAAAAAAATAAGTAGCATTAATCTCTGTACACAATGGCATCTTCTGAACTTTCACTAGTAAATTGTTTCCCTTATTAAAAAAATCAACTGTAAGATAGACAGGTATGAAGATATGCAGCAGACAATTGTGTAATTAAATAGTCTGGGAAAAGAAAGGCAATAAGTGCTACATAGTATTAGTTAACGCACATGATGTGCCTGGTCATGTACAAGACAAAGTCCTAGTGCCACCGCGCTTAATTTAAGATTGATTAAAAAAGATTCCTTCATTTGTGGCTTCCAGTGTATTAACCTGGGATGTTCACATTTTTCAATGTGTACCATCCTGAATTGTAGGAGTGGTTATAATGCATTTTGTATACACAGGGTTACATTGTTGTGTAAGTGCATGTGTCTTATTTTTGGGTAAGTCATATACTCCCATTACCTTCCACAGGAAAAATATTGTGGCAGGCAGAGCATTTGATTAAGGTATGCTAGTGTTTGTGGCCCCCCAAAAGGGATGAATTTGGATTCTGGGAGGGATTAGAATGAAGATACAGTGGAGGGTATGATTCACTGGAATTGGAAGGCCATTCCACCCACAGAGCATGGTGTGGAAGAACACATAAAAACAGAGGCGGGATCAGGAGGCGCTGGGCCCCTGGGCCTTCCCCACAGGTGGGCCCCTCTCCCTGCCTGGGGCCCCAGCCCCTGCTGCCAGCCAAGGGTTCTAGCCCCCGCTGCCAGCCTAGGGCCCTGGCCCTGTGAGGACAAGCCAGCGTTGGGGGGCCCTTGGGCCAGAGGATGGCTGCAGCCTGGCTGGTTGGCCCCAGGGGGTGGTGCGGCTGACTGGTGTGTGTGGCCTAAAGGCCTTGCTGGAGGCCATACTGCATGCTCCAGTTGGCCCATGCCACCACCTGGGGACCAACCAGCCAGGCAGCAGCTGGCCCGCCCCATCCCTGGGAGTGGAGCGACCGGCCCAAGGGCAGGCCAGGAGTGCAGAGCCTGACCTCTGGGCTAGCCCACCCCATCCCCCCAAGTCTGCCCCAGTGCCGGCAGGGCGGAGGGCCCCCACATTGTGGTGGGCCCCTGTGCATGGGCCCCATTGGCCAATGCATTAATCCGCCCCTGCATAGAAACAGGAATAGAAGAAGAAAGTGAAGATGGCAAGGAGACAGAACAAAGGGGAGAAAAGGTGGGCTATAGGAATCAAGATTAGAGATTAGCAGGTCCTCAAGGAATCCATCCTGAAACACTTGGAGGAAAATAGAGTGATCAGGAACAGTCAACATGGATTCACCAAGGGCAAATCGTGCCTGACCAACCTGATTTCCTTCTATGATGAGATGACTGGATTTGTGGATGCGGGAAGAGCCGTTGACGTGATATACCTTGACCTTAGCAAGGCTTTTGATACGGTTTCCCACAGCATTCTCATCGGCAAGTTAAGGAAGTATGGGTTGGACGAGTGGACAGTAAGGTGGATCAACTGGTTAGATCAACGGGCTCAGCGGGTAGGAATCAATGGCTCAATGTCTGGTTGGCAACTGGTAATGAGTGGAGTGCCCCAGGGGTTGGTCCTGGGGCCGGTTCTATTCAACATCTTCATTAATGATCTTGATGATGGAATAGACTGCGTGCTTAGTAAGTTCGCGGATGACACCAAGTTGGGGGGAATGGTAGATACTCTGAAGGGCAGGGACAGGATCCAGGGAGACTTGGACAAATTGGAACACTGGGCCGAAAGAAACCTCATGAGGTTCAACAAAGACAAGTGCAAAGTCCTGCACTTAGGACAGAAAAATCCCATGCACTGCTACAGGCTGGGGACCGATCGGCTAAGTAGCAGTGCTGTAGAAAAGGACCTGGGGGTTATGGTGGATGGGAAGATGAATATGAGCCAACAGTGTGCCCTTGTTGCCAAAAAGGCCAATGGCATATTAGGCTGCATCAGTAGGAGTATTGCCAGCAGATCGAGGGATGTGATAATTCCCCTCTATTCGACACTGGTCAGGCCGCATCTGGAATACTGTGTCCAGTTTTGGGCTCCCTTCTGTACCTACAGAAAGGATGTGGACAAATTAGAAAGAGTCCAGCGGAGGGCAACAATAATGATTAGGGGGCTGGGGCACATGACTTATGAGGAGAGACTGAAGGAACTAGGCTTATTTAGTCTACAGAAGAGAAGACTGAGGGGAGATTTGGTAGCAACCTTCAACTACTTGAAGGGTTGCTCCAAAGAGGAGGGAGCTAGGCTGTTCTCGAGGGTAACAGAGGACAGAACAAAGAGCAATGGTTTCAAATTACAGCTGGGGAGGTCAAGGTTGGATATTAGGAAAAACTTTCTCACTAGGAGGGTGGTGAAGCATTGGAATGGGCTATCTAGGGAGGTGGTAGAATCTCCATCTTTGGAGATTTTTAAGGCTCGGTTAGACAAAATCCTGGCTGGGGTGATTTAGGGGGAGTGGTCCTGCTTTTTAGCAGAGGGTTGGAGTAGATGACTTCGTGAGGTCCCTTCCAACCCTATTATTCTATGATTCTATGTTGTGCAGCATATTGAATACTAGAAGTTAATTTTATGTAATATAATAAATATAAAAGAAAGATTCTGGGAATGCATTGGAAGCTGACAGTGGCATGGATTGATCATGGAGTAGGCAGATAATTTTGTGTAGACCAGAGAGGAAAAACAAGGGGGGCAATGGAGGCCGGAAGAGGAGCAGATTATAGAAGTCATGACAAAGATAGTAAGGGCTTGGTCATGCATTTTAGCAGATGAAACAGAAAACATCAATAACCCAGGAAGAGCAATTAGCCATGAAAAGGATTTTATCTTTAAAAAGGAAAACAATTTCTCCTTCTTAAGAGATGGCATTTCAAACCTGCTTTGCAAACCAGATAAGAACGGGTAAGTCCCTAAATCAGAAGCCCTGATTATTTAACCACAAGTCTTTCTTTATCAAAAGGGATACACTAATAATGAAACAAGCCTTCAAGGAATTTGCACCAGCTTACACTCGAACTTAATTTGACCCAAATACATTTCTCTTCCTCTTGTCTTCTTCAGCCTCTCTTTCCGATCAGAATCATAGATGTAATCAATTTAGGTTCCTGTCCCTATTTTTTTCCCCAAATTATTTTAGGACAGACATTGCCAGTTCAGTTTTATTTCTCAATATACAAAATGATGTACAGGTTATTATATTCAGATACTGAGTGTATTTCCATAATGAATGGGAACCATATGAACTGTACTTTTAATAATTATGTCCAGCATTTACAACATTTCCTTTGGAACTTCAAAAACGTTTCCTGCCACCTTTGACTCAAACTTTGTATCCGCTTAGAAGCACAATTAAATTGCAGCCATTGTCTCGGAATATACATTCACATCAATGTTAAGATAGCTGGTTGAATAATTTAGATTAATTTAGATGTGGGTGCCTTTGCTATGCCATTGGGTGGTTATTCCTTGTGAAGACATTTTAAACGGTTGTCAAGATTCCTAAAGCAAGGGAGTGCAGTTAATTTATTTTTAAAAGTAGAAATAAATGCATAAATGAGAAAATTAGTTAATGAAAACATCTTCCTATGAAATGTAGACATAAACTCATCTTCCAAGTCAAGTTTTAACGACTACTCCCCAAACCTTTAGAAGTGAAGGTTAAACTACTTTACTTTCATAGTTTGTCTGTAATTAGCACATATTGTGAATTTGCTTCTAAGCAATTTGCTTCTAAATGCAGATGGGAGTCAAAAATAGACATTATTTTAATTATTTTACAGAAATGATTAGATTAAATGTCAAATTACCAAGATTTGAAGCAAGAGAACAAACTCATGCCCAAGTTCAGCTCTTGAATATGCACGCACAAATACAATGGGAATTGAACCTATTTGTGTCAGGGCCAAATGTAGTGAACAGTTCTGTGTCTGAATCATAGTTCAATGTTTCAAAGATAAGATCCATATTCAAAGTTGCAAGTCTTCAAAACTATTAATGACTTAATCTATGACCCATTTTAAGGACAAGTTATCAAGTGGTATAAGTACATTTAACTGAGACGTCTTTGGTATACCCAGACACATGTCAGGAAAGAAGAATATATCAGAAAAAGAAATAAAAAGGGGTAAAGGAAGTAAATACCTCACCTTCCACACTTCCTCACACACACATTAACTTACATCTGCACGTTTATCTGTGTGCAAATTACACCAATATTGGGTATAAAGGAATTTAGATTTCTTTACACCCAATATTGGGGTATGATTCTCAGATCAGTTGCATATACACAACTCCAATTACCTGTTTGTTAGAACAACTGGTCCCCTAACATGCATTTTTATATGTATTATACTATTTATATGTATTATACTATTCCTAACAGTCAATAAAATGCTACTTTGTAAGCTCTTTAGGACAGAGATCTCACATTAATGTGTATTCTTTTATGGAGCTACATGAACAGTATATTGCTCAAATTCAGAAAGCCAAGTGGTGAGATTTCCCTGATGAGATCAACACCAGAATACAACAGTGTCTAGAGCACTTGCATGGGATGTGAGGAATTAAGGTTCATGCCTCCAATCTGCTTAGTTTAGAATAGAGACCTGAATCTGGGTCTCCCAGTGTGTGCCATAACTAAGGAGCTACTGGCTATCCTGAGTTGGATTATCTTTCTTGCTCTTACTTTTCACAATAAATTTCAAAAGAATCTGGTTTTGTCCTGATGGAGAAGAGAAAAACTGAAATCTCAAAAAAATTCACTAGGCAGGAAAGTTGTTTTCCATCCAGGCAGTGCACAAACAGCAAGAGACAGTAGCTGCCCCAAAGAGCTTACACTCTTAAAAAGAAAATCACTCTAAATTTGGCCCTTTAGCTTGAAAGTACATTGGGATCCTTGGGTGTGTCTACACTGGCAACTTAGGTCGACCTAAGGAGGCTTAAGTTGACCTAAATAAAGCCGCATCCACACTGGGCTTTTATTAAGTCGACTTAAGCATATACGTCAGTCGACTTAGAGAAATCTTAAGTCAACTTAATTACATCTACTTTTAGGTCGACTTAAGCCTTAAATTGACTCCTTAAGTCGACTTAAAGCCAGTATGCACGGGGATTAGCACCTACATCGACCTTATTAAGTCGACTTAAAGCATTAAGTCGACTTAATAAGGTCAACAAGGGGCTATGTCTACATTAGAAAAATTAAGTCGACTTTGTTAGTAAAGAGTTAGCCCTTGTTAGTAAAGAGATGTATTAGCTATTACTAGGGTTATGGTATCACCAATTATTACATGTTTGAGAAGCAACTAGCATATAAGAAGATATGGTTCATGCCCCAAAGAGTTCAAAATAAGAGAAATAATTTTATGGAGACTTCAGAATTCATTACTGTCATGAAAGGAGAGGGCCACACATCAACACTTTCAGAATGAAAGTCATCACATTTCCCCAAAATTGCCTGTGCCTGAAGAAATGAAATGCCCAACAAGTTCCCCTGGTGGCTAACAATCATTTTCAAAGAAGAAAATTCTTCCTTCTTGTCGTGCCCCAGTATAAGAAAAAGACATTAAGTATGATGACTGGCACAATAATGCAAACTTAACATTCAGATTTAAATATTTCCAGCTGGCTGGAAACTTGGCTGAAAACTTGTTTTGCAATACACAGAACTGTCCTGATACAATAGCATAGCAACTGCAAGTTAAAACAGAACAAGTCAGTTAACAGACCGCTGGAGACTTTTACTGTATAACAACATTGAGATGCATATATTTAAAAAGCAGGTGGATTATCCAAATGCTCAGTTACTAGGACACTAACAGTTACGTCCATGGCAATTTTGTTTCTGTTCTTTAAACAAATCATCACTTGCAAGCACTAATGTTAAAACCAGAAAGGAAGTCTAGTACACAGTGGCTATAAATGCCAAATCAATTTTCAGCAGATAATAAAGTCCATGTTTTACAATCAGAAATGCACTGTTTTACTACCCAAAATGTAAGCTAATAATATATAGCTCTGCTAAATGGAAAATGCAGATATGCTGTTAAGAAATGGGCTGGCTGTGAGATGATGGATCATTTCTGCTGGGACCTTCTTAAAGCTATGTGCAAATGTTTTGAAAATATCACATGATGTGGCCATGTGTTAAAAATTATAGCCAGTTAAGTTCTCTGCTAAGAAAAATATGTGGGCAATTTATGAAATGCACTCCAGGATGGAGATGTCTTAAGTAAAACCAGATTCTGAAAACAAACCCATTTTTTTGAAACATGAACTTAAAAAAAAAAGTTGCAGACACATCTGGAGAGCAGACGTAAAGAAGGGGTGGTCTGACCTAATAACAGGCCATCTTCTGAAAGAGCAGCATTATTTCTGGATTACAATGACTGTGATCACTGATTGTCCTTTTAAGGAAACTGTCCTGAATATCGCCATGGGCAATACTCAAGCATTTTATAGGCCAACATCTGTACTATAAAATGACTGATAGATTTGTAAAGTTTAATATATAATGTTTGGAATAAACACAGTTCTAAAAAACACAGAAATCAATCCACTTGCTATATGTCATTTGATCTGAACACTGTCCAGCTCTACATCAAAGATTTAAAGATATAGACTTCCTAGAGTACCAAAAAAAAAAAAACCAAAATAGTTAAAACAGTGCAAATCTCATGTTTGCAGGATTATCTTTCTAAAAATACTTTTTCTCAGAGTTGTGTTAGTGCCGCCAAGATATAGAAATTAATTTTATGATGAGACAGACCCCCATTAACAATCTCTCCAATGTAGCTTTTCAGACATAGTAACATGAGAATGCTAGTAGACAATCACATTTTTAACAATATGAAATGTTTGACTTTGAAAAGGACATTTAGTTTGTATACAAGTATTACCACTGAACAGAAACCAGAACAGATATTTAATACTTCTTATATTTTAGAAGAAACAGGGAATACTTTGTTAGATTTATTAAAAGGATGCTTCTGAAATCCAGAAAAAATTACATGCACACACGCACATTTACATGCATACACACACACACAAAAAGGCAATTGCATAATATCAGATTACACAAAAATACATGTCCTTTTAATCTTCTGCAGATAAAGTGCTTACTTTTAAAACACAAAATCTGCCCCAGATGGCTAATAATGCCCATTTGAAGAAAAAAACAAAAAACAAAAAACACCACCACCACCACCACAATATTAAAGGGCTAAAATATGCTGTGAACAGATTGAGAGGTAGTTCATCATAGAGGAGAGTAAAAAAGTGCAGATGGGTGTCAAAAATAGCCAAGTGTCAGATCTGCTCAAGTATCTCCATTCTGGCACATGCTCCCAGTCACAGCTGTTAGTGTATTCACTGTATCCAAGTGCAAGGTTTTCTAACACTGAGAGCTGACATTAAAAACACACTTCTTGCTTGCTACCACTTTAAAAGAATGCTGGAAATTACAAATTAATTAACATTAAAGCTTAAAGGGCGTCAATCAGTGTGTGTAGCTCAAACAACTTTGATTTAAAGATGCATGAAATTTTAACCAGCAGGTAAATTAAGCAATTTAAGGACCATGGGCTTCATATGCAATAGGTTGTTGAAAAATCTCTACTTCAGCTATTCCAATAGCATTTTTTTAGTGTCTCAAAAAATTTAGAAGGATTAAAATTAATCATGCTGTACTAAATTTAAATATAATAATAAAATAGCAGATAGCAAGTCATATGATACTGTAATTTCATGCAAAAATATACAAAATATCAGCTGTATTTCATTTACATCACATGCACTTTTTCATAGTAATGAATTACCATGATATTTCTAATGAAGACCACATCCCCGGGAATATAATACATGCAAATCAACTTTAAACTTTAAAGGGTTAATATGAAATTTCATAGTCCTCAGTTATCTATGCAAATTAATTTGCCTATATTTCAACCATATAAATCCCCTTAGCCTTACACTTTGAACAAACAGAGTTCCACTTTCTTGTTGCAATCTCAGCCTTAGGCTCAACAGCCACAGCATCGGAAGAATATGACAGTACATCAACATCCTAAAAGAAAAACATTCTTCAAACAACTGGCAATACCTATATAAACTGTAGTTGCAGCAATCTGGCAGATACTGTTTCAAAATACCATCTGCGAGGTGTACAGACTTTGTGATCAAGCTCATCTTCTTCTGCCTGTCCTACTCATATTATCCATAAGAACCAGCCAGCTGTAGGATCTCTCTGTGTCCCTGTCTTTTTTATCTAGAGAGATAGGCTGTTTTAATCAGCACATGGTTCTGTTCAGTCCTTACAGAAACAACAAATACAATTCATTCTGCCATGGTCAGGCTTCTCACAGAAAAACCTTAAACAATTCACCCAGTATAGAAGCAATGTTTTCTCTGGCAACAACACTTATCAATTAGGCAAGTAGTCTAAAGATCCAAGGATAATATTATGGTGAGGAAATTGACATACTTAGATTTCCAAATCCACAACAGTTTCTCTAATTCAGCAGAATCTGTAGGATTTTTATTATTATTATTATTATTAATAACATATTCCAAATTATTTGGCTCATGACGGCTAAGAACTGTGATTTAGGGCAAGAATGAAATAATTTGTTTTATAGATCTTCCTTCACTTCTCTAGCATAAACAGCTTTTCAAACAGATTATTCCCAGTGTAAACCCATAATCTGAAATTATCTCTACACATAAAATGTTTGCAGATACAAAGTACAGCTGACAGTTATGAAAACCAGACTGATGCTATATTTCTCCTCATTAAAATTATATCCCATAGACACCTGCACCCACAAATAAGGTGACTTGCTACTATTCCTATCCCTTGTCAATGAAGCATATAATATTAATGTACATAATATCTCTGGTAGTTTCCACACCCAAATTCCCCTCCCACAAACATATACACACCACAATTAGTATCTACAATCACTCCATAGAAGATTGCGCAAATCACCATGTATAAATTATTTTTATATACAAGCAAAATATAATTAGTGTTTTCCCATTTAAATCAAAAGAGCTGTAATAATTTTAACTCACCAGGCATCCTTGAATAAAATATACCACACTGTAAATGGCTCTCTCCTAAAAGCAAGCTTATTTAGGGCTCAGTGCCTCCTGTTCTGGAATGAGCACAGAAAAGCAAGGAGGGCCATCAGAACTGACTGTGGCAGCGTAGCTGGAGGCAGGATACTGGGCGCGTGCGTTTCCCAGGCAAGACAGATGGAGAGCTGACACTCTGTATTGCACTTGGAGCAGAAATGTGAATGATGACAGGAGCACATGTGGCCTTGAACCCAGCCCTGTCTCTTCAGGCAGAACAATGACAGGGATGTGTGTGCAAATTATCAGAACCCCTCAGCTGACTCCTTTTACTCTACCTTTCACAGCAAGTTCCAGAGGACCAAAGAATAGAAAGTAAAATGAAGAGTGATAAGCTGAACACTGAATTATTCATTTTTTTCCTTTAAAAGTTAACCCTTTCTTTGACTGAAAGCAATTAAAGCAGAGCATCTATTAGAACAAGCTCGCCTCAAAAAGTGGAAAATAGGCACAGCTCATTTTTAAAGCCCTAATTTTGAACTCCATAAGACTATGGTTGTTTATTTAGCTGGAAATTCAAAATATATATGAAGATATATTTAAAGTTCTTTCTTTGTTCATCTTACTGTGCCATTTTATCACAGTGAAGAGAGTATCAAAATCATTCCCTTTGTCAGCTTCTCAGTAGTATGTGTAAAATAGAACACACTTAGAAGCAGACCACTTTTATTTTACTACAGTGTTTTTAACCCCCTGGGATTCCTGCATTGATATGCTCCAAACATTTGCAGCTTACTCTCCTTTACCTTGCATGGTGATCCATGGGGGATGAAAACAAAATCTTCCCTGTAAAGCTTTTTCAAAAGCTAAACAATCATGTCCTCCTGATTTCTGATTTTTGCACACCCCTTAAATGTTTATCCTTCACATGAATAACATATGCCTGGCTAGGTTCAATGCACTCTTCCCCATTAAGCTTTAATGGACACCATGATACATAAAACTACAAGTCTTTGTTATAGTGCTTTATCTAAAGCTGGCTATTTTCCTCTCAGCAGTCCCTCTTTAGTCCTTTGTAAAACATCCTTGCCTCATAGGAGAAACATACGCCTGATTCTCATGCCTTCTGTAGCACATTTAGGCTTATATAAGATTCCAAACACAGGGAAAATATGTTTTTTCAGAAAAGCTCCTCCAATTTAATACTTGCAAAATCTTTACTGATGTACTAACAAACATGTTTACAGCATAACATTAAGCATGTGCTTTCCTCTCAGATTCTTCCTTTTTCCATGTATGTTCAAAATTTTTTTAAAAAGGCTACATTTCATTCAGAATCTTCAAAAACTGTATTCTTTTAATACAGAAGACTCATAAAGACCAGAGTCTTTATACCTTTAATTTATGTAATTCCTTGATTTCCCTATATACCTTCTGCCCCTACTACACAGAAATAATCAGGCTTGCAGGCCTTCCTTTTCCTTCCTTTAGCTGCCACAAAGAACTGATCAAATCTATTTTGGAACACAGAAAAATCCTAACAGCCTTTCCATCTTTGGATTTCTGTGCCCATGAATATTTACTACTTAAAGATAATGTGTCATTTTTGGAAAACGTATCAGAAAAGTAGAACTTTTAATGGCATCTAAAGCAACACCATAAGCCTTTCTTCAGGTAGTGAAGACCCAAACACATCATTGTTAAATTCAAAATGTTTAATAAAAAAAACCCATAGTGATTACTCTATCCTGTCGCTAATACCATAATGCACCCTATTTATGAGGCCAATCTTTTTGTTCATCTGACTCAGACGACTGTTGTAATGAGGTTCTGTATAATGGATTTCAGTGTATTTGAGAGCCAAGCAAAAACACTTTTATGACAGAAGGCTTTATGGGGAAAGGTAAGGAGAGGGCTGGGGGCGGAGGGAGGGTGTAATAATCAATTAAGTCTGTGCCAGAGAGGACTTTAAAGAACTTGGCATTCTTTTTGTTTCATTTGATGCCCTGTTTAAAAACCAGTCAGTCAGTCAGTACCATATCTGTTGGTTTTTAAAATGTTGTACTCTACATGGAGAAAACATTTTCACAGTTGGAAATACAACCTTTTATCAACATAGGTTGCAGACAGAATCAGCTTTAAAATAGAAAGAAATGTGTCAAAGGTGCAATACGTTTTAATAAAACTGAGTGATATTCCATTTTAAAAGTCAGTCTTAATATCAGTACACTGTAAATCTACAAACCATGGCTCACAAAATTGAACTTACATACACAGTGTGATTATGCATCTTTTCTATGTGTAAAAAGGCTTTTTAAGCTGTTATCTGACTACAGTAATTGCCATTTAAATTGATCCACGTCAATAAAACCTGGGTCCCTGGAGATTCTCACCTAGAAGTCTGTTTGTGGAAGGGGCTAACAGAATGCCTCTGCATCTGAGACTACTTCAGCATTTTCTCAAGCAGCCAGCTGCATGAATAGTTTTTCTCTCTCATTATTTAATACACTGAGGCAGGCTGCAACCCATTTGGCAATCCTCCCTGAATAAATATTCCTGGATATGTTTTTCCCTTTTTTTTTTTAAAATGCAGTCATTTAAAAATTGCTTTAACAATTTTTGCACCACTTCTAAAAAAATAATAGGGCCAAAACGTGTAACAAATATGGCCAGTCAATGTCAACATAACAATACTGTAAAATGATTTTCATTCTCCTCTTGTTTCTTGCAGAAAGAAAAAAAGACATATGGTAAATTCTGTAGATGAACAATTCTGCTGCATCACAGAAAATGAAAAATGCATAATACTGAAATGAAAGGGATACAAAGAAAGTGAGAATTAGAATTTAGAAGGAGGTGAATTTCAGTCAATTTCTTTATCTTACGATACAGTTTCTTAGCTGATACAGTGAAAACTAACATGTTACTGAGTCTGCAATCAGTTTACAAAATAATTTGGAATGACCTGAAAGCCAGCTGCAAAATTAACCCTTGTAAGAGCTAAGAAGGTAATCTCTGAACCCAGATATTTGCAAAAAAACATTTACAGTGGACTGCAGAAAGTTCTTACTGTGTTGTATTACTAAAATGAAAAACACATTCCTTTCTAACACATTACAGTTTTAAAAGTAAAGATTTTATTTTATTTTATTTTATTTGCTTGCTTGAGCCTGATTTAGCAACAGGGACTAGAAGTCCACTGAAATGCATCAGTAGTTAATGAAAGCTCTTTATTCACAATGAAGGAAAAATTTGACTCAAGGCTTTGCTGCAGGACTTCTCAACTTCCCTCTCTACTTATAGCAAACTGTTGTGATACATTGTGACTTCACACAGTGGGTATTAAGTGAGTTAATTCAAAGAAGCTGAAACCTCATTGATCCTAATTGAAAGCAATACACCCAACCAAATAGTTTTCTACCCCATCTGCTCTGGCCTGCCACCAGCTATTCAATACAAGAGAATTAATAGTTTCAGATATTCTAACGGACCCAATAAAGGCACTCATTTAAGCAGGACTGCATTAACAAAATGAAAAAGCAAGGGCAAAACAGGTTCAAATGGAGCATTTTACTCCTAGTTGGCTTTAACAAAGCTGAATAATGCTTATTCTGACTTTTTATGTGCAAGACTTGATAAACTGAATAAGAAGGCACTCAATGATCAGTCAACGAGCATTGATGAATGGTCATTAGGACCCCTCCTAATCTCAAGGAAGGCCATTCCACAAAGTGGCACACCAGCTTGAAAGGGCGGACTCACTAATGTCCAGATTTCTCCACTTGCTTGTTCCACTTTCAGACCACTGGCCACCAAATGAGGCTGACATATTGGAAAATAATCTTTTATGGATGAATGGTAAATAAAAATGGAGGCATTAGCTGGGCTTTAAAATTCAAATCTGCCAGTTTTGTCAGACCCCCTGAAGGTTTTGATTTTCCACCCAGCTGGAAGCTATTAGTGTTTTCTTAAGGCAACCCACTGACAGGGCAAACCCACCTAATGTGTGAGCTGTGGGAGGACACTCTTTCTAGAAGCTCTCCTAACTTTCAGTTTGGCAGCCAACTGAATAAACAGACCTTGTTGTAAAGATACACATTAATTTCTTGCTGCAACTGAATGGTCTCTTATACTTTATACAACCACACATCCTATATTATATTGTATTAAATCCGTGGTGTTTGTTTTGCATAACAAATATATTTTTCTTCTGTTATAAGTATTTAAACACACACACAAAAGCCCCAAAGGGGATCAAAACCCCAAACTTTTTTTTAGTCTTTACAAGAAAGTTACCTCACTCTACATCTCTACACCTTTGGGGGAAAAAATGTTACTTCTTTTCTTGCAAACATCATTCAAATATTCCACTATTGTATGTGATTATCTATAACAGCAGCTCTGAATCCAAGTGTTACAAACCACTTGCCAGATAATGCCAAGACATTTCCCTAAACATTTCCTGATTAGCAAAGCTTTGTAAACTTCCTAAAATAGTTCAGTGGGATCTTTAAAATATAGCCTGATGAAATGACAATTAATGGGGGGGTTGATAATCAAGTACACAAACACCTGAGAGATGCACATACCAAGCTGAGAGAGAAGTTGTTCAGGTTGTCTAAAAAAGAAACTAGAATAATATGATGAAACTAATTAAAGGCACATTTAAATATTTGGGGTGCATGCATAAACAATCTTAACTGTAAGAGTTTTAGACTCAAGGAAATTGGAATCCCCATAATTTCAGTGTTCTAATTGGAAAGTAGACCTATTATTAGCATTTCAGATCATCTGATAGGGAAGGGCAACCTGAGCTGTGGGACAGACTAGACTAATGGTTTTCATCTTTTTTCATTTGCACACCCCTAAATAAAATATTGCATGGAGGTGAAAACCCCTTTGGAAATCTTAGACATGATCTGTGGACATTCTCTCCCCCCAAGGTACACAAACCACAAGCTGAAAAGTACTGAACTAGACAATTTATGCCTCCCCCCACTTTTGTTTCTATAATAAAAATAGAGTAAGAGTCATAGAATAAGAACCAAATTCAGCAACAATGTAAGTGAGCACAATTCCACACTGGGTTTCAAGCTGAATCTGATGGTCAGTTTTAAAACAATGGGAGAACATACAAATCAAATCTAGGAGAAAACCAATACTACAGAAAAAGATAGCAGACCTAAGCTGCATTGCCAAATACAAGTTCCAATTCTCCAAATACTTACCAATGTATGTAGCTTTACTCACATGAGTAGTTCCATTATCTTTAATGAGAATACTCAATTGAACAACCACGCACACATGTATGTTCTTGCAGAACTGAGGCCAGTTTATGTACAGTTTATGAAATAAAACATTTGCTATGAAATATGCAACATAAATCTGTATTGAGACTATTTTTTTTACTTGTCATCATGCATGCTAAGAAAAAATACTACAGAATTAAAGCATACATCTCTTTTTAGGGTTTTTACAAGATTTAATATTCAGTTATTTCTGAAAAGATGCAATAAACCAAGATTGTATTTCATATAGAGAGACATAAAGAGAAAAAATACATTCCTTCTACCTAATCTCTGTAGCATGCATGATGATATCTAGGGCTTCTGGATTGGGATGATATTTTGGCATGCCAATATAAGCTTTCAAGCTACCCATTGCTTTCTGATTTGAAGCTCAAATGGTTTAACTTCAGTAGTCAAACTCCTCCTCCTGCAGTATATTAACTCTCATTTTAACCTCTAATCAATGTCTTTTCAATGTAGAAGGTTTTCATGATAAAGCAAATGAGAGACCATATCTGTGGGTGAAAAGAGTGTGTCTAACCACTGGCTATAAATTCAATTCTTACTTTTTTCTTTGTAGCATAGCTCAATATTTGTGACACTTACTAAACATATTTTATTCATTTGACAAAGGACTGTAACATTATATTAAAAACTTTTGTTTCAATGTCACCACCTCCCCATTTTGACTGATGGCGAGTTAGTTTTGTTAAAACGCAAGGGTGATAGTGTATGCTCCAGTGAACTTTCCCTCCTCTAAGCACCAGAGACAAAAACCTGCAGCTCTGCTCTGCGCTGGCAGCCATCTGGACAGCTTTCTCTCAATGCCTGCCCCACATCACACTGCAGGCAAAATTTCAGGGCTCTAGAGCTCTGTGGAGCTATTCATGACATACCAATTTCACATTTTCTGCTTGTTTGCTTGCAACAGTAAATGCTAATGAGGACTATGAATGACATTTTTAAAGACAATAAAAAGGTCTCCAAATCCCTTGCATATGGAGACACTGTTTTCTAAACTTCACCTTCTGTTAGGGAGCCATTACACTCGAAGGGGAAAAAAAATAACCTAAGGAGAACAATGAGATGATCAAAGCATAACAAAGTCCTCAAGAATTCCAAAGAAAACAGTGTTTGTATGCGAGGTTAATGAAAGACAGATTTTATACCAATGTACAGCAATAACACTTCAATGCAGTAACCACCCCTTTCCATAGCTCTGCTACTTCTTATCACAAGGACTCATTAATTATTGTCTCTGCAGAAAAAAAAAAACAAACAAGTTCCACAGATCCTGTAAACCCTCAAAAGTCAGACATTTGGATATTTTTAATTGCTAATCTTTAGATGACTCTGACAGTAAACTGTTACCATTAATTGGGTTGAAATGCTAAGCTTTCATAGAGAATTTAATGTATGACTAAGCATGGTCAAGAAAAATATCTGATTCTAATATTTTCTTTCCCAGCTCTGCCTTTCACAATATTATTAATAATACAAATTTGAAAGTTTTCTTACTTTGCGTAATATGTTTTAGGTTTAATTGAAGACGACATCATTGACGAGGATCAAAACACTTTCAAGAAAATCCACCAGGTGGAGCAAATACACAGCAATACAAAACTCTCAAATTTATTTATGACCATATTGCCACTTCCAAGAGAAAAAAATGTTTTACCAAAATCACCACCACCTTTCTCACTCCCTTCTTTGCAGATACATTGATCAAACTGCACTAATTTGCTGCCTCACAAATATAGGCAAGCTCTGCTCAGAGAGGCCTTAGTACCAAACTATTGTATTACAGTATAGTTGTAGCTGTGTTGGTACCAGGATATTAGAAGGCAACTTGGGTGAGGTAATATCTTTTATCAGACCAACTTCTGTTGGTGTGAAAGAAGCCTTCGACCCACACGGAGCTTTACTTCAGCTCTGTGTAAGCTCAAAAGCTTGTGTCACCAACTGGAGTTGGTCCCCATCTTATCTCTCTATTGTGTTACAGGTCAGTTTCAGGAATAATTTTCAAACCACAATATACACTCCATCTAGAACACAAACACTGCCTATTTTCACTGAAGAACCCAAGTATTATATAACTGTATACAAAAGATACAATAGTAGAATAATGTTAAGTTTGTAACACAAACTGACCAATACAATGAAGTTCAAATAATGTTAGCCCATGACCTCAAAACTATTTCATTGTGCATAAATTGTTATGAATCTTAAACCAATCAGAGTATGATATCATGTTATGTACTAGATACATGGTAGAGACTGGGAATGGTTTTGCAGTCTGTCAGTGTTCACTGAGTAATCCATTTTCCCTGCATGTGCTATAGAGGACCCTTTTAGAAATGCATTTAGAGGGGCAGTGTACCACCAATGACCAAAATTACAAATGTTTATAAAACTAAAACTTATTCCCTCATTTACTTATTTTTCCTTACCTTAAGACAGGTGAGCCAGACTTCTTCCACTGCTCCCAATGTTTGCTGATGCCTGAAATTGCTTATCTACAGTAGCAGCTCCAAAACTTTTTCATACGAGGGACCAAGTCTTAGCAGAGACGTTGTCATGGTCCACCTTTCCCCTTTATAATCACAATGTCCCACTGGCAACTTCTTGCATGAAAAAATAATATAAGCAAAGCAATGTATTTTTAGTTTGTTCTGAACATAGTTTAGCAGCTGGAAGCAAGGAGGGTAACTGATAATTGTGACCAATCAAGTTCCAAAGGGGTAGCCATGTCAATCTAGTTCAGCAAAACAAACAAGGAGACTTGTGGCACTTTTAAAAACTAACAAATTTACTTACCCCATGAGCTTTCGCGGAAGAAAATCCCTCCCACAAAAACTCAGGAAATAAATAAATTTGTTAGTCTTTAAATGTACCACAAGACTCCCTGTTTGTGACTAACCCGTCTGCCAATGATGCATGGACCACTATTTGGAGAGCTCTGATCTGGGCAATACTTATTATCAGTGACACATAGAAAATAGAGGTAAAAATACAAGAAAACTGGAAGACATGAACCAGTAGAAACATGCTTTCCTATCGTCTATCCTCTCCGGTCCAATATATAAGTATGTAGTACAGACATTGGGCCAGAGAGAACGGAAATGCATCTGTAATCCAGTAGTTAGGGCACCCACCTGGGAGGTAGGGGACCCCAAGTCTTGTTCCCCTGAACCAATCAGTCTTTTATTAACTGTCCACAGTGGAACAGCTTCAACAGGCGAGACTGAGAGGTTCCCATATCAGAATATCCCCCTGCTCAGTGGTTAGAGAGCACATCTTAGAGGTAGGAGACCCCTGTTAAAATTCTTTACCCCCACCTTTTTTCCCCCCCCAAAGAGAGAGGGAATCAAACCTGGGTCTACCACATCCCAAGCAAGTGCTCTATCTGCTGGGAAAGGTTATAAAGTGGCTTGCTTCACCACTGGCTGGATTTTGATTAGGACACGGTCTGGAAGTTGCTCTTTGAGCACGCCTACTGGATTGGGCCCCGCACGCAAGTTAGGTGGCAAAAAAGATCCCCTGGTTTGTGAGTCATGCCAGGACTTACATGGAATATAAGAGTCTAGACATGTAGAAGAAAGCAGTGAACATCCCCAGAGGCAAGGACATAGGCACCTATAGAACTTTTACTCTGAGAAACAGGCTCAAGGTTTGGCAGGAGTTTTGTGGTTGCAGTGGAGCCAAAACTGGAACTTAGGTGCCTGAAACAGTCGGGGGTTTAAGTGCCTAAGCACTTTTGTGGATCTCATACTTCTCTTCTACTTCCTTTGCTAAGCACATCTAGGATTCAAAGCCAGCAGCACTTCCATTGTATGTTTCATGTGCTATCAGCAAAGGTAAGCTTGTATTAAACTTTGAAAATACTACAAGCACCCAACATCTAAGACTGGCTTGAATTTCAGGCCAAATTCTGTGCCAACTTAACTTCTACAGAGTTGCACAGCAGAGGTAGTTAGCACAGAATTTGGCCCCTGATGTGTTGTGCTCTGAGTGATATCTGATGGGACAGTAGAATACACTCTCTCAGGGGGTCTTATTGTGTGCTGCAGCCCAAGATGACTCCTATCTTAGTCTTTTGTGTTCACTTTCTTCATTTTTGTTTCTTTGGGTTGGGAGAGAAAAAAACATAGTTTAAATTTTATGTTTAGATAAAATCAGATGACTGATGTGCTCCATGTGGGGCTACATTGTGGCCATTGGAAACAGAAGCAAGAGCTAAATCTAAAGGTGATCATTAAGTGGTGTTTCATATAGAGAGCAATTTAGACCAATTAATACTATGATGTCATCTGAATGGACTGTCAATAACTGTCCAGGTAGAATTCAAGGTGCTTGTTTTCACATACAAAGCCTTAATGATTTGGGACTTCACTTTCTACCTTACAGACCTCTCTCTATACAAAGACAGACGAGCGGGCATCTCTGGATTTAAAATATAGAAAGCTATTTCAAGGACATTTCTCTCTGAGGTAGAATCAGTGACAAATGCCTACCTTTTCCCCCCAGACTTTCAGGGAGGGATGGGGATTGGAGGCTTACTGGAAGTGAGGTTATGATTATTTTTATTATGCCTTTGGTGGAGGACTTTTATTTTATATGCTGGTATGCATTTATTTGTTGTAATGGGATGAGCAGACAACTGTGCTATTATTCTGTGAATTTTAAACCATGTAAACATATCTAAAGCATGGAATGGAGAGGAAGGTTCTCTGTTTCAGTTTTATAAATTGATAGAAATAGAATTTACTTATTCATATAAAAACAACAGAGTCCTGTGGCACTTTTGAAGACTAACAGATTTATTTATCGCATGAGCTTTCATGGGAGAAAATCCCACTTCATCAAACACTCTGAGGATGGGAAATTTACAGAATGGGAAGAAATGTACGACATAGGATCAGGTCAGGTTGTAACAGCAAATCAGTGTTTTTCTGCAATAGACTAACACGGCTACCCCTTTGGAACCTGACTACATATTAATATAGATGCATCTTTTCACATATATACACATAATCCTCAGAGTCATCATAGTTACCATAGAGTACAACGGCTCCATTTTTAATCATGTAGATGCATACAACCCAATTCTTATTTAGCCTAAGTCTCCTTTACATCACCCTAACAGTGTAAAGGGGCCTTCAACTGGCTGTAAGGGTAACTCACATCAACTTTAAGTGAGGGATTACGTACATATTTAAGAGCTTTTAAGAACATGATTATCGATCTGATATAGTGTAACGGCTCTTTTGTTACAGTCTCTCCTGCAAATCCTTCTTAGATGAAGGATTAGTGACACAATAGATCATAATGACTCTTTTCGTCCCATTACACTATCATTTACTTGCAGCTTGTATACGCACTGAAGGCTACGTTCTCCTCACGATGAATCACGCAAATCCCTTAATTTTAATAGGAGTTTATGCATGTGCATCAAGAGGACCTATTTCTTTAAATTTATAAGAAAATGTCCTAATGAAATACTCAGAAAAAATACATTACTGCACAAGGAATTTTGACCCTACTCACTAAAATATTCAAATGTCACTAGCCCATGAAAAAGCCAAATCCTGTAGTCCCTACGCAGGCCAAACTCCCATTAATGGAAGGTGTGCAAAGAATACACTAAAAATCCTGGAAAATGTCAATGTAATAAAATGAAGTCATAGTGAAGTAATAAGAATGGAGAAAAGACATCTGAAACCACAAAGATTTCTTTGGACTTGTCCGCTCGTACCCATGTAAATCCATGGCAGTCACTTGAGTTAAACTAGAGCTAGTAAGAGCAGATTCATGTCCACACTATTTCTTCCCATTTCTGTCTTAAACAGTAGTTAATATATCTATTTATATTTACATTTTAAGCCCTCTCGATTATGAGTGTGTATGCTATATATATTGCTCTGGCAAGTCTTCATAATCATGGGCCAACATTTTATTATTGCAAATAGTCCTATTGAAGGGCTAGAACCTTATGTTCTTATTCATGCTGAGCCTATGACGACTTGAGTTTAAGCATGTACCTAGATATTTGCAGGATCAAGCTTTATACACCAAGGGTAGCTATATTGAAATCAGTGGGACAACTCACAGAGTAAAGTTACTACTAACTATGGATAAGGGCAACAGGATCTAGCCCCAAATTTTTGCATTGTATAGTGAATGGAATACCAAGTTAAAACCCCTAGAAAAATCATGAATTTTAAGAGTGGTGGTACTAACAGCCTCTCACCATTACTCTAACATGGACCATTAAATATCCCGCTTTATTATATTTCTCACATGGAATAAAACTAATGCAGCAAAACCCTTTGGAGACGAAATGCACAATGTGTTAAATAGTCTTATTGAATGAATAAACTGGTTAGTGCAGAAATTTTTAATATTCTCAATATTTTGTTTGTTTATTTTATGGCACAAGCCCCATTCAAATTATTGTGCTCCTTTTCAAGGATTTCAGTTCAAAAACCTAATTTTTTAAAGAAGAAAAGAAAAGAAAAAAGAAACATTTAGGTGTAAAGGAAAAATACTGAATACTCAGAAGTGAATGAGTTAACATTTTGTAGTTATTGTTGTAGTGAGTGTTATACCAATGCCAGAACTTTAAGGGAAAGATTGAAAAGAGCCAATTTTTTTTTAATCTTTTTTTTTTAAAAAAAAAATCAGGCCTATCTGTCAGAGTGTTGTCCAGGCTGGGAGAACAGCACCGGCAGGAACCTCAAATTCCTGACCAAACCCTCTTCCACACAATGCCTCCTGAATGAAAGGAACCCAGGCCTGGCAAAGATAGCCCGCTGTCAGGAACCAGCCCTGACGTTTGTGGACAGACAGGGCTGGCCTAGCAGGATGTCAGAGCAACAAACTGCTGTTCGAGATACTGGATTTTCACACACTCTCAGCCTGAATGTTTTGCTCTTCAGGTAATTAAACAAGGAAGCAGAGCTGATGTGTACAAGTCTGACCCCGGTGCTGCGGCTCCATGGTTCTGCATATCAACTTCCGCAAGAACTGCCTGGAGCATCAACAGAATCTTCTACTCTTTCTCTCTTTCCTGCCCCCACCCTGCAATGCCTCGCTCTAAAACAAGTCCTCTCTCGTAATGTGTGCTGCTGTATTCTTTTTTCTAATTAAGGAAAACTAAATTACTTGTACAGTTCCACTAGCCTTGCTCTCTCCTTAAAAAGAAAAGAAATGGTTACTTTCAGATCAATATTCCCCATGCCTTTTAAATATAATTTTAATAACAGCAGTAGGTGGATGATATGCTAAATTATGTGCCTAAGGAGGAAAGTGGGAACCTTACAGGTATATTCTTTTATTGGCTCATCATAGTATATAAAATTACTTTTGAAAAGTGTTTTGTCATTTGCCCAACCATTGTTCACTATTTTAAAAATGAAGTTATTGTGATTCAATCATCATTCTTGGTTATGTTTTAGTTTGAGAACATGTAATAAATCATAAGAGCTATAAAGTAGAAAAATGGCTTCGTGTTTTCACTCTTTCCTCCACAAAGAATTTAAAATCTGGTGTCACTAGCTAATAATTTCCAAATTGCTTGCTGTAGTATACACAGAGATTGCTTTGTGACCGAACTCATTTCTATGATTTTAAAATAATGTTTATACAAAATGATTTTAAAAGATACATAACATATTCCTACTTCTTTTGAAAATCCATAGAATAGAATATTGGCTGAAAGACAGAGCCCAAAAGAGAGAGGAATACAAAAACATGACTGTTTGTCTGTGTTGAACACAAAGAACATTAAATGAAAACAACTGGCATGCTGCCAAATTCCTATAGAGGCAAAGAGATTCAAATAAATTGATTTCACGCATCACACTGACCTGGGATCAGTGAGCAGTGGTACAATACACTCAGAGCTCCATGTGGGGCAAGCCCATTAATGTTATCAGAGCCTTAGTATATTACCAGGAGAAAAAGAAAACAACACAAAACAACACCCCTCTGCAAACTCAGAAAATCTTTTTGAAAAGAGAACTTGAAATCACTTTGTTTAAATTATTAATAAAGATATCAATTTGTGAAGGCTAACAGTGTGCACCTTAGAGGTTACTCAAAATAAAGTCCTTTCAAATTAAAATTTCTATGAAAAGTCATTTTTTACACAGACTTGCATATACAGTAAATGCACTCAGACATAAATGCTGAACTTACGCTACATATTTTTTACATATACACATTCTCTACACTTTTTACTTTTGAGCACAGTTGCCCTCAAAATTATTAAATTCTTCTATGTGAGTCTCCCCTTTTCCCTTCCCTCCAATGTTATATATAGATTATAGGCAATTTTCTTTGTACTTCAAAAGCTGGATTCCTGCCCAGTATTTTCTTATTGGCTCAAAAAGTAAGCTGAATAGAATGGTCACCACTTGTAACTGTTCCAAATCAAACTGACCTATAGAAAAAATATATCTCTGGAAGTCACATACACATGCATGCATTCTCTCAAAAATGACCCGTTAGCAATTTGACTTTCTTATAATGAGTGAAATAACCCATGTGTACCATGATGTCTCTTCTTGTCATCCATCTTTGTTTTTCATTAAGATCTCCAATACTGCAATCAAGAGTAATACCAACAAGCCGCAGGTGTGCAACACATGAAAAGATGAAAATCTGATTGTAAGGGGTGTGATGGTGGTTCTTTATTGAGACAACTAATTCCCCTGTTTTCAAGCCTGTCTCTTTAGGTTCAGTAGCAAGGGGGTATGGCCTCCGTCCCAGATAGGCAGGAAGGAGTGGCCCAACCGCCTACAAAGACAAAATTAAAAAGGTGGTGAAGTCCAATGAACTTCCTGAATGACTTCCATTCCTGTCTTTGTAGGAGATTGGGCCACCCCACCCTGTCAATCCGGAAGGGAGGCTATACCCCCTTGCTGTTGTATCTAAAGAGACAGGCTAGAAAACAGGGGAATTAGTTGTCTCAGGGCCCTACCCATCAGGCAGGGCAAGGAAAGAAACAGTTTATTACCCATGGCCCTAAGGCAGGGCTGGGCAAGTATGACATCTATGGCCCCAGATCCTCAGTCAGAGCAGCGGTGAGCAAGCAGGCCTCCTGACCTACAGTGAGTTAGCTGCCAACCCCATGGAGGGCTGGCAGGAGACAAAGACAGACACGGGCCCACCCAACCCCACCACGTCCCAACCCAGGGCCTAACAGAGGCAGAAAGTTCCTCTACCACTGGGTCAGCAGGGTCCCATCTAAAGCACACTGACTGAGTATCAGGCCACAACACAACCAGATTAGTGTCTGCTTTCCCTGGGCTATTTCCTATCACTTCACCATAGGGTACCAGGCTTTTAGCATCGTTGATCTCCTTAGGGAATATGGCTAGCAGCGGACCCAGCAGTTCTTTGGCGCTGAAGGATGCAGGCAGTCTGGCAGTTCCCCGGTGTCCCAAGCAGGGGGGCAGCTCCCGCAGCTCCTCCTTGGTCTTAATGACATAGAACTCTGGCTCCAGGGGTGGCAGGGAGATGTCCTTCTTCTTCAGCAGCTCGAGTCCAACTGAGCTATTGAGCACTCCCTTTATACTTCCTGTTCGCTCCTGTGCTTCCAAAGGGGTGGGCATGACTATTCTGGTTCCATCCACAAGTGGGAGGCTAGGACAGGGTGCCCTCCCTGCCTGTTTCAGAGAGAGGCCATGCCCCCGATACAGTCTTTACTAGGTACTGGTATCAAACCATATGTGAAATCTTTCTGTTTATAAGGTTGATATTACCCCCAGGTTACTGCAGACAGATAAAAGGAACCGGTCCATGACCCACCTGTTTTTCATAAGCAACCAGATGAAATCTATACCCTTCATCATGCCATTTGAAAAGGCAATTATCTTTCAACCTTAATGGGGATGAAATACATCTGTGAAACTCGGATGAAAGTTGCTAGATACATTGCCATTATGGGACGAAGTTATCTAGAGCAGTATGATACAAGGTCTTTATTAGATTTCAGAAGATGTATGATTCCATTCTTGGCCAACTTCTTAAGCAAAATTTAAAAACAGAAATTACTAGAAATTTAAGGTCACTGGTCAAAATTTTCAAATTCAGGTTCCTACAGTTAGGCACATATATGCGTATTTAGGCACTTCATTAAGTGGCTTCACCTTCAGCAACTGATGAGCATTCCCGTTCTTGATCTAACAATGATAACAACCACCAGTCACTGTGTCTCTTATCTAAGTAAGTCTAGAGCATCTTAGCTGTGGAAGATTTTAGCATTCACACACTAAGGTCTTGTCTATATTAGAAAGTTGTATAGTTAAAGCAGAACAGCCTCCTCTAGAATAGACACAGTTAAATCCAGCTGTATATCTATAGCGGCACTGTGAACCATAAGATGACTTTATAGTGACAAAAATGCTTACACTCTAGGCAGCTTGACTTGACCTGTGATTGAATATGTTAATTTCACATCTTCCCCATCCAATCAGAACATTTAATTGGCAAGATCATTCAGGCTTTATGAGGATGTACACACTTCAGCCAGACCACCATGTTTCAACAACAGGAATGAAGAACATTAGAAGACATGCATTCCTCTGATGTTTCATGACTTGCAGTACATTTCCATTTCTCCTACATGTGCCACATTAGCAATAAACCATAATAAGCCGTCCATTAGAATGCTGCTGTTACATATTTCAGTCAATTAAAATTCTATTTTACTTATAATTTGTTTCTAAAAATCCTTTATAAAAACCAGTATTGTAGGAAGATATATGCGAAGTGCTGTTCCACTATGAAAAGCAGTCCATAACAGAAAGATAAGAGCAAATAGTGGGGAAAACCTTTTCACTACTAATTTAGCAATAAAAACATTCAAAATATATAAGAGAAGAAATCTGGTAGAGGAAAATTAATTCTTCCGCAAAGCCAGCTATGGGAATGAGAGTACCAGAGAAGCAACTTGCTTGTTTGGAGCAGACCTAAAAATTAGAACTTAGTTTAGAATCCCAATTCTGTTTTTTAAATTGTTTGTAAAGGGTGCATTCAACCCAGTGCATCACCACCACTACTCCACACTACCTAGGATTTAAAGTAGTGATGAAGGCCTTCTGTTGGCCCGTTGAAATGGGATGAATATCACAGCTATGCAAATGAGGTAGAAAAGAGCTAAGATGCAAAGTGATGTAACAGGATTTAGCTGCATTTAGAACTAAAGTGTCAAAGACTTGAAACCACTGGGGATTGACCCAATGACTGCAGGATTTGGACCTATGCTTGTTGCGTACTATACTTCTACATCATCTCCTTGAATAAAGGGAGGCTCCCACTCTGAATAGCTCACCTGTGTACTCAGAATTATTTAAATTCCATTTAATAAATATCTTCTATTCTACTGTCTAGACAACAGCTTCAGAAAACATCTCCTGGTTACAATAAACATTGGAATCATAGTATCACACTTTTACTCCAAGTGTTGTTTTACCCATATCAGATTTATTTTTGAAGTACACAAAGAAGCACTCCATGATAGAAACAGAAAAATATTCAGACTTCCTATCTTTTTATTCAAATCTATCATGAATTCCCTCTGTGATGCATTTGCCTGAGATCCTTTCTAAACTGGAAATACACCCATGTCTGCATACCTGATTACAGTTGCCACTTCCCCTGTTGGCAAACATTGTTCCAGTTCATAATGTTGATGGGACTTAACTGTGCTCCACAACCTGGATAAAGCCAGGTTTGTAACCTGGTTATGGGACACCTGTATTTTATAAATGTATTCCAGATCTGCCTGAAGAATGGATGGAGACTTAGGAAAGGGGCCTTATTTTTCCATGATTCCTCCCCAATTATATTAAAATAAAGTCACAAATATGAAACACAAAATTTAATTAATGCTTTTTAGAGAATTATATGGGGCTGCAAGAGGAAATTTCTTGTTTTAATTACAGTCTACAAGGCAAGGTACAGTAATTAAAAATAAGGTATGTACATTATAAAAATCAAATATTCATCTGTTCCTTACCTTGACAAAATTCAAAGTTCCCTTTTTTCCGGCAGTCACCTATCACTAAACTCAGTGCTCTCCAAGTGTTTCTTTTGACAGATATCATTCTCCACCAATCGCTCTGCTAATTTCCTCTCTCCTTTTCTGACTGGGACAGATACTACGTTCACCAGCTCAGAGATCAATCTTTTCTATTGACAACAACAAATGAAAAAAAAAAGAAGCACATATCACAGCCAGTTTGAAGCACCACACCCTTTTATTTGCATAAATAGCAGGACTTTTTTTAAAAAAAGAAACAAAGATCAATGCTGCCATTCTAAAGCAATTATTACCCATATTTTTAAGATATATAAAGAAGTATTTTATATTGTATTAATTTGCAGAAAAGCTGTTTTATAAGTTAACCCTTTACAAATAGTCCATGCTATCGATGGTAATCAAGCAAAGGTTCAATGCATTCTACATGGCAACATCTCATCCCTAATTCATTTCTCAAAAAGATGTTTCTAACGTATTTCGTATAAAATAATAATATATACTTTACCTGGTCCAACAGACATACTACAGAATCACCTCTTAACCTAATGTGCTATGACCTTTAGATTACACACAATGCTGATGTCTCTTCTTATATGAATAAACAGATTCCAAATAATAGGATATAAAAAATCATGCTTCTCCCACCTCTGAAAAACTATCCCAATGGCTACAAAAACTGCTTAACAGGGTTTCTAGAATGCTTCATAATTAATATGAATCTACTATAACAGAGAAATCTAGCATTGCTATAGCTAAGATTGTCGCTTTTCCAGATACTGCTATTCTTTATAGGCCTTTGTAATTATGGTAGGAGAAAGACTTTCAGCACACACAATTACATGCATGCTTTAATGTGTATCTATATATCTTGTATCTGAGATCATAAACTAGACTTGCACACAGGTCTGGATACAACTGTCCTGCATATAACTGAAAATCTGGCCCAACCTTTCTTGTGGACTGGATCTTATTTCATAACATTTCCAATGATTAATTCATATTTACATCAGAAACCATAATAATCTTTTTTTTTTAATTTCCTGACTTTTGATAGGTAAGACTACAGAATGAAGAAGATTGCTATTCAAAGTACTTTCTTGAGTTTACATAATTTTGGACTCAGTCCTTCAACCCTAACACTGGCCAAACTATTGATTTCAATGAAAATTATTATCCACGTCAGGACAGCAGTACTGGACCAAAAATTTGTCAATTGTCAAATTTTTAATGTAGCCTAATCACCTTTGACATTTTGAAAATGACCTGTGATGAATGGCTAGGGTATTCAACTTGCATGCAGTACTTACTTCTACAAAAAGACATTTATTGCTATGTACCAACCTTGTTGTCATATTTACCTAATACAGGACTCAACAAAATTAGCTCCCAGCTAGGTGCCAGCAGTTTTATTTTTGGTCGCCCAATGGCACTCCTCCGCTGCATTTCTGTAGCAGAGCTAGGAGCTAGGCTACAAATCCCAGTCGCCAGGTTTTGTCAAGCCCTGACTTAATCAGCAATTAAAGTTTCCTTTTGATCTTCCCTCTAACATTAAGGATATGCTCTTTTGAAACGATCCTTAATATATAACATTTTACACTCCTAAGATTGTATACAATATTATTGAGAGTTTTTTTACAATGAACACTTAAGATCTGATTCTGATACCCTTGCTCACAATGAGAACGTTACTGAGCAAGCAGTCCAATTCATTTCACTCAGATTGCTCAAGAAATAAAATTCTACTCAGTGTAATGATAGCAAAATCTGCCCTGTAGTAACGGATACATATAAAAACTTGCTCTGCCTAATAAAACTTCAGGATAACCGCTTGATGTCTATCCTTAATCCAAGTTACAGTGCTAGTGTCTATTTAGGCAACATATAATACTTTATTTGAATCTACTGAATAGTGTATTACTTTTCATGAAGGAGGAGGAAAAGGTTTTTAAAAAAAAAAAAAAAAAAAAAAACACCAAAAACCTCACGCTGCGCAAGACAACATATTTTGAGCATGTTCCTTTTGAAAATCATATCCTCCCACCCTATTTTTTAAAAAATATTGTTTTATCTTCCTACTAGTCCTCTGTTCTATTCTCTCTCACACCTTTTGAATGTGCTGCTCTTTCTAAAATGATAATGGTAAATCATAAATCCATGGTATGATAATGTATGTTAAGTCACTTTTTGCCTCCTGAGTTATAAACTCTTGTTGCTATAATGTACATGCAAATGGTCTGCAAGTTAAATTCCACTCAAAGCAGAATTCCTGAAACAATTTGTCGTCCTACAAGACTATTATTAAAAAGGCTCTACATGTTGTATTACCATGGAAATTGTGGAAAATATACATTCCCAAACAAATATTACTTTTTCTCAATGGTATGAAGTAATGAAAACCACATGTGTAAATCTGCGATCCGTGCAGTAGTTTAAGCTGCAGCTAATACAAAATACAGAGAGTGAACTCTGCCATATAAAGGATTCTTGTTACAGAAATATAATGTGAAAACCAGATGCAGACAGAAAACCTTAATCACAGATGGGAATGTAATCACTGGCATACAGAATACTTTTTTGATCAATCTTAACCATATGCAAAATGTATTTATTTTCTACAGAATGCAATAACTTGAGAAAGCCTTCTATTTGAATTCGGTTAACCTCATATTCAGAGTGCTTTTATCTTACTCCCCTCTCCCCTCCATATATAAACTGAGCCAAAGTTTTAAGAGGAAGAGTCATTGGCCCTGGCAAATCATTCTTGTATCAGTTTATCTTTCAAAAATTTAATAGGATGTAAAGACTACACGTAACAGAATCAACCTCAAAAGAAATCACGTGCAGTTACCACCCATTACTGCATTTCTCATTTACTGCCAGAAACCCCTTCATCACCTAAGCACACTTCTCTAGATTATATCACCGTTTGGTTAAATTTTTCCTTTTGCATCATTTGGGATTCTTCAAAAATGCAGCAATAAAACCCTTTTTAAAAATCTACTTGATTTTCAAATAAAATCTGATCTCTCTATTCTAATTAATATCTTTCCTTTTTTATAAAAAGTAAATGGTTTCAAAAAAGCAGTGTGTCATTTGATTAAAACTTAAGTTTCCTCCTGAAGCACATGGCTTTATTCTAACTATAGGAAAGCATGACAGAACGTTGAGCACTCCTAACTGTAAATGACCTCAGAGGAGTTAGTGGGAGTTAAAGATACCCATCATTATGCAGAATCGGCCTATATACTACTGATGCTATTCATTTACATTCTGTCTATTGTATGGCCCAATACTCAGATCAGATCCCATCCTGTAACTGCTGGATGTGGGTAAATTTGCCAACTGCTGGTTTTTACACTAGTGAACTCAAAAACCAATTTCTGGTCAATTATCAAAGAAGATGCAAATAATACTGTTTTGTGCACCTTTTATTCAAAAATATATAAATATATTTTAAATTAGGGTCAGCCTTCACGCTCTGAACATGTTGCCAGTACCTCGTGTTACAAAGATTTACATCATGAGTTATATCATAGAATGTCAATCCTAGTTTATCACCTGGTGTAGGTGCGAATTTATTTTCCCTACATAATAATTACAACTGGTCATTAAGATGGACTGTAAACTAAAGACCACTATAAGAATGGATTGCAAGTTTTAAAATATTTTAGAAATGGCTTCAAGAAAATAAAGAAGAAAAAGTCAATGAGTTCTATCACCTTTGGCTTAGAGCTAACTCCCATTAGCCTTAGTCTTGGTTACACATGTACATCAGGTGGAGGACCATTAACAGCATTTTTGTCACAGAACTCACAGATTTTGCCATGGTTTAACCCAGGGCTCTGCAACTCAGAAGATAAGTAAAACCATTTTTTTTTTAAATTCCTTCAATTACCAAGTGTTTTGAGAACCACAATGGGTGTAGCCTCCTGGTGGGGGAAGGTAGACCAGGGCGCCTGCTGCAGGGTCCTCTGGTGGGGGGTGGGAAGCCCAGAACCAGGAGCAGGTCCCGCACAGGGTCTCTCAGTGGCAGGGGGGCCTGGAGCCAGGAGTGGGCTCCTTGGAGGGTCCCCCGATAGGCATGGGGGGCCAGAGCTTGGAGCCGCTAGGGGTCATCCAAAAAGCCACATGTGGCTCCGGAGCTGCAGGTTGCAGACCTCTGGTTTAACCCAAGGTGCCCAACAAAACATTTCAGCTCAAGTTCTTCTAAGACATAATGTTCAGATCTTTGTGAAGCTTAAAATAACCTGTTTACAATGGTCATATGTAACTGGCTTTAAAAAAAAACCAAAACATTTTAATCTATCAGTTTTTAAGTATTCTTCAGTTAAAAGGAGTAGGGTTGTTTTTTTTTTTGTTTGGTTGCTTTTTTTTAAGCAATTTAGCCTATTTTGACATTTTGTTTTAGAAGAACTGCTAGTCAAAACCATTTCCCCAATAATGTGCAGCATTTTACAGCCAAAACAAAAGCATTGTGTATTTGAATGTGGTTTACTTGACTTACTTCAGAACAATTATGCTTAAATTATTAACAATCCCTCTCAGACTTTGACCAGCTATATATTTTAATCTGCACAATTTCAATGGTAAAGGATGCAGGACATATTTAAATAGGAAAATAAGGCCTTTCAGTTGTAAAACAGTTGCATGTAATAAGCACAGAGAGAACACCAAGAAAGCTCTTGTTTTGTGTAATTTGTGTGTGTGTGTGTGTGTGTGTCTGTCTGTATCTTTTTTTCCTCATCTAATTTCATCTGCGAGAGCCTGTCCCTAGAGAATGAGAGAAGAGAGAACCAATTATATCCAGAGGCTGGTTTTTCCAAATGAAGGCATCTGTTCCATGCCAACGACTTCCACATGGAAGAAAAACAGAACTTTGAAGGCATCTGTGTTCCTGGTTGACAGTCACAGATCTTAGGGTTTACTGTAATTGCCCAGCTGCAAACATGATTTGGTTGCTGCTGTTGTCAGCTGATCTCATCACACACACAAAAGAAAGCTTAAGCCTCTTTAAAAGAAAAAATATCAGTTCCTCTATAGCATCCTGACACTTCTTGCTTTTTTGATGAAGGAACCTATAATGGTGCCCTTGATTTTCTTGGTAGAAATTCATGTAATGAGTAACTTAATAAAGAAGGGAAATTATTTTATTGTGCAAGTTTTCTGTCTAGAAATACTATTTTCTAGATAAAATTGTTAGTAGAAGTTGTTCATTACTTGCTAGCATTTCAGTGTGGTATTTCATAAGCATTATTCACAGCCCAATATGGTTCACCAATTGCCTAATCCTAAATCTGATTTTCTTCAGATACAACAGTCCCATTGAAAACAATACAATTACTCTCCTGAGTAAGGGTCCTGAGATTTCACACAGAATTCACATGGCAGAAATAACAAATGTGATCTTTGTAATTCAAATCACTTCATTTTCATCTTTTAAAAGAAAAAATATAATACAATATATTGGTGTTGAGAACCACCCTATATTGCACTGGGCTTTATGTATATGACATCATAACAACTTCTGATATTTGTAGTCATATACTTCAACTCATGCACACACAAAACTGTAGCTCTTCACTGTTTAAAAACTGAAGAAAAAACTAACAAAAGCTTTAACAAGAGCAGCTAGTTTCAGACAGATATGTCCATTTTGAAATATGAAGACCCTTACCAATTCTCCAAAGGCAGACAGCATAAAACGGAAACCCACTTTAGGATCTAAGGTCACAACCTGAATATTTTAAATATAAAATATATTTACCCACTGTAATATCCCCTTTTAAAAATTAAAGATCATGGCTCCAGAAAATGTTTACAGCAACATGGAAGAAACTTTCCTTCCTTTCATTTAAGATGTTCATATAGTCCTGGAACCTAAAATTTCACCTGTCCTCTATGATGGAAGAGCCTTGTTTACCCTTCCTTCCTTCCTTTCACCAGGATCTCTGTGTTAGTCAACGGAATCTACTCTGCAAGGCAGAATATACTCTGCAGGACAGGTGGAATTTTAAGTCCTGATCTTGATCCTTTGAAGTCCACAGCAAAATCTCCTATGAACACCCATGGGAGTAGGGCTATGTCCTTAAGCCTCAAAAATTGGATAGTATTATTTGATTCTCTCTTAAAGCTGCTGTAATTTTGTTTGCTGAAGCGCTACAAACACTATTCTGCAATTCTTAGATCACATGGCTAACTCAAAAGTATTTTTAATGTACTTTAATGTAATGGTTGAAACCCTAGCCCCACTGAAGTCAATGAGACTTACCCACAATTTTTTAAGTACACATCATTATGTGAACATACATTCTCTACCACCCAAATTTAATTCCCCAACATCACATGCAGTAGAGCATGAACAATTCAGTAGGGATGGATCATTCATTTTCCATTAAGACTTGAGCTAATGACTTATCTTCACCTAATCTAAGAAGGATCAGAATGTGTGGTACAAGTTTGTTTCTCATATGGGGCAAACATGGATCCAGCCTCAAAACAGATCCAGCAGGATACTGATGATATGGGAGAAAGGAGAGAATGGAGACAACCTCCAAAGCAAAGCAAAAGCATTTAGACATTTTTGGAAGAACGCATTTTGATTGGAAAGAAAGATTATAATTACAAGAGCTAAACATCGTAATTTCAGCACCCGTATATTCTGCTGATCTTCCCAATTCTGTTTGCTCATCACTATGCACTTAAAACATACACAAAATTCAAAAATAAAGCTACAGTGTGTATTCATATAGGATGTAATCCTTGCTCATTTTCACTTTGCTTTGACACTAAGTTCAGGATGAGTTTCCAGCATAAAATGATTTGCTGATGGTCTTTCAAATACTAAATAGCATGGTCATGAAACAACCCTTAATGTTTTCTAAAAGTCTGTGACTCCACTAACTAAGCCCCTTTCTACAACATTCCTCTTAAATACTTTTAACAATGCCATCATTAAAAAAATAGCATCCTGACACCACTATTCTTTGATAGCACACCCCCCCAGGTGCCATTATCCATAAGCTTGTTGGCAGCACTCTCAAGTGTCTGGCACCAGCAGACCTTAATCTTTTTGGCAACAAACTCCACCTGGATGTCACTGGAACTGCCTCCCTTAATCTCTGTTGGAGCACTTTTCCTAAATATCCTTTGCCATAGTATCATTCTGTCTCTTTTGTAGCATTTTAATTATCTCATTTTCTGGCAACAGCTCCTCTCTATTTCACTGGCAATGCTCAAACTGGTCTATAGCAACTCTCTACGTGAACTTGTCCAGCACAACTGTTCAAAAATATTATCTTTACATTTAATAAGAGAAATTTTGTGACAATCTCTTAGTCACTCAAACTGGGTATAAACCTGTCCCATAGTTTAAAACTTCATTTTATTTTATCTACTGATACGACTTAGCAAGTGGGAGCAAAGTATGGTGATGGAATCTTACCTACTTTGATTCTCAACAACACAACAGCGTAAGCATTTTGTGTAACCAAAAGCCACACAAAAGTTTACTCCATATTCCAGCTTGTCAGGATGAAATGTTGAAACTGCAGTCTGATCCTGCTTCTCCCAAGCAAATGAGGGAAGGGTACATGGAAAACAGAGTATTCAGGCAGAGGATGCATTGTGGAAAGTCTTTTGACCTAGCGAATCAAAACATGACATTTGAACCACCACCTAGGGAAGTGACTGTGTGGTCATCATCAGTCAGGCAAGAAATATAGTCTACAGCTCTTCAAATAAAATGAAGCACAAAGAAAGGGAACGTACTTGGTGTTATAACTATTACTTATGCAAATTGCATATTAACACCCAGCAAGGCAGACATATTAAAGTCTTCTACAGCTACTGAACTATGGCTCTTGTGCAATTGATGTTCATGCAGTCGCCTCTCTAAGTAGCAGTCAAAATTCCTGGTTTCTACACTCTGGCTCAGAGTGGCTTTTCCATAAACAAACTAATCTATTTTATTTTGTTGCTGGAAGTAGTAGGAGAAAGAAGATTTTTTACATGTCACTGTTTGTGTATTAATTCCACTCCACTAGGTGGAATCTTATTTCTTTCTAGATAAATAACAGAAGCCTAATAACTGAAAGTAGCTATTATCACTTACCACGGATTTTTTTGTGATGGTTCATTTTATCTTAAGAACCACAGTCTTGCCTAACTAAAGAAATGTTGTTGGATCAGCCATCTTCTTGACATAAAAGAAATCATGAACCACCTCATGAAACATGTATTGTTAATATACGTGTATTGTTCATATGGAAGGCTGCAGTAATATCGCTGTGGCAAAGCTATTGTATTTTTCTATTTGTAGGGGCCTTGTACCTCAGCATACACTTGAATAGTGATGTTTTCAAGACAGAAGGTAGTAAAATTGAAAGAATTATAATTTTAATAAGTAAATATCACATACCTCTCAGGCAGTTGCTGAATTTTGTTAAAATTCTTGCTATGAGCATATATCTTGCATATCTATGATGCCCTTTATCCTGAAGTATCACAAACAGCTTTACAAAAACTGAAATACACAACATAAAAGGATCCTTCCACTTGCCAATAGTAGAGTGAAATGTGACAACTGTTTAACAATGCACAGCAATCACATTTTAGGCCAGAAAGTGAGGGAAAACATAGCATGTTTTATTGAAACTGTTGTGGAAATGTTGATATCCTAGCCAATTTCCAGTGTATCTAATGACGTTAACACCCCCTACTGCTGTGAAAAGTACCATGAAATTTTATGGTCAGCAGCAGTGAGTACCTTGGTTTTAAATCTTCTCTGAAAGACAGCACCTCCATTAGCACACTATGCAGTGGCATTGGTTTAGTAATGTCTCCAAGGAGAAAGTTCCATCAACTTAGTCAGCACTATCATTTCACAGTTCCTTGGTCTTCCCTCTATAGAGACCAAGCCAGGCCTTACTTAACTTATGAACTCTGACAGTATCAGCTCACAAGTCGGTAAAGCCAGCAGACCTGTCTTCATGAACTGCCATTTCCTTATGTATATAAATCCAGCAGAAGACGGGGTTTGAGGGGATGAGATCTGTTATGGGTAAGGGAAAGGAAGTGAGGTTTGTATTTAGCACGTTTGTTTCTGTTGGCTGTTAGGTGGAAACAACTGGATAATTTTTGTTTTTATAACGTGTGTCAAGGATTCCTAGACCTTTTGATAAATGACCATTTTTATATTTGTTGAAATCTCAAATAAATAAATAATCTCTTTCAGTCAACATAAGGGAGTGTGTGCATCTCTCAGGCTATGTCTACACTTACAAAGTTAAGTCGATTTTATTAAGTCGACTTTTAAATCAACCTTATTAAGTCGACTTAGAGAGTCTACATTAGACTCTCTAAGTCACCTGGCTAGGTCGACAGAGAGCCAAGGCCAAGCCAAGAGCCACGAGCAGCTTCCTTGGCCCGGGGGGAGCCCCTTATCCCCAGTGGAGCCACAGCTCCCGTCTACAAGGAGAAGGGCTCCCCCTAGCCCTAGGATGACCTAGGGCACTTAGGTCGACTTAGGGCTACTCCCTATCTACACTGGCTTAAGTCAACTTAATAAGGTCAACTAACAATTAAGTTGAACTAAAAGGAGGTGTTAAGTCGACTTAAGCTTTCCTTAAGTCAATTTAAGGAACCGCTAAAGTCGACTTAATAAAACCCCAGTGTGGACGGGGAGTAGTATAGGTTGACTTAAGCCTCAAGTCGACCTAACTTGTAAGTGTAGGCACACCCTCAGTTAACTTTCAGCGTATCGCATTTTGGATTTACCCAAGAAAAACCATATTCTTTAATTTGGCTTTTTGTTTAACTGTGAGTGTTTGTGAGCAAATATTAATTTTTGTGCATCTTAAATATGATCAGTCTTCCATTACCAGATTTATTTAACTGCATTTGTTCATGTAGTATGTGGTGTGTTTACCTGTAAAATAGAGTAGTTTTAACCATAAAACAAGGGACCAGAATCGAGGGCAGTACTGGGCTTTAACTGTTGCAGATTTTTGAAGGTCACTATGTGATCCTGGGTGATTCATTTAAATCTCACAGTAAAATCAAACTGGAGGAAAAAACAGAGAACTCACCCCCACCCATGTATTCAGGATGCCCAGGATATGAGCTCCTGGCTAAAAGGTCGGAATTCAGCAACTAAAACCTATTTTAAGATTAAAACAGGAGGAGACATGCATCCTTCTCTGTGGCAGGTAATTCTCTGTGTTGCGCTTACTATGAAAGAAAGAAGTAAATGAAAATCTCTTATTCATTACTGCATGTTTGCATATGGTATCTCTACATATAACCAAATACCGGTAAGTGAAGTCAAAAGAGAGCTTCTGTAGGTGCCACAGTGAATTACCACTCCTTTATTAAAACTCCTAACAAACAAAAAAAACCCAACCTCACCACTTTATTAGCTCAAAAAGGGGATTTTTTTTCCCCATAGAAAAATCTGTTAAAATATTCACTCTTTCCCCCCAGTGTGGTGCTTTCCATGTTCATAAAACTCACATGATTAGCAGCACTACAGAAGTGAACATTTTTTTATGTAAGCACTCGAGCATAATTTAATCTTTTTATTTAAGCATGGAAAAAAGTTGCATTGAATACCCCATTAACTAAAACATCCTTGATTAGCTAAAACTTGCAGGTATAATAAGAGTGAAATAAGCTAAAAGAATGCTCTCTGAAATATCCTTAACTTTACATAAGACATCTTGACAATAAGTAAAAGATATATTGTTGGAACAGAGAAGCAATTAATAATTGTGTCTTGTAAGTTTTTTTTTTAAATAAAAATTTATTCCCTGAATTCAATCTTTTTAACACTATACTGATATTTGGCTACCAAAACCACTTTTACAGTCCAGCAAGATAAGGTCCTAATTACATAATAACATTTTATCTGTACAAGATAAGATTTCCGATAAACAAAAATGCACATTAGGCAGGAGATTTTTCAGAATAGATTTTTTTTTTAAAATAACCCACTTGCATTAACAAAAGATTGCAGTGCTTCCAAATTATAGGGTGTTATTTTTAGTGGAAGTAGTTCAATATTCATATTGGAGCAGATGTAACAGTTTAACAAAACAGCTCTTCAAATCCTGCACAAATTGAAAACAGGAAAACTGATTGCATTTTCTCTTATCACTTTCCTTTTCTGAATTGACACTTTTGGCCTTCTGAAAATATAGACATGGCTTTCATCTCAACAGCACCTGCTGATCAAACAGAAACCTAACATTTTCATGAAAATGGTATAAAGAACTAGTTTTTGCCTTACCATCTTTAAGGGCATCTGCAGGCCACTTGATGGCAACAATTGTTGTGTAGATGGAACACTCAGAATTCATTTTATATTTTCATTAAGCTTACTTTCTAAAATGAGTTAAATCACTAACGTCTCTTTCATATTAGCTGTGTTTGCTTTAAATTAATTTCTGTCTCAAAGTCTGCCTGACACTGATGGATTTCATTCTTCAGGCAGATTTGGCAGAATATCTAAAGGATTTTGAAATGATAAGGCATAGCATATTTTTGGTGGTTACTAGGTCATTACTTAGATTATACTATATCTATATTTATATAAATATGCACATATAATATTATTTATAATGGGAAAAAGACATCTAATACTAGAATATAAATTCTGTAGATAACTCCCTCTGCTTTACCTTAAGGGAATGATGGAGAGTGCATGGGCAATCCAAACTGAACTGATTTTAAAGTTGGTTTTTGTTTTCTTACACAATCTACAAATCAGGTGTAGGTCTAGCAGGTGCTTTGGAGCTACCAAGGCTGTGGGGAACAGATGTCATCCTAGACAAATATGGTAAATTACTCCCATCAGCTATTCTGTTCAAATATACTTGTATGCGTGACACAGAAGTGTGAAATATCTGAACTTGTACATAAAATATGAAACGTAAGTATATTGTTTCCTCTCTACTTCTAAACTGGTGAAATCTGAACCACAGCAGCAGGTAGCAAAGACTTTCTTCCCTTCTGCATAATTCTTAGTGTAATTAAAGATCCTTCTAAGACCTGCTAAGTGTCAGTTTTTAACTGATAGATCCCTAACCCTTCTGAAGTACTCTGCTACCATCCATTACCATTCTGCTTCAGTGATAAGGTAACCTGACGGCAGAGATGACATACAGTAATATATGTGCCACTCTAGCCAGTTGGTTTGTGAATTTCAGTGTTTCATCATGCTCACTGAGGCAATCACAAACCTGAAATGTCAATATGTTCAGTCAATGGAAGGAAAATAATGGGACTCTATTGTCTTACCCTATTGATCTGCTGCTGTCAACAAGGATGCATGCCCCCCTGGCTTTAAACAAATTTTAATTAGGCTTTTAGTTATTGGATTATATCTATCTATCTATCTATATATGCAAACATTTCCCAAAGTGATGCAGCAACAGAAAGATTTTAAACTTTTATACACCTTTTAAATGACCAATTCTTGATTTTTGTTTAAAAAATAACACCTTGGAAGGGGATTTTTAAAAGACCACCCACACCCACACCCACTATTCTCAGTCATGCAAAAATCAGCTAATATTAATTTGATGAAGAATTTTCTTTTGTAATTAAACCAAAACCACTAACCACAAACTTCTAAATATGTGACATTGCTCTTAAAGGAGAGGCCTTCAGATTTAGCACCCAAAGATGAGACGTCACCAATAAAACAATGTAGACCATTCAAATGATCACTAAATTTGAACTTCCTATTACAAATGTGAATGATAACAACTAGCGACCCCTCTTCCTCCCAAGAAAGCCACACTTGGAGTACAAACAAACAAACAAATCAGCCGTCTGATTTAATACACTCTTCCTGGGGCTGAACAACAGAGTCCCGTGGCACTTTTAAAGACTAACACATTTATCGCATGAGCTTTCGTGGGAGAAAATCCCACTTTGTCAGATGCTTAGAAGTGGAATTTTCTCCCACGAAAGCTCACGCAAACAATAAATCTGTTAGTCTTTTCAAAGTGCCACAGGGCTGTTTGTTTCTCTGCAATAGATTAACACGGCTACCCCTCCGGATCTTCCACGGGATGTTATTCATTTGGTGTTTGGTCCAGCAAATCAGTGTGTGCACCTCCAGGAACTCTGCTCGCCTTACCAGCAAAAAAAAATAAGGGTGTGGGTGTGAGAGGGCGGTTAAATAAATGGGAGATAAAACACTGGAGTCCCTCCAAATCAATCACAAGCCTCAGCAGCTCTCTCCCTGAAGAAAGCCTATTTTCTACCCATTCTCACCTAATAAAATAGCTAATCAAGTCGTTGTGCGGCTTATGGGCCGCCCCCATGGAGGGGTTTGCAAGTCCAAGCGAGACCTGCGCTATTGTTCGCCCCCAGCCCCCGCTCAGCCGGGACCGAGGCCGCTACGGGGCTGGCCTGGGCGCGGGTTCAGCTCATCTTCGCCCGGCCCGCGGCCTCCCCACCCCGCACAACAAGGGGCCACGGCGGCGGCCGCTCCCGCCCGGCTCATCTCTCCGTGTCACTTGCGGAGATAAGAGGTTTCAGCCTCACCCGCCCCGCTTCTCCCCCCCAGCCGGAGATCACCTCCTGGCCGGGGCCAGGGCTTTGTGCGGGGCAGCCCCCGCGGGCAACGCGCCCTTATCGGCAACAACAGGGATGGGGGGCGCGGCGCTATCAGCGCGGCCAGCTGGAGGCAAGGTTCGCCACGGAGGGAGGTGGGGCGACCCGCAGAGACGAGCTGCTCCTGCGGGGCCCAGCATCAGTGGCAGCTGCACACTCGCCTCCTAGCGGACACGGCAAGAGGCGGCCCAGCTCAGCCCTCTCACTGGATGGAGGGAGGTCAGGCTCCCTTGCATTTGGGGTGGGGGCAGAGTCCACCCGGGCAGACCTCTCCCAAGTGCACCCCATTTACAGAGGGAGCCCCTGGGAGGAGGGAGAGGGGCTCCCTCCCTTTGGATGCTCAGCCCAGGTTTGAAAGCCTGCCCCTCTGTCAGATCTTCAGCTGGGCAAGAGGCTCTCTTGCCTCCTCCTCATTCAAATTGCCACAGCGAGAGTCAGGCCAGTCCAAAGGCTGCCAACGGGCTAACGTAGCTTTGGGTACTCAGGTCTGTAGCGCTCATCTAACTAACTAGCCCCGTTTGGGGGTTCACCACCAAAGAAAGCAGCTTCCCCTTTGATTTCTTTCACTTGTAATTGATGGATGTTCTTTGTCTCTCTGGTCCTACCATGCTAGTAGGAAAATGCTAAGGTACCAGCACAGCCCTTGAATGTTTTTGTTTGTTTTTACAATTCCCAGTTTGTTTATGGAGGATCTGATACAAATTGTTCACACTGATCAGTGCAGAGAAAGTTGCCCATGCCAGACACATCAACTATAAACGAGCGTGTGGTCGCAGCTCAGCGCAGGAAAATGGTGAGCACGACCTATATAGCAAGTAGATTAGCTTCTTTTAAGATATACATCCTCAGCTCATTTTAACTTTTAAAAGGCTGATTGGATGAATCCAAGAGGCTATCGTTAGGAATTGGAAAGGCTGTATACACACCACAAATGGAAGGGGCCAGGAGTATCACTATACAAAAACAGGCTATTAGGCTAATCTTCACACTGAAGTCTAAAAGTAAAACAGTTCTGTCTAGTAACATTACATTTTAAGGAAGTGTGATTCTCTTGAACGTCTGAGGAGCAGCAAAGTGAAGGCTAAGATCCAGACAATGGCAGCAAGTGGTGAGACAGTAGAGAAAAAGGCAGGCTTTGTTTAGTGAAGCACCTCTTTCCAAAATCACTCAGCCAAAATAGCAAAGTTTTTCCAAAAGAACAGAAATAAAGGGAATTTGACACATAATCCAAAGTGAAAAGCAGAACCAGAATAGGGGGAAGGGAGTGTGTGTGAAAATTGTGTCACTGCAATGAATGTCAGATAAAAAAGGGTCTGTCACAAATCCTCCACTAATCCAATAATGTGAAAACCTCTTGGTATCACTGAGACATAGCACAAGGTAATTTTTGTTTTTCTTCATAAATTGTGCAGCTATAGAGTTAGTCCTAGAAAGAGCGATTTGGCAAATTTTCCTAATACAAAGGACATTTGACTTTACAGTGAAGATAATATGTAAATTTTATATAACTAATTTAACACCTGATCCTTAGACAGCTTGTTTTCCACTCTCAAAAAGAACCACCTTTATACCCTGCCTTCGATAGTTGACAGTTATATGGCAGCCATATTTAGGAGTAATCAGACAAGACATACTAAAAGAAAAGTTAGCCAATACATTTGAAGAATGGTCTTTTTCCCGTTAATGATATATTCAATGCAATTTTAAGGGAAGTTAATTTAAGTAATTCAATGTTCAAGGTACCACTGCACTTTCTTCCTGTAAATCTTCTCTCAAAATATTTTCTACAAACAGTGGATGCTCTATTTCTTCTTCTTTTTTTTCCTCCAACATAATACTGTGAACTAAATTAAGATCTGTCAGTCCCTTATGTTCCAGAGTTACTATATATATGCCTCAGATCTACATTGATATTTCTGGCAAACAGTTTTACTATAAGAGTGGCACAACTCTCTAGTGATAAAAATCCAGGATCCTTTCTAAAGCAAACAATTTTCTGAGAAAATGCTCACTGTTAAAAATAAAGCAGTGTATGGTAATATGATCAGAGAACAAATGTATAACAGAAGCAGTGTTTCATAATCACAGCTGTCTCAAAGTCCAAACTGGAGGCTAAAAATCTTAATTTCAACTGACTGTTTCTTAATAATGGGTTACCTTCCTATAAAGCATAAAGTCCATCTGCCCCTGGCAGATAAGTTTTGAAGCAATAAAATAGATACAAATCTAACATTTTCTTTTTTGCATTGAATATATGAATTCTAGCATGCTAGAATGTGAGAATTCCAACATATGACCATTATGGCATAATATCTCATTGCTCAGCTTGTCATTACTTCACTTGTAATTCTTATGTTAATTATCTTCATAATTACTATAAACAGATGTGGTAGAAATTCATGTGACCTTTTACTGCGGAATGCATTTCTCACTCCTTTCACTTAATTTTAGCACATATATGAAACTAAATAAAAGAAAATGCAATTTTGACATGCTATGTATGCACCTATTGAAAATTAAACATACATTTTTCTCCTATGCTTCAGTCAGAAGACCTGCCCTATGCCAGTACAATGAAATGAAAATTAAATGTAAAGTCTTTTCTAATCTATATGCTTAAAGCCTGTGATTAAAATAAATATTTTTTGCTAAATTGAGCTAAACCCGTAACAGAAGCCTACAATACAAATGGAGTGTTGCATCTTTATTCAGCACCTTTGTTAATGCATCAGTATTCTGCTTCACAACTCCAAGTGCATGACAGACATACAGCAATTTATTTTACTCACAACCCAACCATCACCTCTGTACATATACCATATTTACAATGAAATCACTATGGATTTCATTAGCAGAAAGCCTACTCAAATTTCATTTCTTTGGCCCTAATCTATAATTAGTGTGGACAGACAGGTGCAAACCCTTCTCTTATACAGATGGCTACTGGAAATGGTGCAAAGTAGCTCCTTCTGTTTAAACAACACACAGATAACCTGCTCTGCTCTTATCACTTACAATTACCTCCATTATACTGAACTAATGTTTACTTTAATAACATGTCCACTGTTCCCTAAACACTATTTAGAAACTTCTATATCAATAACCAAAAAAAAAAAAGATGTAAGTCAATGTCTTTCAGATTAAAAGTAATCATTTGTTCTGAAATCATTTTTCTTTTTAAGAATATCTTTTATTTAATTTTCTTCATTGATTTTATACCTGCTTAACATGCAAAGTCATATATTGTGCTTTTTCTTAGATCTTGATGCCTCTATATATTAAACTAGACTAATCTAGTAACAAATAAACAAGAGCAGAATATCATTTTAGAAACATGTATTTAAACTAACATTTAATGTAAACAATGCAAGCAAAATTATATTCAAGTATTTAATTTTGAAACATGTTTTATTGGTTACATATTTAATCTCCGTAAACCTTTCATTTTATCAGATTTCTGCATATGAAAGGAGACTAAGAAATTTCAGTCTGTTCTTTTAAAAGCAGGTTTACACTGATACTGTTAGGACTGATACAATTTTCAGTGTTAGTATTTGTTTAAACTCCTACAAAAATATCTTTAGCTGGTTACTAATTAGTCTATGGGAAACACATAGGGCATGGCTAACTATGTGGCTACAAATTTTTGAACTGAGCCAGATATAAAAGGAATCTTCACGCCTTTAACCGTGCCATGAAAATAATCTCTATACAACAGCAAGTACATGTTTTATTTCAGCTGATAAATTGTCATGTAAAGATCAAAAAGCTGTCAGGACCTACAAAACAAAGAAAAAGGTTTAAGGAAAATTAAAATTGTAAAGCTCTTCCACCCCTCCAAAGTAACCTGCTACTCTCTTTTTTCAATTAGCTAAAGATTTAACAGTAATGGACTGTAGTAAGTGGGTTTGAAAGATGAAAAATGACAATTGCAACTGTCTTTTCCCCATCTCCAGTGCAAATACTGCAGATGCCTATTTTTCCAAGTGCCTGACTATGAGGAGCTGTGCAGTCTGCACAGAACCTCAATGAAGTAGGCTTTGCGTTCAATGCCCGTCAGCTGAAGCTCATTTTAGAGAAGTGAGAAACAGGATTTGACAGGGAAGAATGTCTGGAGTGACCAGCACACCAGGTGGAGTTTGTTTTTATTTTTCCCTTATAAACAATACTTTTAGCATGAAACACAATGAAAGCACAAGCGTGCAGTGTTAAGTATGTACAGATGAGATACACAGTTTGATGACTTTGGCAAAAAAACTTGAGTCAACATTAAAGTGGTCAAAAATGGAAGAAGGCAATGTTTTACTTAAAAAAAAAAGATTTTGGAAAGTATTTAAAACCTTGAAGCCTTTGAAGAAAAACAACTTGTGCAGCAGTTGCCAGCAAGCAGTGACCTAACACCGCTGTCTGCATTCCATTACAAACCATTCTAACAGTTTAGAAACAAAGTATTGTTAGGTATCATTGCAAGCATTATGGCTGAGTTTCTCAGTGAGGAGCACTGCAGTCTTAAATAATGCTTGTCTGGTTTCAGATTGCCAGATATTGACTTTTTTTTACTTGACTTGACCATCGTATAATTGAACTTTATATTGTTGTGAGGGGAAAAAACTGATGCATGAACCAGAGTAACAATGATTACATTACAGGCTCAAAACCCATAAGCTGATCAGAAAAGTTCTCAATAATCAAGTAAGATAGATGCCTAATTAAAATACTTAATAGACTGAAAGATAGCTCATATAAATAAAATAGTTATTAGACAATAGTATGTTTATACTGTAAGCCATTTTCATAGTAGTTTTTAAAAGTGGGAACCCCAGAAATACATGGTGCTAAAAACAGAACATATAAACAAGGCTGCTGAACTTAATAGTCACTCATGCTCAAGGAAATTCCCTGATCATATTGGATTTCCTAAGGAAATCAGCCTGGAACAAACTGAATGAGTTTTCAGACTTCCACTGAAAAGGTCAAGCATCGGATTTAACAACCATTAGAAACCAGTTTCACCATTACTCTGTTATCCAGATTCAATAGAACCATCAATGCCAAGCCAGATCAGAAGATCTAGATAATAGAATTAAAATCTACAAAAGTCTGAAAAATGTCTCTCATCTAGTTTAGGATAAACCTCTTGCCTCAACCTAGCATGATGAATAAGAAAAAATAAAGCTGCTTATTTAAACTTTCCATTACATTCTGTCAGGATATGGAACTAAAGAAGGAGATACATCCTGCAAACAGAAGTATTCAGAAAACTGCATTCACCTCTAACCAATTTTCTTTTTAGAAATACAAGAAGATCTAGCTAGACATGAAAGAAAAATATTTTTTAAAAAATTAAATCCTTCAAGATTTGCACAGGTTTTAAAATAAGGGTTTTTTAAAAAAAAAAAAAAAAAAAAAAAGTCAAAACAGATTAAAGTTATTCCAAAAATGGAAAATATATCCTACTTTGGTCAGCAATTCAGACCACCATCAGTGGATAAATCAATCTGCAGCAGCTGTGGACAGCCATTTAAGTCTGAGGCCTGAACAGATTAATTAGGGGAAGCCATGTAAAAAGTTAAAGGGGTCAAAGTTATATTAAGTACATGAATTTTTGCTGGAGCAAACCCCTACTACTACATTCCAAGACTCAGAAAACATCCTCTTGGTTAAACAAAGGTATGCATGTAGCCTAATGTCTGGCAGGGTAACTTCATTGGAAATATTTTTGCAGAAGATTTCATTTTTTCAGGAAGGTTACTTTTAGGAGCATGTACTTAGCTTTGCCTATAGATCATGTCAAACTACCGTAGTAGTGTCACATTGTGTCTTTACTCTTAGGATATGAGTAAGAGATTTAGTAATATTTAGAGATATATTTCTGTGTATGCTATAAACATATTAATAAATAATTGCCATATCTTTAAAGCCTATATAATACCAAAACAAATACAATATTATTTCCAATTTTGTCCTATTTTACAACAGGAACATTGACAAGCAGAAGATTTGCTTTGATGTACTATTGTACCAGAATCCCATATTTGAATGATTTATATATACCATCTGCATCTTTAGTCCTATAGGAGAAGGATGGGCTGGCTAGAATATTGGGTCTTTTCCATCGCTACATTTTACCATCCTATATAATTCAAAGACAATAGATAAGAATGGATAGTCGTTGAGATTTTAGCATACCCTTCATCTGCCAAGAAGATGGTGATCCTTGACATTCAGGGTTGCTAAACAACAGTATGAATGTTGACACTGCTTCTCACATTTAATCTGGGGATGTTCACTATTGCTGCAGATCGATTCATCCTGGAATAATGACTGGGACTCCGGACTAAAAATAACTGGAGAGCAACTTTTTGGTGGGGGGAGGCGAGTATGAAGGGTTATAAGGCTGTTTTAACCTCTCTTTACCTTCTTTCACTCCTTGTTTAAACTTCTGTTTAAATTTAGAAGGTAAAATTTTACCTCTTTTGATGGAAAAACATTTGTCTGTGTCACTACATCCCCCTTTTGTTTCTTTATCAAATCTGGACTGACAGGAAGGTACAGTTTGTATGCAGACGTTTCACTGTCAACGTATAATGGAGTCTCCGCATCGGGGATGCCACAGTTAAGGCTGAAAGGCCCTTTCCAGTCTAAATCCTCTTTCAGACCCTAATGAAGGGACTCGAACTTACCAAAAGTCTCACTCCCATCTAACTGATCCGGATCAGCTCCTACATTCTTGGATCTCTCTTATTGAAAAGCTAGATAATAAACTACTGGACTCTAACCATTTGAATCAAATTCAAGATTATCAGAACAAAACTGTGTTGAAACTTTGGAAATGCACCAATACTGCTGCAGCGTCGTTTTAATAGATTGTCAAGGTTGCAATGCAGCTAAATCTGATATACACTGGCTGAAATATTTTTTGCAAAATAGCCAGTGGTGATGTTGACAACACTACATAATCCGACTATTGGGGGGGGGGGGGAAGAGGGAGAGAAATCACCCGAAATATTTCAGGCACTCACACCGGCTCGCGCTGTTGAGAAAAGCAGAGGCTGACATTGAATCTCGCTTGAAAATGCTAATTTCCCTGCAAAACCGGGTGGCTTGCTTTCTGCACGCCGAGGAATGATCAGTGGGGAATTGTGCGCGGGGCTGCTGTTTTGCTTTGCATGCAATTCTAACCGCGCTGCGTCGCCCCGAGTTTCAGCCAGGAGAGCCTGCCTCAGATCGACCCTAAAACCAACCCTACAAAGGAGAGGAAAAGACCGGGGAGCCCGACTACTCCCTACCCCCACCCCGTGATCCGGGTCCGGGGCTGCAGCGCCGAGAAGCCCCTGCACGCCCCTTCTCGGTACTTACACTGGAAAGGGCCGGAGAGTCCCACCATTCGCCACAGGCTGTGAGCTGAAAATAAAAGTTCCCGTCCGCCTTGGGGGAGAGCCGCCAGCCCAGGCTGCTGGAGGGGAGAGGGGGTGGGAGAGGGGAATGCAGCGTAATGCAGTTTCCCTTCCCAGTCCCTCTGATCCACGTCCACAAAAAGTCAAAACGAGCCGAGAAGGAACTCCAGTCGTTTTTCGAAGGGGCAGCGGTGCGAGAGAGACGCCTGGGTCCGGGGGGAAGGAGGGAGAACCACAAATAAAACAAAGTCTCCAAGTAAAGATAATGCCCGGGTCCCTTTCGGTTGCTGCTGCAGACAAATGTGATCTGGAGTGCAGGGAATTGCTACTGTCAGTGGTGGTGTCTCTGTCTGTCTCTCTCTAGGAAGGCGATGCATAGATTTGCAGGACTGCCTTGTGTCTGCCTTGGAAGAGAAGCTCCATGTAATGTCTGTGCAGAAAGATCCGCCCGCAGAAAGACTCCGCTGTGTCTCTGGCTCTCCCTCTGCTACCAGCCACCTCTAAAGTCAAACAGCATACTGCAAGCAGCCGGCCTGGCTCCGCTACCCAGGTGCAGGGGGGGAGGGCTTAAAGCAGTGGGAGGTGGTAGAGGTAGGAGACATCTGTGTCGTGAGGAGGTTAGTGGGGGTCAAGTATATGTTAACAATAGGCAAGCACAGTCCCTCTTGGGCAGTCTTCCTACTCTTTCTTTCTTTCTCTTTTACTGGGTGGACATGTAACTTGCTCCCCAAGGCTGCCTGCTTTAAGAGTCCAGACTGCCCTGCAGTAACCCAAGACAAACACTTTCCCTAGCCATCTGGAGAGCTCCTGGCTTCTCTGCCTGTATCTCATCACTGTCTGAAGAGACAGCACTGCTAGAAATCAAGCCACTCTCAGATCTACTCTCTAATCCCCTTCTGTTAGCTGATTTTCAGTCAGACTATTTGCTTTCACATTAGTTAATAGCCTTAGAGAAAAAACAATCATTTTCTTTTTCCCTTTGTTTTTCATTCTTTCTAGAGCAGTGGTTCTCAACCAGAGGTACACAGAGGTCTTCTATGGGATACATTAGCTCATCCAGATATTTGTCTAAGTTTACAACAGGCTACATAAAAAGCACCAATGAAACCAGTTCATACTAAAATTTCATATAGAGAATGACTTGTTTATGCTGCTCTATATACTGTACACTGAAACGTAAGTACAATATTTATATTGCAATTGATTTATTTTATAATTATATGGTAAAATCAGCAAGCAAGCAGTTTTTCAGTAATAGTGTACTGTGGCACTGTTGTGTTCTTATGTGAGTTATGTCTGATGTTGTAAGCAAGTAGTTTTTAAGTGAGGTGGAACTTGGGGGTACACACAACAAATCAGACTCCTGAAAGGGGTACAGTAGTCTGGAAAGGTTCAGAGCCACTTTCTAGAGTACAGTAGAGAGGAAGGTCTTTTTCTCTTTTTAAGAAATATATGGTCTTTCATGTCTGGCAAAATCCCAAAGCAGTTTCACACAAGGGATTCTAGATTCTTCCAAGAATAAAAACATAATCATAACCAACTCAGCAGTGAAAACAGATTGCAATATTCTACAATCAAGCAATACTAGAATATTAATAAAATATAATGGTAAAACATTGGATAAACATTTTTAAAAAATCTGACTTTGGGGATGAATAAAATACTCAGCTTTTAATTTGCTGGGAAACCCTTTTTTTAATATCAATTTGACACTGTTGTTTGATGTACAGTATTATTTCTATTGCATCTACACCTGTGGCCTGAATCAATACAAAGAAGACATCTCTGTGATACACACATTTTCTCAAGTAAAAAACTCCAAGCAGTTTACTAGATAGGTGAAGGATTGTTTTGCAATGAGTTCAAAATGGGATTTAAAAAAGAACTAGATAAGTTCATGGAGAATAGGTCCACTATGGGCTATTAATGGGTATGACTACACTTGAAAAACTTAAGTCCACTTTGTTAAGTCGACTTAATAAGGTCGACTTTAAATTGACAAAGTCGACCTTATTAAGTCAATTTAACATTGGACATAGGCGTCCACACTGGCATTAAGTCAACTTAATAAAGTTGGCTTAAGGGTTAGTCCCCGTCCACACCATCCTTAAGTCGACTTAAGGAGTCTTGAGACTTGCCCACGTGCTCAGGGTTTAACTGATCGCCATATTTGGGGTCGGGAAGGAATTTTCCCCCAGGGCTGATTGGCCTGGGCTCTGGGGGTTTTTCGCCTTCCTCTGTAGCACAGGGCATGGTTCACCTACCGGTGAATTCTCTGTATCTTAAGTCCTTAAATCATGATTTAAGGAGGTAAATAACTCAGTCATAGGTTGGTGGCCTATTGCAGGAGTGGGTGGGTGAGGTCTTGAGGCCTGCATTTTGCAGGAGGTCAGACTAGATGATCGTACTGGTCCTTTCTGACCTTAAAGTCTATGAGTCTAAGGAGTCGATTTAAGGCTTAAGTCGACCTAATGGGCGGTTGTTATTAGGTCGACTTAAGCTTTCTTTAAGTCAACTTAAGGAATTTCTTAAGTCAACTTAATGAAAGTCCAGTGTCGACGGGGAGTAATTTAGGTCAATTTAAGGCTACTTAAGTCAACCTAAATTGCTAGTGTAGACATACCCAATGAGGATGGGCAGGGATTGCTGTTTGCCAGAAGCTGGGAATAGGAGACAGGATGGATCACTTGATGTTTATTCTATTTGTTCCATTTGAAGCACCTGGGATTGGCCACTATCGGAAGATAGTGTACTAGGTTAGACAGACCATTGGTCTAGTCCAGTATGGCCATTCTTAGGAGTTTAAATTGCAATTGTTGAGACTATTTGAAAGTTGTATTTAACATAACCAAGATATCTAATGATAAGTAAACATGCTATAACAACTGATGCTTTGCCAATATGCAAAAGTTATTCCTGAATGCAGGAAATGTGGCCCTGGTCCTGCAAACATTTACACATATGCTTAACTTTAAGCACATAAGTAGACCCATTTAAGTCAACTGAACTATTCACATGCATAAAATTAAACATGTGCATGTCTCCAGGACTGAAGATTATGATAAGATTTTGTTTGCTTCTGTAATTAGCTTTTAATATTCCATAGGTTTATAAAATATGTGTTTAAAATATGTTTATAGTCTGGAAAAATCTGCCCTCTCCACTGACATAAATAGGCTACGGAACTTTAATGGGCAACTTGGTATTTGCTAATATGGGATCAAATTCTACCTTGTTTTACACCCTATTGTAGTCGTTTGAGTTTCATGGAGCATAAATCAGGGCAGATATTGTTTCACTGTGATTTCAAATTACCAAAAAAAAAAAAAAAAAAAAAAGAAGTAAAAATCTATCATTGTTCTCTAAATTAAAAGTTATCACTTATTACAAACATTCCCTTCAAGTCAAAGATGTTAGTAGAATCTTCCAACAATAGTCTTTACCTTTTCAATGCATTATAAAAGTAGCAAAATATTATACAATATGTATTGTAACATTATTTGTTGAAAACAATATTATTTTGCACATCTGTGATTTCCCGGCGTTAGATAGGCTTCAGAATGTTTGTAAGTAGTTTCATCCCCATTTTGCATATATGTGAACTGAGAGGCAGATTAAGTGACTTTCAAGTCTGTGGCAGAATTAAGAATTGAACCCAGGAGTCTTGACTCCCAGTTTGTTACTTTAAAAAGTCATATCACTCCCTCAGTCAACTTTCATGCACATTCACTCTACAAGATCAAAGTATTTAAATCTTTCAGCTACTTCCAAATTAGAGGAAGAAGTAAGCAGAGGCCCCAGATTTATGAGGGCCTCCTACCTCTACCAGTCAGGATTGTCCTGGAGTCTCCAGGAATTAAAGATTTATATTTAATTAAATATTATGTCCATGTGACAAAACCTCCAGGAATACATTCAACCACAATTGGTAATCCTATCTACCAGTGAGACAGTTAGCAACCTTGATACAAGTGACTTAATATTTCCAGGCCTCATGTTCCCATTTGTAAACAGAAGAGAATATTTACAGTTACCACCATTTAAAAAGTCAACACTAACAGTTATTGCATATTAGAGAGACAAGGTGGATGAGGTAATATCTTTTATTGGACCAACTTTTGTTAGTGAGAGAGAAAAGCTTTTGAGCTTACACAGATCTGAAGAAGACAAGCTCTGTGTAAACTTAAAAGCAGCTCTCTTTCACCAAAAGCAATTGATCCAGTAAAAGATATTACGTCACCCATCTTGTCTCTCTAATATCCCAGGACTGACATGGTTGCAACAACACAGCAAACAAGTTTTTATGTAGTATTTCTCAGCCTGCTTAAATACCAGAGTGTGGGAAATGGTAATTTCTTAATAGTGACCGCTATGTTTTCCTAAGAGTTGTGGTATGCGATTTAATCAATGTGCTTCTCAGATAGGAGCCTGCAAGTGTAAAGTTTTTTATAATTCCAGAAACCTGGCTGAAGTATAGTCTCTTCCCTACTACAGTTATTAAAATGTTCTCTTTTTACCCACTCTGCAGAAAGAAGGAGCCTTTTGTGATAATGGAAGGGTAAATGTTTTATTAGACAATTATTTACGATATCAAAAATATCAGGGGGGGTTTTCTTAGTAAATCCTGATCCTGCAAACACTTAAGCAGGTGTATAACTTTACACTCAGGAGATTTTTGCCACACTAGATAAGGGTGCAAATGGTATGCTACAACTATATGTACTACCAAGTGATTTTTTATGAGCCAAAGGTAGGTAAAAGTTTAGTTGCACTTGGAAATAAAACTCTGAAATACCCCAATAGGCCTAACACGTATGACCATTTTTGGCCATACATAAAATGATCATAGCTTACAGCTGAAATACAGTATACTTTTTTAAAAGAAATGTAGTTATCTCATGTGCAGCCCACAGCAGCAGCACTGAAATGTTCAGTGTCAATTTTCCTTCCTACAATTTTCACCTCCTTCCAAGTCTATTTAACATTTAGTTAACTCCTCTTTACTATCCAATATTTCTTTTGGCCAAATTCAATTAATTTACTAAAATCTTAAGACAGTTATGTGTTGTAACATGTATTTTCCAATCAAAGAATTGTACATAAAAATTAAGTTTATAATAGACATACACTTTTAGTGAATTTGTTTCTTCATAGCAGTGCACTTTACCTCAAAAAAGGCTTAGTTTAGCTCCCACTGACGTGCATGGGAATTTTGACATTCATTGCAAAACTAGTAGAATGGGCTCCAGAATACGTATCATGGTTTACTATACTTGATATGACAAGTACTCACTTTGATGGAGTGTCATAGTAAATGGTCATTTCAAAATAAATAGTCAGAAAGTTAAGCTAGATTCTTGACAGCTTTAACATATGAATCTTTCCTTTACTCACAATTTTCAATATTTCCTCTAATTGATATGGTATTTTACATGTTTGAGTATACCACACTTCATTTTTATTTCATACAGTTCTAGCATCTTAGGGAGATGGAGACAGCTACATTATTGTCAATAATGTTATATATAATTTCTTTGGAAAATCCTACACAACATCTCCAGAATATGGAGCCCTGACTAATGCACAGAGAGAAATGAGGCAGAGACATTGTCTGGTATATCCTGTGCTACATGAATGTTGCCATCTAGGACAGGATTCCACCAGGAGAGCTGAGGCAAAAGGGATAGATGAACTATTGAACGCACTTTGCTTTTCCTCTGATCAAGGATAAAATGCCCCTAGTGCTTACTGATAACAGTAGAAGATGTGCACTGGATGGATCAAAAGCCTCCCGACTAATTTGCAACACATGCCCACTTGATAATGAACATGCTGCAAGGGCTGATGTTATCTGGACATCTCTCTGTTCAGATCTTTTTCTATTTGCTTCTGAAACATGTTAGGCAAATTACAAACAGAAAGAAGACATAGTGCCTACCTTCAGGAGCTTATAAGTTCCACTGATGTATATTTTTACACTCTTTTTTTTCTTCTTGAACAGCACAATATAGGTTTTAGTCATGTGTATGTTTATAGTGAATTCCAGTTTTTAGTCAGATGCTACTAGAATGTGAATATAGGTGTATTTGTACATAGTTAGTCTTTTAGCAATATTAATAAACTGAAGAAACATAATGACCATAGTGGGTCAGCCCAATAGTCCATCTAGCTCAGTTTCCCATCTTCAGACAGTGGTCAATGCCAGATGCTTCAGAGAGAATAAACAGAGCAGGACAGTTTTGAGTGATCCTGTTGTCCAGACCCAGTTTTTAGCAGTTGGAGATTCAAAGACACTTGGAGCATGGGATTGTATTCCTGACCATCTTGGCTAATATAACTTACTTTCATAAAGAACATTTCATACTGAAGGACTTCAAAGCACTTTGTAAACTATGTGCTCACAGCAGTGAGGAAATGCAGCCACCATGGGTTGACAACTAGCATACAACACAACAGTGTAGGGTGGGGATCACAAAGGCAAATCTCATATTTCATGCATGATGGTTTTGTAACATAGTTCACTTGCTTTCTATGAAATAGGGCTGAGCCACTCAAACCTATTATATTTTAAATCATTTTATGAGGGAACAGGGTACTGATTAAAGAGACAATTTGATACAATATTAGAGAGAAATATTGCATATGAAAACTGGCTCTTCACACCTATGAAAAAATCCTCTCTCTTTTATCCATTTTATGTGTTCTCTTTTTATACATTCAATTTTGGTAGAATGATTTTCCTACTTTATTAAAAAAAAACCCAAAAAACCCCAAAGATGATCATAATATAAATCTGGAATGCAACTTCTCCTCAACCACATGTGAAAACAACAAAATTGTAATAATACATTTTGTTTCCATCAATGTCAAAGAGCAGGAAACATTTTGCTGTTGAGGTTCCTGGAAGCAATAAGTGCTGTATTAACTGCCACGTAACACACACACACACACACACACTGGGAAAACCATTGCCCTTACACACACACATATACAGTTCCTTAACTTCCCCACCTGCTGGGCAGCCAACTGCAATAAACAATAGTGGGCTTATTATGAGACAGTAATAAAATAAGTAGTCACAAAGCTGTTTACCTAAACAAGACTAGAAGCCTCTCTCAGGCTGAGCTGTAGGCAAGGGAATGATTGCGTAGTAGATAAAAGGGTGAGCTCTCTTGTGGCAATCTCTGAAGGCCAACAGTAACACCTCTAGAGCATATGTATTCTAAATATGCCTACTGTTTAACTAGGTATACCAACCATCTGTAATACATGTAGCTACTGTAAAGTAATGAATTCAAGGTGTGTGATCTGTTCCTGGTTTTTCTTTGTATATACACAACCTCCCAACACTGACTTGCTAGAAAGTATAGTGACATTTTGTATATACAAGGATAACACCATAACTCTCTTAGCCATTGCAATAACATGGTGATAGTACATTATTTTAGTTACACATCCATTTAAACTGGGACAATAACTGTACTTCACTGCTGGTTGTTACTAACTAATGCACTATCAATACATGCATGTAAAAATTCCGACTCAGTTAGATATAAGTTATGGCCTTTTTAAATGTATCAAAATTCTACTTTTCCAACTATAAATAAAAACAAATTGGCCTAGCTGGAAATTATTAATAACACAAATCTGTTATGATATAATTGGAACTATATGTTCCATCCTCCAAAAGCCACTGTTTCTTTTAGCAGTAAGATAAATAAATAAAGATAAGTTTTAATTACATTTCTTTGTCTAAGTTCTTTTAAAATGGAATATCTCTTAAAGATAGTTTTAATTCAAGTGATCACTTTTCCAGGTTCAGAAATGCATGCATTTCAAACTCCTTCATGTATTCCCATAAATATTCCAGCAACCCTGTGGAGTTTGTTGGCATTCCAGTTTTCTTACAATTGTTCTCATAACTTGAGATTAATTTGCTTTTTATAACTATTTGTAAAAAATCAGGATTATTGCACAGGTATAGTACTTACACAATTGTTTTAGAAAATATTTTAAAGAAATTCATGGTTCTATTTTTTAAAAAAAGTTATATAATAAGAACAACTGTGTACAGCTTAACCTGGAGAACATACATTTAACATAAACTCAGTTATTTATTTTATTGTATTTTATTTTATTACTGTAGTATTTGTATATAGGCATTTTAAAGTTTCAGACCTCAGAGTGTAAAACTCAGCTAGAAAATTGAGGCTGATACTACTCCATTTATTGGACTTTTGTTTTAAAATGTGGTTTATTTTTAGAATGAAACTTGTGGAATCTAGTTTGCCCAGCAATAATTATTTGAAGATCAATAGCAATTTAAAATGTTCTCCCATATGCACATCATTACTGAGAGGATGTTTTGTACACTAGTTACTTATTACTTCTGGTCCCAGACAAAAAGAAAAGCAGAAATAATGAAGAAGTGATGTCCAGTAGATGACAGAATGATTTTTTCTTTTACTGTCTGTGATTGTAGGTCTTGTAGGGTTACTGGGACAAAAGCTATCAATTAAAGAAATGTTTGGAAGAGCTCATCACAGTTTGATAGATACCACTTATAAAATAAAATAAAATAAAACTCGCTTTAATGTTGCTCAATACTCTAAACATCTTTAAATTTTAAGATATGGGTGAGAAAATTAGCCTGCCTAAGAGAACATACTTTACTCATACATTTTATGGGTTACCAATGAGATAAATTCTGCCACCTCTTACTAAAATTGAGTAGCAACTTTCTCTGTGGGTAGTTCTGCTGAAATCAGTTGGAACTAAGGTACTACTTAATGTGAGAAAAGGTGTCAAAATATGCTCCAAACCAAAAAAAGAAACCATTGTTTGTCTATAAGGAGGGCCTGATCCCTTTGCAGTCAGTGTTATGGGGATGTCGAGGTTGGATATTAGGAAAAACTTTCTCACTAGGAGGGTGATGAAGCATTGGAATGGTTTACCTCCATCTTTGGAAACATTTAAGGCCTGGTTAGACAAAACCCTGGCTGGGATGATTTAGTGGGAGTGGTCCTGCTTTTTAGCAGGGGGTTGGACTAGATGACCTCATGAGGTCCCTTCCAATCCTAAGATTCTATGATTCTATGTCACTTCAGGATGGGATACAGAAATAAAGTTCCTGGACACCTTAAATGACTGTTAATTCCGGAACCCAAAAGAGGAGAGGCAATTCTTTATTTAGTCCTAAGTGGAGCACAAGAGCTGGTCCAAGAAATTATAGCTGAACTGCATGTAATAGTGACCATAACAGACTATAATTTATTGTCTGAGGAGGGAGACACTAGAGCAGCCCAACACAGTAGCATTTAATTTCAGAAAGGGGAACTACCCAAAAATGAAGAAGTTAGTTAAACAGAAATTAAAAGGTATAGTGCCAAAAATGAAATCCATGCAAGATACATGGAAACTTTTTAAAGACACCATATAGAGGCTCAATTTAAATGTATATCCCAAACTAAAAAACATAGTAAGAGGACAAAAAGGTGTTGCTGTGGCTAAACACCAAAATAAAAGGAGTAGTTAGAGTAAAAAAGGCATCCTTTAAAAAGTGGAAGTTAAATACCACTGAAGAAAAGAGGAAGGAGAATACACTTTGGCAAGTAAGTTGCAAATTATAAAGAACAACTACCTAAGATTCAAAAAATAACATCACATTTTTTTAAAGTACATCTCAAGCAGGAAACCTGCTAAAGAACCAGTGGGACCACTGGGTGATGGAGAGATTAAAAGAGCACACAAGGAAGATAAGACTATTGCAGAGAAATTAAATTAATTATTTGCATTGGTCTTCATGGCTGAGGATATGAGGGAGATTCCCAAATGTAAGCCATTCTTTTTTAGGTGACAAATCTGAGGAACTGTCCCAGATTGAGGTGTCATTAGGGGAGGTTTGGGAACAAATTGATAAATTAAATAGTAATAAATCCCCAGGACCAGATGGTATCCATCCAAGAGTTCTGAAGGAACTCAAATATGAAAATGCAGAACTATTAACTGGGGTACATAAATTATCATTTAAATCAGCTTCTGAACCAGGTGACTGGAGAATGGCTAATGTGACACTAATTTTTTAAAAAGGCTCCAGAGGATATCCCAGCAATTACACTGGTATTCTTGTTTTTCAAGCTTCTTAAAGGGCCTTTTACACTAGGACTACCCAATAGGAAAATGATCCCTTTTTATCAGTCTAGATACTTTTATGGCTTCCATCACTTTTTTGTATCTATTACCTGTTATGGTGAAGAAGGAACTTATTACTATCCCCATTTTACAGAATTAAGTCATAGACTTCTATGCTTCTGCTTTCATTGACTTCAATAGTGGAAGATTAGACCTTAAACTACTTGCCTAAGGTCACACACAAAATCTGTAAGGCCCAGATCCATTGACTTCACTGGAAATTAGGACCATGCGTTTGAGGGTCTGAGCCTAAGAGCCTAGAATTGATCTCATGTCTCCTGAGTTTCAGACTACTAGACCATATTTTCTCTACACCAGAGATCTGATCACTTCACTGACAAAAATGAGTTGTAATGTATTTCACTTCCGCTAGACAACTGAGAGAGTGTACTGAGGCCGCTTACAGATTTCTTGGGACAGCTACCTCAAAAAAGGGATAATCCTGGGAAAGTCTGGACAGGTGACAACCGTACAGCAGAACCATCATTTCACAGAATACAGCAAACATACCCTTGTGCATTGCTGGTGTAGAGATTGGAGTGTTATAGAAGGAAGGAATGGGAGCCATGGCCCTGCATACTTCGGGGGTGAAGCTAGTTTGGTGGAGTTGTGCATCAGAACTGCAGCTGTGCTTGCACAGGTGCTCTAGGACAGGAAGATCAAAGATTCTTTGCATCTGCTCATCATTCTATTCAGGGTTGTACAGAGTCTAGCCAGCTCATACTACATGAAGTACAACACAATCCTGTAGTGGCAGGGATTGAACTAGATGATTAATGATAAAGGTTTTTGCCATCTTTGTGAAATGACAATCAGACAGTGTAAAGATAGACAATCCTTATAAGGCAGAAAAGGAAGCTTATAATGGAAGTAAAGGAAGTAATCTCAAATCAGTGCACAGATTTGGCCAAAACTCTAAGTCACTCTCTGAAAGAAAGGAAACCTCTTGACATATATTCTTGGTAAAAATCAGACAAGGCTGTGGAGTACTTTCTACAATGATCTTAGAAAGCAGCATGCTTTAATAAGCTGAAGGAGCAGTATTCAATTCTGGATCCAGATAGAATGAATCAGGCCTGTAATTTGCTTCAAATTGGCTAGCAATGAAGTCTCACACCCTTATCATAAAAAAACAATGGGTAGAATTTCATTGTCAGTTGATTTTTGAGGATTTTTTTTTGCCATTTTATGCTGAAATACTTATTCTAATGAGATTTCTTCTGGCTTAGAATCCGAGTTGGAACCAAAAATCTAGAATGAATTTAGATGCAATTCAGATTTAAAGTCTGGTGCGTTTATTTGTTAATTTTTTTCTGTCCATTTAGTGATTAAATGTTTTGTCTTCCACACAGTATTTTTACTTATCTGTTACCATATTTCATTGTTCATTGTTTTACACGAAAAGAAGGATAATTTTTTGTTTACATTGCCCACATGGCAATGGTAAAGAGTCGTAGAAGGATTCATTCTTTTCACATAAAGTATTTTGTTAAAATAATGAAACTGGTATTGTACATAAAGTTACTCTGCTCCTCCCACCCCATTTTTCTCCAAAGTTTCTGCCTAGAACCTTCCCAATTTCACCTGCTTAGCTTCTTCTTATAGGTTTGGTGTACAAACAATCAATCTTTAACAAGAATTTATATTTAATAACAAAATTTAGGTCTAGAGTAGTACAAAGCTTTACTTGTTATACAGGTCTGATCATCATCTTGGCTTATGGATAGTTTTATAAAATTGATCAACTCCATGTCCATAATTTCAAAGGTGAAGACTCCTGTTCAGCAGGTGTAGGCTTCCTCAACAAGAGTAGCTCTGTACTTGGATCAGTGTCAAATACCTAGGCTCTCATGGTGCAGTTATGGCCAATGAAAACAGCTGGTATTGTGCAATATTTCTTCCTTATTCTGTTTTATCAGGACTGAATATCCTACTTTAAGCTTGAGTAAGCTTTGGGATACATTCCAATAGTTAAAGGAAAAAGTCTGAGAATTCTTAGATTTAGCATCTTTCAGCCTGCCAGCCTTTAAGCAGGGCCACTTAGAATGGAGATTTACCTCTAAGACTGGCAGAGTTGTTCTGATCTGTTGACCCATAAGCAGTTGAGCAGGGCTTATTCCAGTAACTGAAGTGGGGGTTGCCTTACAGCTCAGACAAACCAATTCAGTTGTTTTGTTCCTGTTACAGAAATCTCTTAGCAGTATGTCCTGCTCTCTACTCAGCCCTTGCAGGTGATGAGGACTGGAAGTAATGTGCTGGAAATTGTACCAAATCCCAAGGTAGCAAACTGTGGCTCACCAGCAGTTAAATTTTTTTTTTAAATGGAATGCCAACTTGAAAAAAAAGATGTGTTAACTTTCTATGACTCACTGAGCTGTGGATCAAATGAGAAGAAGAATTTCTACAAACATGGAAAAAAAGCAGTAGCTATCAGATAGATATGTCTCTTTACTTCAGACACTACTGGTGCTGGTTTTTTTCCAAGACCTATTGAATAATGCTGTGTGTATGAGAATTTTTTTTTTAATTGTGTCCTTCTGAACATTGCAGAAACCAGCTTCTGTTTTTGGACTTGACCTATGTGAGGCCACCACACTGAGCTCCAGAGACATTGCCATTTGGATGCTGGCATTTAGTAAAATTCCACTGTCTCAGATATCTTTTTAAAGATGTTTTCTTAGAAGGACTGTAATACATTACCAAAGGCAGTTAGGTCTTTAGCTTCAGAGAACTCCCCATGGCATCTGCGGTGCATAGAAATCATGTGCTAGATGCAGATTTTGTGTTAGATGACTGAGTTAACAATGTTTTATAAACTCAGATTCAGTTTGCAGTGACATATTGGTTCTAATTTATGTGGTGAGACTGGCAGGTATGGAAACCACATGTGCTTCTATCTTGATCATATGAGTTGATCCCAATAGTGAGTAGGGAGGGCTCCTCAAGAAGAAAACTAAGATCTTCCTTGGTGCATATACTACAGTAGGTTTGCATCACTATTGTTTGAAGGTTCCGTGACTAGGTCTTTACAGTTTAATGACAATACAAGTGACTTGTGGACTGTCCTGAGTTTGAAATTATCAAGACACAGATAATACCTTGTCAATCTTTCATGTATCCATATGGTCGCCCAATATTTTCTCTCTATTAGATTGCACTTGGTTTTGACATCTGAAAACTATCTGGAACACTATGCTACAGGTACCCAATTATGTCCAGGTAATTGGAGTAGCACCCTACCAAGCTAATAGCTGCTGGCATCTGCTGAAACAGCTGTAGACTTAGAATCATCATAAAATGCCAGAACTGAGGATGTAGTCAGTAGATTCTTTATATCCTCAAAAGCACATTCCTATGTTTTACCCCATTTCTTCACGGTATCTGTTTTAAGTAGTTTTAAACAGCTTGGCCTTTTAAATGAAAGGTGAAATATGAATTTACTTCAGATTTTTTATGCATATGAACTACAGCAATTCTGATACATTTTTTATCAAATATAGCTTTGATTTTTTTTCTGGATCTGCTCTTATTCTCTTTATTATTTGCATGCCCTGACTACCATAGTCTTGATTGTTTTAGTCCTTGTGATGTTTCTTGGGGTGTCCAGAACTGTGAGTAACATTGCTATTCTGTGCCTCCAGCATGAAGGAGTCTTGCTTGTACTTAGCTAGTGTCAGCTCCTAACAGCACCAGCATTTCAGCCATGGTGCATACATTTCACAGCAATATTAAGGACCAATGTGACACAAGCTTTCATTTGAGACCCCACATGACATTCTCTGATGTACTAGAATGTACGCACCAGACTCATAAGATTTCTGTAACCCCTTTCCAGTTGGCATTAAGAGATCCTTTGGTCATAGTCCTGCAGCTCCAATTACCTTCAGAATGAAGTTAATTCTTCCTTATGGTTTAGTGTTCCTCAGACTCCTCATAAACCAAAATTTTAGACATTTAAATCTCTAGTCCCTTCAGATCTTGTAAAATCTCATTTACTTTTTATTGGAATCTTTTTGAGGAATCTTTGATGCTAAATGGGCAATGATAAAAATGATATCCTCTGAACAGTGGTATAAAAGGTTGTCATGTCAGCACTCTAGAAGTGGAGTAGAACTTGTTGGAATGCACTAGCTGCATCTAATGAGAATACTGCTTCACCAGATCATATAGGGTACGTCTACGCTGGAGCCTTAGGTCACCTTAAGGACGAATAAGTCATCCTACAGACTCCTGCGACCACATTGGGCTTTCATTAAATCGACTTAAGTGCTTCCTTAAGTCGACTTAATAACACCACCTCTTACGTTCAACTTAATGCTTAAGTCGACCTTATTAAGTCGACTTAAGCCAGTGTATATGGGGGAAATCCTAAAGTCGATCTAATTGGCCTCCAGGCCCCCTCCTAGCTACCCAAAACACATCACTCCTCTGTTGACTAAGCACCTGCCAGTGTGGAAGAAGGCAGTCAACAGGAGTTTTCAGTGTGGACCTCTTAACAGAGCCTCCAGTGTAGACATACCCTTAGAGATTATATATTCCCCAATGAGAAGAATGTACTTTTCTCTCCTTAATGTTTCATTGAGTCTTCTTAGGTTTATGTCTGTCCTTATACATGTTTTCTACAGAACAGACATGTTAGATGTATTGGTTCAGTTCTGAAGTCTATTACACGATTCTTCTCCATGCTATTGAATTCTTCATTCACTCTTGGAAACAGTAGGGCTAGCATCATTGGCATCGTTGGAGGATCCACATTGGTTTTCCTTTAATCAGGCCAGTTCCACCAAACTGTTCTAACTGCCTCTATATTTGAGTACTAGCTAAAAGGTTGCTTGTAGCTGATTGTTACAGTTGGCTCTCATCTCTGAGCACCCCCTACTGTTAAGGTTGGAGTATCATCCCACTTGCAGTCTTGGCAGCCCTATGGACAACTGCAATTGCAGCTCTGTCTCAGTCATTGGCCTTAATGGGCTATCTGTAAATTCACTGAGGCTTACATATAGTGAACAATGCTTCTGGGTTATTTAACCAATGACCAAATGTAAACAGTGGTTAAAGTATAATTTGACGGGCCCCAGAACCCTCCTAATCTCTGGGCCCCCTTCCTGTATTGTCGGGCCCCAGCCGAGGTAGGCATTTGCAACCACTTCCCAGTACCCTATGCATTGGTTATCGCTCCATAAAAATATTTATAATTTTATATGGCGTTTATGTCTATATCAATTATTGTCACAAACTAGCAAACACTGCATAACACAATAAGTATTTGTGATCTTTATATTCCCGATATGCACATTTCACTTCATTAAATGCAATGCCAAACGTGGAACACAAAAATTTTATGTCACTGTCGCCAAATTCCGGTGACAGCTCTGTAGTGAAATGTGATGGGTCAAGTGCTTCAACAGCATTGCTTAGGCCATGTACACACTACAGATTTGTCCAGCAATAACTTTTATTGCGGGACAAGCAAGCGTTATAATTATAATGCTTTACTGCGTCCACACAGCACTCCTTCTAGCAAAAGGAGACCCTGCTGGGGCTGCTGGGGCTGCCGAGCCCCACAGCCGGGCCCTGGCGGGGGGCTTGAAACCCACGCCAGGTCCGCTGAGCCCCACAGCCGGGCCCCGGCGGGAGGCTTGAGACAGTGTTCCCTCTAAGCTGAGTGGGTGCGTGGCGGCCGTCGCACCCCCTGCGCAGCAGTGAAGGACCCCCGCGCAGCCCGGCAGCCCCCGCTGCTCCCTCCAACCCCCAGGGCAGCGGCTCTGCCGCGGCACACCTGGCCTGCGCCCGGCCTCTGGGCCGACCCTCCCCACCCCCAGGGTGGGACAGGCAGGCTCAGGCTAGGGTCAGGAGCGCGGGCCTGCCTGCCTGCCCCACGTGGCCGGGGCAGCGGGGTGGCTGCGGCTGTGGCGGGCTCCCACCCGCCGACCGCCTCGACTTCCCGGTCCGGGGCTGGGGCCGGGCTAATCCACGGCCTCAGCCTCCCAGCACGGGGCCGGGATCAGCCTCTGGGGCTGGGGTCTGCTCCGCTTCCCCGGCGGCTTCCCAGGGCCGCGGTAGGGTCCTCCCCCGCCAGCGGCCTTGGCTTCTTTCTTTCTTTCTTTCTTTCTTTCTTTCTTTCTTTCTTTCTTTCTTATTTGTCTTCCTTTTTCTTTCCTTTTTTTCTTTCTCTTCTTTCCTTCCTCTTTCTTCTTTCTCTTCCTTCTTTTTTCTTTCTTTCTTTCCTCTTCCTTCCTTCCTCTTCTTTCCTTCTTTCTCTCTTTCTTTGCTTCCTTCCTTCCTTTCTCTTCCTTCTCTTTTTTCTTTCTCTCTTTCTTTCCTTCTTTCTCTCTTCTTTGCTTCCTTCCTTTCTCTTCCTTCTCTTCTTTCCTTCCTCTTTCTTCTTTCTCTTCCTTCTTTTTTCTTTCTTTCTCTTCCTTCCTTTCTCTTCCTCCCTTTCTCTTCCTTCCTTCTTTCTCTCTCTTTCTCTTCCTTCTGTCTCTCTTTTTCTTTCTCCCTTCCTTTTTCTTTTCTTCTTTCTCTCCTTTGCTTTCCTTCTTTTTTCTTTCTTCCTCTTTCTCTTCCTTTCTCTTTTTTCCTTCTTTGTCTTCCTTTTTCTTTCCTTTTTTTCTTTCTTTCTCTTCTTTCCTTCCTCTTTCTCCTTTCTCTTCCTTCTTTCCTCTTCCTTCCTTCTCTCTTTCTTTTTCTCTTCCTTCCTTTTTCTCTCTCTCTCTTCCTTCCTTCTCTCTTTTTCTCTCTTTCTTCATCCTTCCTTCTTTTTTCCTTCCTTTTTAAAAAAAAACTTTTAAAAAATTAATTTTAAATAAAAACCTTTCTAAAAATTAAATTTCAATTCAAAATTCATTCAAATTCAATTAAACACAATTAATTAATTCTATTTACAATTACTTTAACTTCAATTAATGCCTATAATTTCTGTCATGTGAGTTTACACAAAAATTTTATTCAGAAAAAGTTTTGCACACGGCTTGAAAATTTTGCACACAAGCCGCCAAACCTTAGAGGGAACATTGCTTGAGACCCCCACCGGGGCCGCAGCGGGGCTCCAGCCACTGGCCACCTGAGTTCCCTGGAGCCCGGTGGGTGGAGGGGCTTGACTGTCGGCGGCCAGCGGAGCCCCGCCACCCACTGGGCTCCAGCTGCAGGGGTTCGGGTGGCGGCGGGGGCTGCAGCACTTAAGGGGTCTGGCCCGAACCGGAGAGGGCAGCTATTTTGGGCCAGCCCCCTATCTCAGCCCCGAGGCTTTGGGTGGCGGCGGGGGCTACATGTTTAAGCGCTGCAGCCCCTGCCGCCACTTGAACCCCTGCAGCTGGACTAGGGGGCTGGCCCAAATGGGCTGCCCTCGCCGGTCCAGGGGACCAATCCCCCGGAGCTGCCAAACCCGGTAGCTCCAAAAAAGTCAGTTTCACTGCTCTGCTAGAGCAGTGAAATTGACATATTTGACAGCTCCAATGTCCCAGGGTGGCCTGGATTGGCACTCTGGGACATTTCCGGAGGCTGTCAAAAACACAATAAGTGTCCACACAGGTTGTAAGCCTTACCACCCTTGTTTGGGTGGTTTACATGTTGCGCAGCAAGAGGGCTGTTGCCGCACAACAAGAAGCTTTCCTCGTGGACACTTTGATTGTTATCGCGTGGTAAGGAGCCTTACCGCTTGATAACTTTGTAGTGTGTACAAGGCCTTAGACATTTTTCTGAGTCTACCAGCAATCTAGCATTCATACAGTCCGCTAAGGCCTGGTAAAACTGACATTTAGAAATTTCAGTTTGCTTGCCAGCATTCACAGGCACACACACCTTTAAAGCAACCTGCAGCAATCACCTCATAAGCCTCTTGGTAGAACTCTGAATCACACTATCTACGAGCTATAAACACCTGAACTTGTCGCCTTATCAACTTACTTGCTGTAGATAATGTTACATCAGATTTTTGCAATGCCAAGGACAGGTCTGCAAGTTCCTCCAGAGCATCAAGCCTGAGACCCAAATTTTTAACAAAAGCTGGATTCTCCAGGGTTTTTTTTGCCATGTCAGCAAATTTTGCTTTATTTTTCCATTCTAGTGAGAAATCAGTTGATTTTTTTCAAGAAACGGCTATGGAGGGCTACATATGACAGCCAGACAGCTCGTACAGTGCGATGGCTGGAGGCAACCCAACATACATCAATTACGCATCCAATCCTATTAAGCTGGACTTCCAGATCACTCGCACATTCAGCCAACTCTCTCAAGCACTTCGGTGACTGACTGTACAGAGCATAAAATGAATCCACGAATGATTTAAAGTGATTAACTTTACTGCAGCATTTGATAACATCAGCCATGACCAATTCCAACTTGTCATTAAAACAATGCCAACTTATCAAAAGTGGAAATCATGTCTTTAATTTTGCAGCAATACCAGTCTTACTGCCTAACATGACAGAGGCTCCATCTACACCTAAACCAACCCAATTATCTTTAAGAAATTCCTCCATGAACCCATGTGCTGTCAAACACTGCAGCAAAGCTAATACTACACCATCAGCATCATTGCTGCCTAGTTCAATGAGATCAATAAAAAACGTAACACAACCAATGTTGGCGTCAAAAGTTATGCGCAAGTAAATTACAAGACAAGAAAGTTTACTTAAACTCATACTCTCATCAATTAAAACAGCAATTTGATATTGCTGAGAAATGACACTAGAACACAAACCATGTTTCATCTCACAGATATGTGGTTTATTGTATCAGCACAAACAACACTGGCATGCAAAACACAATCCATATCAACACCCTTTAACTGCTGTAAAGTAATGAGGTCTGGATGGTGAGTGACCACCTCCCAAATAAAAGATGTATAACACATGCTAACCTAATAACACTATCTAGGACAGGAGTCTCAAATGCAAATCTCCACGGGGGCCACATGAGGACTAAGATATTGGCCTGAGCGCTGCGTCACTGAAACCTTTTCATACAACAAGTTATTATTAGAACTAGAGACAGCACTGCTGGATAGCCTTATCACATCTTTCTAGGGGCCTGAACAAAGCACACATTTACTTTTAGAATTATTTCCATTCAAGATGGCGGTATCATTAGAAAGACAAAGAGAAAGCAAATAAACACACTTAAAATTTTGCATTATAAATCAGTGGTTCCCAACCTTTTTGGTTGAAGGCCCAAAATAAAATTTTTAAAACCCTGAAGGGCCACTAGTTTATTTAATTAAAATTACATTAAAATTAATTAAATTAAAATGTATTGTACTTAAAATTAATTGGCTTTAAATTTTAATTAATTGGAATAGAATTATTTTTAATTGAAATTTAATTTTTAGAAAGGTTTTTAATTAAAATTAAATTTTTTAAAGTTTTTTTTTTTTTTTTTTTAAAGAAAGAAAGAAGAAGAAAGAAATGAAAGAAAGAAGAGAAAGAAAGGGCTGCATGTATCCCCAAGCCTGGCAGGGAGGGGAGCAGCCATAGCCCAGCTCCTAGCTGGACACCAGGACCAGGCAGGAGGTGGACCAGGCAGGGCACCCCAGCAGAAAGCCCCCATGGGAACCCTCCCTATACCCTAGTTCCCCTTAGAGCCCCCCACCTGAGTCCTGTCCCGGCCTGGGCAATGAAGCCGGGCACTCCCTGCCCCTCCCATTCTAGCTCCCCGCCAGCCAAATAAGCTCCCCGCCCCTCCTGTTCCCAACCACCAGCTGAGCCCCCCGACCCTCCAGTCCTGCTCCCCGCTGGCCAGCTGAGCTTCCTGACCCTCCAGTTCCCGCTCCCCAATGGCTCCCCGACCTCCCCAGTCCATGCCCTCTGCCCCTTACCTTGTCAGAGTTTCAGGGGCATGTGCTGAGTCGCTCCCTGGCCAGGCTTTTCCTGCCCTGAGCCACACTATCTCAGCATCTTCACTCAGGGCTGGAGATTTGAAAAGTCCCTGGATGCTGGCTGCTCCCCAGTCCCAGGTGACCTATGCAGGGCGGAACATGCATTCCGCCCAATTTTTCTATTTTTCTGGGCCCCGGAATTCTGGTCTGACAAAATTGTGGGCCTCAGAATGACGTTCCAGGGCATTCCAGCATACTTCAACCTCTGAATGTAAACAAGCCTTCACTCCAGCATCTTAGGAGTGGGGGGAGACGAAGTGAACCTGATCTCTCTGTCCCATTCATGGACAGAGGTGATTTATGATTGCTAAAGAGTTGAGCTCCAACTTTTAACTGGGAGAATGCCAGGGTAGTGTTCAATAGGTCATATGGGCAGATACACTTCCTGCGCCAATTCAAAGACAAGAATTATGTGATTGTCACATTCTTTCTACTAAGGCTAGCCCCTATGCTAGCTGACCCTCTGAGGAGGACCAGGCACAAAGCCTACCTGTTACAGATTCCACTATGGAGAATGAGCCAACTCATATCCACCTCTGATTAGGTAAGTGCTGTGTGTGGCAGTTAATTACCTAAGGAACATCTGGGCCTAATAAAGGGTTATAATGGCCCAGTCAAGGAAGCACAGCAGAACAGAGGAAGCTCTTTTGAAGAGGGACGTCTCAGGGGAATTGGTTAAGCAGTTTACCAGGAAAGGGAATCTGGAGAAGGTACTTCTGGAGGAAAGAGCTTACAAAAGGAAAGTGCTATAAATCCCAGCCCCCAGAGATAACGGGTTCTAGTGAAACTTTTTATCAGACAGTGTCAAGTGGTTCAGATCTTACAGGAACTACACAATGCTCCAGACAAGAGTTGCAGTGTTTTGATCTCTATGGGGTTGCTGAGTCCAGAGAAGCAACTCTTCTTCAGGTGATGGCAAGCGGCCTGAGTCCAGAGGAATCCCTTCTCAAGAAGATCTTACTGGTAAGCAAAACTGGTGGTTTCCCCTCTGGTCAAGTAAATAGGCACTGTCCTAAGAGGTAGATGAGATTCTTCATCACACAATAGGTTGCTTCTGTCTACTGCTCTATGTACCATTCCTGTTACTTCAGACACACTTTTTTGCTCTGGACTTTCTCACATCATCAATGCCACTCAAGCACATGACCAATCCCTGTGATGTTCCTGGCCTCACCTCACAGGATATAGTTAAGTGAAGTCTCCCAAGATTCTTCAGGACTAACCTCTACCATGGCATGTAATATTAAAGGCCTCACCCTCAGTATCTTTCCATAGCAAATGTGTCTTTTGCATGATACAGAACAAAAATAAGATTAAGAAACCATATGGCCACAGTTTGGTCCAAAATAACCATTTTTACTAAATACACACAACATGCAAGACCTAGCTATATAAATGCTCCTGCTCTTGTTCCTTTTTGACAGCTTATAAAATGTAGTACATAGTGAGTACAATTCAAACTATTTAGAAGAATACCACCATATTCCTATTCATTACAGCAAGATTTCTTGTCTAATTGTACCAAGTGCCTTTAATTTACCTCCTCCCTTTGGATTTAGTTTACCCCATATTGGATTCAGTCCCTTATTTTATTGAGCTAATTCCCTGAGCAACTCTCTTCATTAACTGTGGAAGTATCTAACCTATTATTTGATCATAGTTTTGTGGGCACCAAGTTATATATGATTTTTAATCTGGGTTCCTCTGCGTTTTTCCCCTTTGCTATTTCTGGCTCTCTGATAATTCATCTCCTTTCTTGATGGGTTTTAAGGATTCATAGATTTCAAGGCCAGAAGGAAACACAGTGATCATCTAGTCCAGAGGCGGGCAATAATTTTCACTGGTGGGCTGGGGCGCGGGGTGGTGAAGGGCCGGCCTTGGGGCTGGCTCAGCAGTGGAGGTCCCTGGAGCCAACGTGGCAGTGGAGATTTTAGCTGGGAGTCATGGCAGGCTGGACAGAGACGTCAGACAAGCTGGATACAGCCCATGGGCCATATTTTCCCTACCCCTGATATGATCCAACCTCCTGTGCAGCAAAGGTCATAGATTATAAGAATTATTTTGGGAAAGTTCTAGCTGTTAAAAAAACATTCAATTGTGATTTAGAATTTGCCAGTGATGGAGAATCCCCCCGCCCCTTGATAAATTGTTCCATTAGTTAATTACTCTCACCATTAAAAATGTATGCCTTATTTCCAGTCTGAATTTGTCTAGCTTCAACTTCCAGCCATTGGATTGTTTTGAACCTTTCTCTGCTAGATTGAAGAACCCATTATCAAATATTATTTCCTATGCAGGTACTTAAAACTGTGATCAAGTCACCCCTTAACCTCTTTGTTAAGTGGAATAAATTGGTCTCTGAGTCTAACATTATAAGTCATATTTTCTAATTCTTGTAGCTTTTCTCTGAACCATCTCCAGTTCTTCAACATCCCTCCTGAATTATGGACACCAGAATTAGCTACAGTATTCCAATAGTGGTCCCAACAGTGCCAAATACAGAGATGCCTCTCCTTTCTTGATGGGTTTTCTTCCCTGCAGTCTATTTCATGGCACATTGTGAAACTGATATTTGGCGATTTCCACAGTCAATGCTGCCAGCTTAATTATTCTTTCAAGCTGCTTTTCACTGTAACCCTCGATTTACTAAGGCCTAATTGTATGAGATAATGCGAGAAAAAAAGACCAGCTAGAAGGAGATAAGATGTAGTAAAGTAATCTTTGAGATGCATAATTTTCTTTGACAGAAATATTTTCTAGAACTTTATTTTTCATTATTCAGAATTTTTGAATTCAGAATTTTGACTCTGTGAATTAATTATCATAATTAATAATGCATGTTAATAAAATTTATGGTATATTCCGGGTGTGGTGGCAGAAGAATGATCTAACACAGAAAATACTGGAAAGAGAGGAAGGAGATCTGGGTTCTGTCCCTTACCTGCCACTGACTTGCTGCATGATTTTAGGCAATTCAGTTAGGCAAAAATTTTCAACATGGGTGCTTAAGATTAGGTGCCTATATCCATATTTAGGCACCTAAATAAGTTGCTGGTTTATCAAAGGTGATTTAGCAACTTCAGAAAGTATTGTGTATGCTCAGAACCTACTAATTTAGGTGTTTTAATATGAATTTTGGTGCCTAACCTTAGGCATCCGAGTTTGAAAGTGCGACCCTTATAACTTTTCCTTGCCTTAATTTCCCTTTCTGTTAAATGGAGACAAGTGTGTTTATCTCCTGTGAGTCTCCTTGAATGTTCATGAACTGTTCTTAAGATCCTTGAATGGAAGGTACACAATGTTATTAGTTTTTTAATAATTGATTATTACAAGGGGGCAGTACATTTGGTTGTAAGGTGAAAGATGGATTTTTAAAGGAAGGGTAATGGATTGGCATGCTTTTAACAAAAATTGTCAGTTTTGTATTTGCTTTCTCCACAAATTCTCTCTGCTTTTCAATCAGGAGGCAATCATCTCCCTAGATATTCTGCCAGCCTTTCACAGAAAAACAGACTAATGCTATGCCATAGAGCTATTGTACTGTACAATTAGTACTGTACACTGGGACATAGCTCATAATGTTGGAGACTACATTACATATAAGATGACCATTACACATTAAGCATCTATTTAATATACAGAAACTGTATTTAACCTTGACAATTAGAAATGACATTATGGAAACTATGAGATAAAGATAAAACTATGTACTAATTACTCTGAATCTATTCCTCATGTTAATATTTACAATACTGGAAGAGTTGAAGAAAGAAACCCATGTAAAATTTCATAGTAGGGACTTCAAAGTCTGAGGCAGGAAGAAGACAGGATGTGGTTCTATTTCTTTTAAATTGTTTAAGTGTTTTTGTCCAAAGGGTGATCAGAATGCTGAGGGGAATGTCTTCCAGGACAAAAACAGACTTTTGATGGTTGGGCTAATAAAATTAGACTTCACAGAGTATCCAAGTTCAAATATTATTCCAAAATTGTCATACAAAATGAGCTTTTAAGATGATTCTTTCTAGCACTAGAACACAGATACAATGTAATGGTGAATTTTCATCTGCAGACTAGGGACATGTGAGACTTCCGATGCACTTAAAACAAGGGCTCAGCAACCTGGATCAAAGTTTCCAGTGAGCCTGGAGAAATGTAAGGTTTTAGGTGCTAGATAGCAAGAGACTATGGTGATAAGCATGCTATAACAACCAAAGATAGATAGACGCATTGATTTAGAGTAGGTGTGACCTCAAAATCCACAAAGTTTGTTTATTTGGCTGAGCTTTATTTTGAATTTGGGGTTTCATTTAAACTTGAAACTCAGAGCAAAAGTCAAGGGTCTTTCTTGGTGCTCCCTTGAGACTGGGACAGCTGTATTCCAGTCTGGTCCCCCAGCATAAATTAGAGCAGCCTGCAATCTTCTTTAAGTTAAACCACCTGCCACTGATCCCAAGGGGCAGCTAGAATCGTTGGAGAAGGCCAGAGCATAGGGAAAATTCATGCTCCCCTGCCCCCCACCAGCTAAAGGAGGCAAAGTGGCATACAAATTACCAGGGGATCACTCTACACTGGCATGATACTTCAGTGACTGGCTACACTGTCTTTATGCCGCTTGTGTGCCGGTGGCATGGCACAAAGTATCCCAGGCAAATGGGAGAACTGGGTGAAGGAATGCAATGCACATATACCATAACTGAAAGAAAAGTTCACGTAAACCCCTGTAACTAAAACTACTAAGTTTTCCATAGTTCTGCGATAAAATCAGGTAATTCTTGTGTGGGAACAGAGCCACTAGCTAATTTATGGGTATAAGTGCCATAGAACATATGGATGATATGCTCTGAAAAAAAAGAGATGTTTGTATCTCAGATGAATAGGCCAACCTTTGGTCTACAACTCAGCCAGAAAATCAGCAAGCAATACTGAATGATGATGAATGATTTACTATAAACAGGTCACAGTTTGTCATATTATTCATTGTGAGTCACTGCAATTTTAAACGGACTATATTTTACTTTGAAATCTTAAACAATAGAATATGTCAAGTTTGGTTATATATTCTCAGAATCAAAGAGTAAATGGCCTTTTATACCCACATGCACACTATTTTGATAGAGGCTGTAAAACACGCAGGCATCATGAAATATGAAGGGAGCCGAAAAATAAATGTCACACAAAACTGTGTTCTGCACTCATACTGAAATTTCAGCTTCGTACAGAACACCAACACTAAAACACATAAAGTTTTACGCCTTAAGGCCGCCTGTTTGGCATCAGATATTTGTATAATAAGCTTTTACTGAAGTAATTAAAATTTGTTTATAATTAATACAGATGAATTGGTTTCTGCACAATAATAGTTAGGAGATTAACAAAGGCCACATTTTGGCAATAGGAGTACATTCTTTTCCAAGTGCTGTGGGACTTTATCCAATGAATGTCTGTCCAATGCAGAGATGCCATATGGCACCGCTATGCATTACAATTTTTTTTCTAAAAGGCAGCCATATGACATAACTGATCTTCAAAAAGTTGTCAGAAGGCATTACCTGGGTAGTCTGTGTGCTGCCTTCCAAATACTTAGCAAGCACAGGGGCTATTAATTATGAGCAAAAGAAATGTGCACACACACACACACACACACTGGAAACTTGGCATTCTTTTCTCTCTAGACACAGCTGAGTATCTCTCAAACTGCTCAAGTTAGAAAAAGTGAAGAGGCCTTTCTTTTTTGAACTTAACACATCTTCTTATAAAACATTAATGCAGCAATTTCTCAATCAAGTTAGCTCAGAAGTGTCAGCACATCTGACCTTTCAAGTGCCCATGAATATCTTATTTACCAGTGGCTGTGTTCTTATACCAACTCAATTGCTTTCACTAGCACACTTTCTTAAACCAATAAAGTATAGCCTCTCACCTTCACATGTGATTTGAAATCAAAATAATTGAGGATGCTTTTGAAATTATCCATATTTTTAGAGCCCTACGCGGATACAAATATGTAGATCAGCATCCGATCTGCATCTGCAAGAAATGGTCTGCGGATATCCGTGTTGTATCCGCGGATGCGGATATAATGCGGCTACCTGCGGATATCTGCGTATTTGAAGGGCTCTAGCCCTGCACAAATAAAAATATGTAGATCTGTATATGATCTGCATTTGCAAGAAATGGTCTATGGCTATCTGCATTGTATCCGTGGATGCGGATATCCACAGATATAGGGCGGATATCTGCGGATTTGCAAGACTCTACATATTTTTATACCAAGCCAAGAAGATAAAGAGGATTAAAAGGTAATAGATGCTGGATTACTTTTATGAATAATCTTATGACAGGGATCTAGATATCTCCCGCTCTGCCAGAAAGTGCACTGTGTGATCATGGATAGGCTATTCAACCCTACTGTTAAGTTTCCTCATCAGCAAAATAGGTACAATAATGCTTATTTATATCTGCAACAGTTCTTTAGCCATTTGCGCATCTCCCTCGCTTCCTGGCAGAGGAATTCCATTGGAGCCACTCTCCTAGGGTTTCCCTCCTGTCAGCTGCTCCGGGGACCTTCAGGGCCAGATTAAGGCAGGGGCTATAGGGGCTGCCACCCTTGTCCCTGACCTAAAGCGGGGGCCCATAGCCCCCCAAAAATCTGGCCCTGCCAGCCCAAGTGGCACGCTGCTGCTCAGCCTGTCCAGCCCCCGGGCCAGACCAGCCAGCCAGGGACGGGGCAGGAGTGCCACGACTGTGGCCTCTGACTTGCCCCTCCTCCCCGCCCCAGCAGCACTGGCCCCTCCACAGCAGTACCACATCAGTGCTGGTCTGCAGCCCCCCCCCCCCAGTATCACCAGCCCATGCCCCTTCCAACTCCCCTCTGCGGTGCCAGCAGCCCCCTCCAAGCCCCTCCACAGCACTGGGCTTGCCAGGGCTTGGCTTGGCTTAAGTCGACTTAATGTGCCCTGCGTCTACACTACACTTTGCTTAAGTCGATTTAAGCAGTTTGCTTAAGTTGACTTAAGGAAAATAAAGTCGACTTAATGAAAATTAAGTCGACTTTCTTAAACCACCTTTCTACTCGACCTAAGGCTTAATTCAACTTTCTAAAGTCGAATTAAGCCAGTGTAGCCCTGGGGTAGCCCTAAGTCGACTTAAAGTCAACTTAGTTAAGTCGACTTAGTTAAAGTCGACTTAAAAGTGCAAGTGTAGACATAGCCGCAGAATACACAGTGCTCCGTGATGCCATGAGAGTACCCTAGTATTTCGATTTATAGTATGTACGGCCCACTTGAAGTACATTTAAGTCAAATCTGGCCAGCCATAGAAAATCAGTTTGACACCCCTGCCCTAGAGGCTATCTAGAGCTTGCATACTACAGCAGCTTCAGAAACCTAAGATTAGCAAATTTGCATGTGCATTTTTATTGGCTCTAACTTTGTAAATAACTCTCATTTCTTTTTTCTTAATTAATAAATCTTTATTAATTTATTATAGTATTGGTTACAAGTGCTGTCTTTTGGAGTAGGATCAGAGTTGCAATTGACCTGGGTTAAGTAACTGGTCCTTTGGGACTGGGAATAACCTGAATATTATTGCGATTTTTGGACCATGGGAACACTTACTACAAAGGTAGGCTTAGTTCGGTGGCAAGTCAGAATACCCAACTGGGCTGTCTGTGGCTCTGTGTTAAAGGTAGTATAAGTGCCTGAGCAGTTCACATTTGACACTTTGTTGGTGAAATCTAAGCATAGAACCTAAAGACAGTTTGGAGTGTGTCCTGCTTCTTCACATCTGCCCCGAGACTGGTATTCATGCTCCTGACCCACTCCAGACAGTCTGATACTTATCCCACCTTTTCTTCAGTCACAGGATAAGTCAGGACCTATTACACAAGAACTTGTTATATATAAAATGATGTACTCTAGCAAACTACAACAGCTGCTTCAGAAGTGTTAAAATTTTACCACAAAAGCACACATTAAGGCAGTTTTATAAATGTGTTATTTTTAACATCTCGTTGGAATAAAAACATAGTTAGAGTATGTGCTTATGAAAAATAGTTACCTGACATGTGCAAGACACACTCTCCAAATCCGAAGAAGTTGTCAGATTCCATAATACAAAGAACAATTAGAATATGTTGGGAACTAATCTTGTGTCAAACTATATTCTTGAGTTGCGGCAACTTTTGAGTTACAGAAACTTTAAAAGTGCCTTGAAATGATTAACATTTCCCCCCGTTAGAACTAAATAAGTTAGAAATGACCAAGCTATATTGTTATATTGTTTTAAATGTTCTAAAAATATGGATTTTGGTGCCAAATTTTATACTGGAATGAACTTTTATAGCTCATTTAAAACACCATTAAAAAGAGGTTTTATAATGGAAATTTCTCTCCTAACTATAACCGTGTTAGTGAGTGTCAGCCTATAACAAAAGTCTATACTCTACCATGATGTACTGAAAGCAATAAGAATATAATGCCATTATTTGAAGTGAGGTGAAATGAAATTCAATTCATCTACCTTAATAGAATAGTCTTATACTTAAGAGATAATGTCAGTAGAAGAGAATATTGTCACAGGAAATGAACTGCTGCTGGTACAAAAGCACCCAGGCAAAACTGAGGTAGTTAAGAAAAATAAATTTTCAGGATAGGCTGATATTTATTTTTAAAGCGGGAGGGCTTGATCCTGTGAAATGTTTTGTAATATCAACTGAAGGATGTAGACGTAATCATTTCATCTTGTAGTTGTTACTGTGGTAGCCACACACACTAAAGTTGCTCACCTCCTGCTTTCTGAATGTCTATAAAAGCCTACCTATTATATACCTATCAAAGACTATCTGAGCCATAAAACTGCAATTTCTTAAAAATTCAATGAAACTAAGTATATCAGCAGGATGTATCCACACTGCTCCCATTAGCTTGAATGAGAGAGCCAGGCACTAAAACCCTGTACCAATCTTTTCAAATAAAACGCTAAGTTCTGCCTTCATGCAAAATCCTATTGATGTCAATGGCATTTTGGGGTGCACGAGGGATGCCTATTTGATCTCAGTTCTGCTGTCAGATACAGCTGTGCAATTCCTATTAAGGACGGGGAGAGGTACTGCAGAGCTCTACATGGTGCAGAGGGGCTGTGGATTTTATATGCATGGCCACTGTGCTACTCCATCCCACACAACAGAAGTGCAGTTATTCTCCAGTGTGTCCTGCAAGTGGAGACAGAAGTTTCACCCACAGTAATTCATGCATCTTTAATGCACTAATTGTAAATCATCAAGTTCTTTTAAAACAATATGTTCTCTCATGACAGTTAAAAACAGCTTTGTAGTATGTGAGTAAGCATATAGAGTTTACTACTAGTAAGTAATACCCTTCTTCGCTAGTCATCTCACTGAAATTAATGGGAATAGTTGCTCAGTGTTCTACTATTCAAAATATATAAAGGTGGCAAAATTAGACCCATAATGATTAGCTAATGAACAGCCTGAGTGAAGTCAATTTGGTATCAGATTTAATAGATTTTAATCCCAGATGGGACCATCATGATGTTCTCTTGCATTACACAAGCCATGGAATTTCACACAGTGATTCCCACATCTTGTTCAACCACTTGTAGTTAACCCAGGGCATATTTGCTTAGAAAGGCATCCAGTCTTGATTTAAAGACTTCATATAATGGAGAATTACCATGTTCCCAGGTAATCTTTCCAATGGCTAATAACGATTACTTAGAATTATCGTGTGTAATAGCAATTATATTACTAGCTCCTAAAGCCTTTACCTTTCCTAATCCAGGCATTTATATTATATTTATACATAGAAAATACTTTAAACACAGATATCAGGTTTTATATGAAAACTTTTTATTATATTGAGCTAATTAAGATATCAAGGTATAAAAATAATATTTTCCGTTTATGTGATTTACAGCTAAGTGGAGTTTGTTTATTCTTAAACTAACAAACTATTCACTGCATTACTTTACAAACTTCTGCAAATACTGCTTGCTATTGTTTTATTTTTCACAGTTCTTGACATTGCTCACATACATGTGCCCTCTTCCAGTGGCACAAACAGCAATAAAAATAACACTGTGTGATGTAGTATTTATTCCTGAAGAATCCCTTCCATCTATTACTCAGCTGCTGTAGATCATTGCCAGGGAGGAAGGAGCCAACAGAGCGGCACATAGAATTTGTTTTGCTCCTGCAGATCTACAAGAGTCCCTTTCTTCCAGATTGTTGGTTTGGAAAGCTGTACCTCTACTTAATTTCCAGACCACCTCAACAACTCCCCTAGGAGGTTTCTAGAGAAAAGTGCAAAGTGAATTGCAGTTTTCTACACCATTCCATGTACTCTGCAGGAACAGACAATCTGGCTTCCACTGACAATTTTCTAATGAGAAGAGAGACTGTTACAGTTAAACATTAGTGGAGTACTACAACAGTAGGCCTGATTCACTTCTCCCTCACATACAGGCAGGGGCAGTCTTAGGGTTTCCGGGACCCAGGGCAAAAGTCAAGGATGCCCCCCCATACACACACACCACATGGGGGGCCCCATCCTTAACTTTTGATCCACAAATCCCACTGCGGCCTCCAGTAGGATCCCCAGCCCCCCGCCACTGGCAGCCAGTCTTGCCAGAGCCCTGCTGCCCCACCCCCTCCCCACTGCCAACCTCACCAGGTTCCCTGGCCCTACTACAGTCCCCGTGGCTCCCTCTTGCCCCGCCACCAGCCTTGCTGGCGCTGCGCAGTCCCCACTGCCCCTCCATTGGAGTCCCCAGACCTCCCACCATCAGCCTTGCCAAGGCCTTCCTGGTGCCATTGCACCCCCAACTGTCCTGCCAGGGCCCCGGCCCCGCTGTGGGTCCCCGTTGCCCCCCAGCCTCACCGCCATAGGCGGTCTTAGCGGGTAGGACCTGCATCAGGCAGGCGCGCCATGGGCCCTCGTCCCCTGTCGGGTCATTGGTAGTTGCCCCTATTGCCCACCCGCTAAGGCCACCTATACATACGGGGACAGATTAATGCAGGAGCTATAGGGGCTGCAGCCCAGGGCCCCAGGCTAAGGGGGACCCCGTAAAAGTCCAGACCAGGTCAGCTGTCCCCTGCTCCCAGGAAGGCACAGCTTGGAGGGAATATAGGAGACACCTTCCCACTGCCCTGCTCCAGGTAACATAACCTCCCAGTCACAGCCCCCAGATGCAGGGAAATTGGTTCCAGGCTGCTCCCAGTTGATTCCTCACCCCAGGAAGCTGCCAACTGCCTTCGTTTGCAGAACAGGGGATGAAGACTGCTCTAGCTCGACTCCTCGGAGCCAGAGGTGCAAAGAGGCTGGTGGGGGGAGGGGAGGATTGGGCCAGAGGGGGGAACAGGGATGTGAGGGGCCGAAGGACGTGAAGAGAGATGAAGGGGGCAGGACAGGATGGAAGAGTGGCAGGGGGCAATGGGTGGCTGGAGGGGGGGATGAGGTGATGCAGAGGAATCAGGGGACAAAGATGTTAGGGGCTGGGGGAAGAAGGCTGGAGCAGAGACTGATGTGAGTTGGAGGGACACTGTGAGGGAAAGGGGGATGTGGGGAGGGGAAAGGAGGCTGGGGAGAGAATGTGAGAGCAGAGATGTTGTTGCCATTGGGCACAGGCCCTCAATATGCCCAGCAGTGCCCCAAGTCACACTGGGGAGCTGGAGTCAGCAGGGCCATTTTAAATCTCCCACCCTGCTGCGCTCCCAGGCACGTAGCCCAGGGTGCAGAAGGGCGAGAGATCTGAGCCAGCCTCAGCCAGCATCTGGAGGCTCCCCCACTACAGCACAGGTAAGTGCTGGGTGGGAGCCTCGGAACCTGGGTGTAGGGCCAGGACTAGGGTGCTGAGAGAAGTGGTGGGAGCCCCGGGAGCAGTGCCAGAAAGGCACAGAGGCTGGGCGGGGGAGGGCTGCCTGGGAATGGTGAGGGGCCCAAAGCAGCAGGGAGGTCCGGGGGGGAAGGGCTGCCTGGAATAGCACAGAGGCCGGGTCTGGCTCTGGTAGTGGCATGGAGGCTGAGCGCCCCAGGAGCATTGTTTGAGGAGTGGTTGGTGGGGGGCAGGAGCGGCAGGGGCCCCTGGAGTAGGAGAAATGTGGAGGCAGGGGGGCCCGAGTAGTGTGGGGGGGCAGGAGTGAGGACCTGGGAACAGTGGGGGGGGAGGGGTGTGTCCTTGGAGTACCCCGAGAGTGGATCCGGGTGGGAGTCTGTGCCTTGGTCAGGGGCCGCAAAAATCTTACAGCCCTGGGCCCCCAAGGGTATTAATCCGGCCCTGCTCACATACATGCAAACTGGAAACGATTCCCTTGAACTCAGTTCTGTTACAGTGGTGTAAAAACGAGTGTGAGTGAGGGGAGAATTTAGCCTATGATATTACAGTGGGAAACATTAATAATAAAATAAAGTATAGTGAAGACAAGAGTATAATGTTTAGATTTCTTTGTCCTGGGAATCTCACCAAGAAGACAGAGATACTAATAGTTCGTGATTCACTGGCAACATATGTGACAAAGAATTGCTGAGTGATGCCACTTGGGATAATAGTCCCTGACAAGTTCAGTCTCTGTGGGAAAATAAATCATTTCACGCCCTCGCCAGTGTGCACTAGTCCAATGTGGCAACATTCCAGCCAAACTCTCCAGGGCAATGGACATAAAGAGGCCTCTGAGCAGTGGCCTGAAAATAGCTGATATAGCACTGTTTGGTCCTGGATATGGGTACAAAATACATGGCAGATTTGACTAGAATATTAAAGAAGAAGAGTTTAATCGAACCTTCCAGGTTAGAAAAACAGCAGAGTCCTGTGGCACTTTTAAAGACTAACAGATTTATTTATCGCATGAGCTTTAAATAAATCTGTTTGTCTTTAAAAGTGCCACAGGACTATTTGTTTTTCTGCAATAGACTAACACGACTAGCCCTTTGGAACTTCCAGGTTAGGTTGCACACAGTTCACTTAATCAGTGATGCACACAGAAAAATGATAAAAGACAAGAACACCGTATCACCTGTGGCAAACTCTTTTAACAAAATAGTTTCCCCATATCTAACCTCTCAGTCCCCATCCTCCAAGGAACCTTGCACAGCACTTCAAAAGATGATCCTGGCAGCTTAAATTCTGAACTGTGTTAGACACTAAAAACCATGGACTAAATGACACTAGATTGAAATGACTGGATTTATAACTCATTACAACAATCTATATCTTTTGTCCTGCAACTACAGAAGTGTTACTTGCCCATGTTACCTTGAATTGTCTCTTACATGTTAACTCTTTATGCTGAACAATCTTTTCCATCTTGTATTTAGTTGTGACACTCTGACTATTTTTCCCAGACCTGAAGAAGAACTCTGTGTAAGCTTGAAAGTTTGTCTCTTTCACCAACAGGAGTTGATCCAATAAAAAATAGTACCTCACACGTCTTGTTTCTGATATATTGATACATGTAAAACAACTGCCAATTAATTAGATATTAGGGACTTTAAGCTATGTATAGATGATATCTTCCTTTCTCTGAGAAACAAGAGAGATATATGAATCACAGACAGGCAATTGCTAGTCTATAGGACAAGAACAGTTACAAAGTTAATTACCTGTGATTATCTTACAAAAGAAGGTGATTATGTAGCTGAATGACAAAAGAAGAGTGTTCTGTGAAGACAAAAACACACAGTACTATAAACTGATAAAAACAGGGCCACCCATTGGTAAATTAGAAATAGCCCACTTTAGTTTATGTTTTTACAGTAACCTTACAACAATACCTTCCCTGGTCTTTTAAGTCTAGTAGTTCCCCCCAAAGGAAATACTAACCTCATTAAACCATTACACATACAATCTCTTTTTGTCTGTTCAATTTTGAAGTTAATTTTTGTGGCTATTAAAGTGACAGCTTATATAGGATACAAGTCAGGCATAGTGCAGCTAGATACCATGCAATCTTCTTCACCCTGACATGCAAGTTTACTTTAATCCTCCTCAAAGCGTCTGACGAAGTGGGATTTTCTCCCACGAAAGCTCATGCGATTAATAAATCTGTTAGTCTTTAAAAATGCCACAAGACTCTGTTGTCTTTCTACAATAGACTAACACGGCTACCCCTTTGGAATTTAATCCTCCTGACCTTCTTCAGTCTTGATCCAATCTTCAGCCTACCAACAAATGAAAATAATGAATTAAATTAACCCTACAAACCAGAGGATTCATTGTTCCAGCATCAAATTAGAATCCTTCCTTTCTCCCCCTCCCTCCGCCATCCCTGCTCACAAATGGTGGGAAAAGGGTCAAGACAGAAGAATTCTCATCCTGAAAAATACATGTCAGACAAAAGATCCTCATTTGAGGCATCATATTCCAAAATAGGAATTGTTATGGGGACTTCCATATTTCAAAAGCAAGAGCCCTCTACCTCCACTCATAGGATCAATTATGGAAGTTCTTACTCAGGCAAAACTCCCACTGAAGTCACCAAAATATGCTAAGTTCAATGGGAATGTTGTCCTAATTAAGAAATTGGGGTTCAACACCTTGTAGATGGCAACTTAATTTATTGAAGGCTAGGGGTGGGTCGCACGGAGGGAAATGATTCATGAACATCTAGATGAATTAGAAAACAAATGATCATTCACCATGCTTGCACACCTTTTTAAATTACTGTTCATTAACAATGGGCTGAACAAAGGTTTGCTTGTACAAACATTAATAGACAATGAACTTCAGATTCATAGTATGATAATGCCCATTTTCCTCCAGGCTTCTCATAAACACGCCCAACCTAGGACTAAGCACAGACATCTTGTGACAATCAGAAACTTAAAGAACAGCACCACATTCCACCAAGGAGGTTGTATTTCCCAAGCCTCAGTTCAACTTCAGAGCTCTGGCATTAATGCACTTAAATGAGAACATCAAGTGTATGTAACTACAATTTTTGCTGTTAAGATCACACAAAATCCCTAGCCAGAGCTCTGGCATGCAGGAATTTAAATAAACAGGTAAAATCTGGCCATCTCCTTCATGATGGACCCATGTGATGGGGCAAGCTCACCCCGCACTAAAGAAGCCCAGCAGACTCTGTGGGCAATGGAAGCCCTGCACCATAAGCCCTGCTGGGCATGCTCAGACTGCTGCCCCAGTACAAAAGGGAGCAGTTCAGCTCAGTCGGAACTGACCAGCGAGGAAAGAGGACCTAAACTGGAAGCTCCTGACCAGGAGGGGTACCAGTCCCAGGCTGTGGGAGAGAGGAACCCCAAAGGAAGCCACCTGGAGAAGCCATACTGTGGTGGCTGCCCCAAGGCTGACCCACAGACACCGACTACAACCAGTGGATTCCGGTGACCTTCAGAGAAGCAGCCAGCAGCCCACATCGGAGGTGAGAAGGCGTGGACCGGGACCATGCCAGAGGACAATTCCCTGCTCAAGTAGGAGGTAGCCCAGGGGACCCAGGAGGAACCGGGTTGGTACAGCTGAGAGCTAGCGTGTTTCGGTGCGGATGCCTGGTGGCTGGGTGCCACCACCCCGGCACCGATAGGGCCCTGGGCTGGGGCTCAGTGGAATGGGAGGGACTGAGCCCCCCTACCCGGGCACCGTGCCCCATGAGGACTCTGTGCTGCCCTGACCCAAAGGGCTGCGTACTGACTCTGTGGCCACTAGTATGTGCTGTCCTGACTCAAGGGCCTATGTACTGACTCTGTGGCCGCTAGGCAATGCTGCCCTAACCGAAGGGTTTGTTTATTGACTTTGTAAGGTCTCGGGAACACCCCCCTTCCTCATGTCCCTCAGACTTTCCCCACCTGGGAGCACGTGGGAGGGCCCAGTCCGTGACAGACCACATGCACGAGACACATGCCTAATTATAGTCACTTTGCATGAATGTGATACAAAAATATAATTTTAAAACTGATGCCAGCTATAATGTAGTATTAAGACTCTGCTACAAATGTCTCTGGAAATGCAATCTGGCTAGTGAAACATTTAAGTAGGTAACTCATTCCAGAGTAGGAAATTAAGAAATCCTTCCCTCCTTCTCACAGATCACCCACACAACTATTCTGTAGGCACAGTAGAAGTCAAGGGCTATTAGCAGCATGTCCACTCTGCTCCCAGCTACTCAAGGTTTTTGGTCAATGGATTTATGTAGTTTGCAGAACCAATGAAAAACACATCATCATTGCTCCAGTTTGCGCACAACCTCCTTCTCTGTCAGGTTTATGTGTCCTGACCTACTTCATATAACTGGTGCATGGCATACAGGCATGCAGTCTCTCCACACTGCTTTTCTGTAGATGGCAATGGGAAAAGAATGCATGCATTTGAAGGCAGAATTTCCCCCAGTGTTAATGAGAGTTAGTCACATTTTACTGGGGGAATGGGGCTCTGAATTATAGATCATCTTTGACCCTGTTTTGGCTTATCTTGAAGGAGAATGAACCCATTTCCAGAAAGCATCTTTAACCATGCCAGTTTTGAAGCACAGACTTATCTTTAGCAAGTGCTTAAGTCCCATTGAAATTAATTTCCAAAGGGGTAGCCGTGTTAGTCTATTGTAGAAAGACAACAGAGTCCTGTGGCACTTTTAAAGACTAACAGATTTATTTAT
>ML685865.1:985203-1090372 GCA_007922175.1 Pelusios castaneus
TCTGTTGTCATTGAAATTAATGGAATATAAGCATTGTCTTATTGTTATGTGCTTAAGTACTATTCAAAAAAGGATGGATTTAATTATATACTTAAGCACTTTCCTGAATTATAGCCCAACTGAATATTTAATATAATACAGTGGTAACTAGCACAGTGCTTGAAATCAAAAGCTTTCTCATTTTCTATAAGAAATATTCTGTTAATATAAGGGCAGATGACAAATCTTAAACACAGGGTATAAACGTATTAAAAGAAAATACTACTGAAACAATCTGTCTTTTAAAAGATCAGAGATATGAAGACTTTTAATGGAGACAGATGGAATTTGATGCCAATATGCCACAGGGGTCTACCTTGCATCTCTTGTTTATCTGAATAGTATCATTGATGATCCCTTATAAGCATACTAAGAGAAAATTATGGTCAACCTTCATCAGTGGATTTTCTGTGATAACTTTTTAAGTACTCTTAATATAAAACAAATAATCTCAGGGCAAAGATCTGTTTGAAAAAGATATGATTGATGACTTATCATCCCTAATTCACTGTTTATACTTGTAGTGAGCCTGTTGGGAAAATACCTCATTCATCAGGGTATTAGTGAATTCAGCCAACGTATGGCACCTTCATTTTAACCAAGTAAAGGCAAAAAGCTAAATGGGGGGAAATTGACAACCATCTCTGATTCTATGATAATGCAATTAGGCTGTTCCTCTCCAGAGCTTTTGCTAATTCACAAAACAGCTTCAGTAGGCAGGTCATAAATATCTGATCATTTTTCACACTTTGAAAAGTAATGATGCCTTGACATGAATCAATATATCTTGGTGAAGTCATTTTACTTTTCATGTTATGCATGCAAGTCAGTTTTAAGCCTAGTGTATATTAAACCTGACATTTTATCTGGTCTGTGTTTACATAAAACAATTTACAAAGGAATCTGCGTTACCTATGTACCACAAACACTTTTAAAAATGAGTGGCAATTTTGAGTGCCCAAAAGATGCTGCATCAGACACCTAGGGGTTATATTGTCTCCTCTATCCCATGGAGGAGATGAAAGGAGAAAAACTCATACTCATTTGGGAAGGAGGGGTACTGAGGCAACATGACACTCTGCCTTTTTGCCCAACCCCCATGGATAGCTTTGTCTCTGGAAACACCTTGGGATTTTCCTATTTAATACTGAAACTGACAGCATTAATTTACTTGAACTCCCATTCTCTACTTTCAAATCCCCTTGAGGAAGGAGATGGTTCAGGGCAGACATGGATATTGAGATAATTGTATTATAGTTCCTGAGGAAGCTGTGGTGTCATGGGAGAGGAGAGCAATGGAGCCCCCAAGAAATAATACAGAGGGTCTCCACCTCTGTGAGAAGACTCTGTGGTCCTCAGGATTTTCCTGAAGGTTTTGGGATGGCCACATGTTAAAAGAGCCACAAACCCTGCTCGCCCTTCATCAGTTTTTCCCTCCTGACTACATAATGTAGCAGAAATTCTACATCCTTAAGATTTTTCTGTTGAACTTTGGCCCTCCTACAGGGTTTTGGAATATAGGCATGATCTGTGTTTAATATAAGTATAAGAAATTTTAAAAAACAATTCCTTTCATCCATATGATGATCAATACTTACCTCTCTGAACACCACAATGACCATTTATACAAGTTACATCTCTTTATTATGTCTTATGCTATCCATGTCAAATAACTAACTAAAAACATATCTATGCCCTATATCACATGCATGATAAATAACAAATTTATCCATGGAGGATATAATGAAGGACAACCAAGAAAAGTGAAAGGCTAGATTCTGTATCACAGACAAAAATATTTTGAACATCTTTGCAAAAGGAATAAAATGTTGTAATCTCTCTGTACATACAGAACACACACACATCAACACAGATATTAGCTCAACAGTATACTAATAATCACTGCATTATTTGTTCAATGGTAAAATGTAGAAATGAATATACTGATAAATGAAGTTGGTAGGTGTTGATGTTTGCTTAAGTTTGAATTATTAAAACATCTAGAATTTGCCAATTTACAGAATTTATACTATGCAGCATACGACATTTTATTTTTTATTGCTGAAATGCTCGACAGTTTTGCAGTGTGCAAAGTGAGATGACACTAAATCACAAGTGTGCCTGCTGTGCCATCATTCTCATTAGACCATTCCCTTTTGTTTTGTTTATTCACTGTTTCTGGTGGGGTTTTTTTTAAAGGGTCTTTATAATGGATATGGACAAAACAACACATGTATCATGGGATTGAAGAGAAAATGTATTTTTTTTTTTAAAAAAAAAAAGCCCCTGGATTGTTCATGCATCCTCAAAGTAATTTTGAATGGCTGATTAAATAAATATTGTGCAGAAAATTGTTTTTGTAGCCTCTTTTTATTCTACCCTGTCTCCATTATTTGATCCTCACTATGATAAGTAACCAAGCTGCGTTATACTATATATTTAAAACCAAATGAGCAAGGTATATTGTTGAAAATGTAATCATTTGTACAGAATGCTTTAAACTGAAAGCCCACAGGTTTGTCTGCTTTCACAGCCCAAGGTAATAAAGCAATGTTTTTAGACAAAAATGTATTAAGGAAACAAGGTTTTTAAAAATAAAATAAAATGCAATTGTATACAGAGGTACTATCATATGAAATTTAAACAGAAAGTCCAATGTAATTACATATTCCTTAATATTTTCAAAAACAATTCTGAAAGGGTGGCATCCTCAATTGATGTTACACAGGGACTTAAACGCGTATTTAAAGTTAAGCACCCGCTTTACTGGTTCCCTGAATCAGCACCCAAATAAGGGGCAGGCCTCCATATTGATCTCCCTTCTTTCATATGTTAATCCCATCATTTTTCAATTTCAAAGGAGAAGCTGCAGTTGCCACAAGAATTGTGCCATTGCCTTGCTCAGCAAAAAAGGTTTATTAGAGACATGCTAACCATATGGAATTGCACTATGCTCTGTCAATATAACCCTGTTTTCCGTTCCGTGGAAGGAGTGGTATTTGTTTTATGAAGGTTCTTTCCAGGGAAATATTTGGATTAATGACATAATTTAGCAGCAATGCAATGACAGTAGGGTCTAATCTCTGAAGAGTGACAACAGGATTGAAAAAGTAAACCGGTGGGATATACTTGATTGTGGCTGTTGGGTCAGCAGCACAGGAGCTGCAGGGGTCACACTGATTGGCATTGTCACTTTTTCCATTCATCAAGCCAGGCCAGACTTCCCGAATCATTTACCAGATGGGGCAGCTCCTCAGTTTAAACACCTGATATGAAGCCATCCGTCATCTGATAACATGATCATTCCGCTGCAGCTGGCTTGGTGCTCTGCAGCCTGAGTGCACATGTGATGGACTGAAGCCAGGGAAGGAGGCTTAGCAGTGCTGCAGTCCCCTGATAGGATTTGCAGTCCTCCACTGGACCATGGAACAGGTGGAGGCTGAGAGAGAATGAAAAAATTACCATGTGTTGCAGGGATTAGAGAGCACACTCTCACCACTCCACTTGAATACCAAACACGGGACAACCTTGAGCCAGACAAATTTAAGGCCATCCGTGATGTAACATGTAGAATATAGGTAGGTGCCTTGATATGCTAAAAAAATCCTCATTTTCATACAGAATTTAGGACCAGAGCCTCTTAAAATTGTAAGTTGTCATTTCTTTTTCATCCACAACAAGAATAAAAGTATGTTCCAAATATCTAATTTTTGTTCCTTTTATTTATTTTAAATAAAACATCTTAGAATAAGTTGCTGCTTCCAAACAACATCTCCTGTGACTGATCATTGATACTGTTGTTCTGTCCTCATCAAGAGGAAAACCTAATGCAACAAAGAGATTTACACAGATACCACTTATACATGGCTACAATGAAAGTGTTTATCATACTAGGAAATATAATAGGTTTATTGAATCCAATAAATAAACAAATGAATAAACCACACCTCTGAGCAATGCAAGTTATAACGACCAAAGCACCTGTGTGGCCAGTGGACAGAGTTTCTCCCACCAGCATAACTACTGCCTCACACAGAGGTGGACTTATTATAATGATGGGAAAGCTCTCTCCCTTTAGTATTGAGTGTCTTCCCCAGGTGCGCATTAATGATGTTGCTGCAGCAATGCAGCTGCTCTGATATAGCACTTCTTGCGTAGACAACCCTTAGTTAACATATGTAATGAGTTTGATGATCTCAGATCAGATCCTAGCGGGAAACAATAATGGGTGAGATTCTGTGCTGCATCCCTAAGAGGTGCAGGCCAGAATTCACAGCCCAGGGAGAGGGGGGAAACTAAAATGCGTTTTATCTATGTTTGTGCACTCCTGATCTTAGGCTGCTCTGCAGTTGCAGGAATAATTTAGGTTGCTCTAGGAGCTTGTAAAGCAACTTGCTTGAGCTGCCCCATGGGCCTCCATCCTGCTTGGAATCTCTGTAGCACTGTGTGCTGCGGACCTGCTCCGTATGTGAACCTCCTGCCCCACCGCTTCCCCAGCACTCCCTCAAACTAGGTCTTCCTAAGAGACTATGCTGAAAGAATCTTTCCCAAGACAGAAACAGACTTTTAGGGACCATAAGGGAAGGGGGCTAAAGAAGGGTTTATGTAAGAAATTCAACTGACATCAATGGAATTACTCCTGATTTACACGAGTAAAAGTAAGATCTAGTCTCAGTTGCTATATCTGAGATTGTAAATTAATTAGTAAGGACTTGATCCCCTTATGTCGTCAGTAGAGCAATGCAAGGAAGTTCAGGTAATTTTCTCTCCCCTTAAATAGGAACAATGGAAACAGTATTTTTTAAAAATGTAATCAAGTAACTGGCAAAATTATCCCTTCTATCTCTACCACTCAACACCCAGCTCTAACACCTGAAAGCCTTTTACAGATTTCAGCCCAAGGAAGGTCAGGTTCAGAGGACTTCTGCTTATCCCCTTGAGTTCTCCAGCTGGTGTCAAATGGGACTGTCTCTGTGAAATTAGAACACCCTGAGATATGTGTTCCATTATAAATGCTCTATTTGACTTGGCAGAAGGAAGTGGAAATGATGATGACACTGTTTCTTTTCCCCTTCTTTTCTAAGCAGACATGCTGATCGGGTGTGTCAAGAGGGATATTGTGAAGTATATTTTCAAGAGTTATGTGGTGGCTACAGCCTACTAATACTCATACAGCAGGCCAGGGCAAAACTATACAGTATAGGGCATATAGAAAAGGGAGAGAAAGAGACAAGAGACAGAGAAATGCAGGCTTGAGTGCAGAAAGAAAGAGAGGACATTAAAAGAAGAGAGCTTGAGCCAGTGTAAAAGATCATCATTAAAATATCCAAACACTCAGTGATCAGTCAAGTCACATTTTATTTTTCCTGCCCGTCTCTTTTTGTTTAGAATAACACTCTGTTGAGCACTATATAAGAATTAACCATGAAACAGTCACCTTTTCTCTTGAATCTTTTCAGAAACATTGAGAATGAAATTGTAAGGCCCTAGATGAATTTGAATATACAGTCCTGTTAAGGTTAATAACCAAGTCCTCTGGTTGGATCTGAAAACCCTTCTTTTGGGGCCTGTTGCTTTTCCCTCTCAAAACAATGGCAACCCTTCCATGGACTCTGGTGGGAGTAAGATCATTGGGCCTAGAGACTTATTTATACACATACATTTAATAAGCTATAAAGACATTTTCATTTGCACACTTCTTCAGATTCTATTATCCTTCCAGTGCGGTTCTCACCCCAGAATTGCAGGCACTTGAGGTTTCTACACCAGCTTTCTTCTTTCAGGATTTCTTTTCTAACATCTCCAGAATAAGAGCAGTCAACTCTGCCTCCAAAACCTATTCTTTTTTAAGGTTTTCAAAAAAGTTAGTCTGCCTGCTTAGTCTTAACTCCAATTTAGTGAAGCTGTTGGCTTGAGAATTAATCCCCTATTACCACATGGATAAAATTCATTCACAGACACTCCTCAGAGAGTGAGACAATATTTTACACTGGAACATACAGCCAAATCTGGAAACTTTTAGCAGAGCAGAAGTTTTCATTATTTATGCTTTGCATTTGCAATGAATAGGAAAAATTAAAGTAAATCATCATAGAAAAGGCTTAAATTGTCTGACCTTGATTCAATGCATGCCCAGCTTTTGTGTACCTGATTATTACTTTTGCTAATGATTATGCTTTTTTCAACCTATTGTACCCAGTTTTGCTTGTATTCCTTTTTAATAAATACCTTCTGTGAGAATAGAAGAAGGTAAACTATTTTAGAGCAAAAGAAATACAGATAAAGATATGAAAAAACATATCTAGAAATAGAGTAATGAAAAAGATTGAAAAATCTCATGTATTTAAAAAAATAAGGGCCAAATGCAGAGAGAGAAGGTATCTTAAAGATATAATAAAAATGGCATATAGTATTTTAGAATTGGGGCACCTGATGTTATGTTATTGCTATATCTTTAAATCTGCTTCAATCTGGATCTGCTTTTTTCTGTCTGAAGAATAATAATTAGCACCTTCCATCAGAAACCTTGATGGCCTCAAGAGGTAGAAAATAAACTATTATTTATCTCTATCTTACAAGCAGGGAAACAGACAGAAAAAGGTTTTGTTTGTAGTAATACCAGGTTTAGATTTCAGCAGTACCCAACTCTAAGTTCTTTTTAAAGATTTGTTATAGATTCCAGTAATAAAGTTTTAAAAACTAGGTTACTACAGCTAAATAATACATACAGATGACTTATCCACAGAGACTTGTAAAGAAAACGGGTAATAGCAATAATGTGGTGTTTTAGAAAATGTCAAGTTGTATATAGATGCAAGGAAGAAAAATAAGATGGTGATGAAAAATGACAACATTAGCTGGTGTCAGCTGGTCACTTTCTGTATAAATTGTATGCCTGTGGGGGGGGGGGGGGGGAGGGAGGGGATGGGATTGAGTCTTAGGTGGTGATTTGACCTGTATATTGGAAACATTTTAGCTATATTATTTTAACTATGTAATATATTTTAATTCTAATGATCATAAATTGTAAACCACAAGAAACAACATTAAACTCCCCCCCCCCCCCCAAACCACAGCTTTACTAATTTCATTATAGGTGGTAAGGCCCAAATTTTTAGATAGATTAGGTTGTCAAAATACCCAGTCTTATGCTAATGAATCTCCAAACACAAGACAGCTAACATTTTCATATTAGTCTGTGTCATCTTCTGATTCAGCTTCCACTGAAGGCATTGGGAGTCTTTGTACTTGTTTAATGGCTACTGGATTGGGCCCTTTCTTTACATTACCTCAGTACATAATGATAACACCATGGTAAGTGCACTAGGAATGTCAGAGATAGATAGATGCTAAAAATACTAACAACTAAATATTTACATGTCCTCTCCATACCAGTAACACGGAAACAAAATGAATGTCCTATTAATAACCTTGGTGCCAAATTGACTCCCATTATCTCTTTTTCCCCCTCTTTCTTTTGCAGATGCAAAAACAACTCTACAATCGTCATATGCAAATTCCCTCAGCTTTTCTGTTCTCTTCAGGTGTGCATGCCAAGTTTTCATTATGAAGGCTTCCTGCTGTGAAAAAAAAAGGTACATTTTCACTTTCATGTGTCTGTTTCTTTGTGGTAGAAAGGATTGAAGCATTAATGAGTAAACTGAACTAAAACTGTACAGACATTCCTGCAGAAAATTGGGTAAGTTTCAAATACTGAAGGGAAGAAATTCAACTAGGTCAATAAAAATGGTGTAATTTTGTCACAATGAAATCAGTTGTCACTAAGGAGTTACATACACATTTTCTATTCAGGTTTAATGCCATTTTTATGTCTTACTCCCTGGTGCGTTGATTTGAACATTTATCTCACTGTACCACAAGAATCATGCAAAAACAAATGGGGTGGGGGAGAGAACAACTTTCTTTGCAGGTTCAAACCATCTATCTTTGAAGAAAGTTAACTGAAACAGAGCTAATGTTTTTTTTCTTAAAAAGGGGAAAAAAGATAAAAGGAAAAATTCCAACTAGAATTTAGATTTTCTATTGGAAGAAGTAGGCAAACCTTCAGAGAAAATCATATCAACATTGAACTAGCCACTTCTCATGAACCACACTGTCACCTCAAAGAATTTCATATTACCTCATAGTTTTTGCATTTATTCCCAAAACAAACCATTTGGGGCCTAAGTTCTTCACTCAGAACCACAGAAAGCTTCTGCCTAGAATTAACACACTTGCATTTGAAGGCCACACTTGGTCCTTAAAGTTTAATAAATTCTGTCCTCAGTCAGTTGGTGGAATGAAATAGCAGTGATGCATGTCTCTATCACCCTTTAGATCGTGTAATAAGGCATTGCAAGAATATTCCATAAAGGGGAGGTTGGACAACATTTCAAGCAAGTGCAAAACCTTCATTATCTACTGCCCTATGGCTTGTGCCTCATACTAGAGGATTTTTCAGAATGGGAGGAAACTGAGTAAGCCAAGGATTTTAATGCTACTAGTGTATTTTAAACTTTTCTAGCATTATGTAGTAGCACATATTTTATGATGTAGGGGCCTCAAAGTGCTTTATAAATTATGCTTCACATGACAATTATGAAAACTGGATAAGTTTTATTTTACACATTTTATTGATGGAGAAAGTGTGGCACTTATGTGAATTGTTTAAAAAGCAAGTGACTTATTTGGAAAGCAAGTACATCACAGAGCCAGGAATAGAGGATTTCACACAACAAAGCACTTATGCACATGGTCATCTTTCATTATTCCCACTGAAGTAAAACATTATGATAGAAGTGCAAAATAACAGTCTATCTAGAGAATCGCAAAGCTAGGTTTTTGCCCAATGACTTCACAAAAGAATACTAGCTTCAACAATAAGCATTACCAGTATAGAAATGCCTCCATTTATACAACAGCAGTGACTCAGGCTATGTACACACGATCAGATTAAAGCGCAACATGGCAATCGCGCTATAAAAACCATGTGACCTTTATTGCGGGAGAGCGCGTACACACGTCACTCATTGCAACGCAACAGAATTCTTTGCAATATCGCGGTGCAGCGCAATGAATTCTGGGCACCTATCCCATAGTTCACTTTTCCCTGAATCGGCGCTTGGAATCCTGGGATAAAGGAAAGGAACGCAAAGCGCCATGGGTAAACTCTCAGTTTTCCGTGGTGCACTGTGTTCCCCTTGTGTCTTCCTCGTTGCCAATAGCAACTCGCGCCTATTTTCAACAGTACAGTGCCGCACTACTTGTGAGCAATCACAACTGTGACAGCATGGATCCTGCTCTAATCTCCACTGTCACCTTCAGCATTCTAAATACATCTCGGCTGGTTGCTCAGTACGCAATGAGCTACGAATCAGACAAGGAAGCTGAGGAGCAGGGGCTGATCAATGCCCTGCAAACTAACAGCACTGCATTGCTCAGCTCCTTCACCAATCATCTGCACACGGTGCATCGCCATTTCTGGTCGTGAGAGACGAGCACCGAGTGGTGGGATCGCATTGTTATGCAGCTGTGGGATGACGAGCAGTGGTTACAGAACTTTCGAATGCAGAAAGCAACCTTTCTGGAACTGTGTTCAGAGTTGGCCCCTGCCCTGCGACGTAAAGACACCAACATGAGGTCCGCCCTAACCGTGAAGAAGCGTGTTGCGATAGCTGTCTGGAAGTGTACTTGACAATGAGAAATTCCCTTCTGAAATTTATGATCATGCATACATTTTTTTAGAGTTAATGGGAGCTCTGTACAGGGAAGTGAGATGAAGCAACCTAATTGTGTCTGGGGAGTGAAATACCTATGTTTCTGTGTATGATCCATGCATTTGGGCATTCCCTATAAATATATCCCTAGAAGTGATCTCTGCATTTTATTTTATGTATTTACTTTTGGTTTAAAATTGTGCACTCTGAGATGGTTTCATGAGGCAGGGGAAAATCATTTATCTAATATCATTTCAGCAAAAGTAGGCTCAATACATACAATATGATGCAGGATAATTAATCAATTACCTTTTTCTGCATTTTCCTAGCCCCCAAATCAAAATCAGGTTCCATTTTGCTAGATGCTATGCAACACATAGGAAGAGACAGTTCATACCCCAGAAAGCTTAAAATCTATTTTAAGACAATGTCAACAAGTGAGCAGGACAAATAATAGATAGGAGAATGAGTGTAACAGTGGTAAATGCACACTTTGATGGTTCTGAATTCATGAAAATTGTTTTAAAATGAAAACAAAAACAACCTTAACCTCCACTATCAATCACTGAATGTTCCTAAAATCTACCATAGAAAAACAATACTGAGTAGTCAAGAATGTCAGTGAATTTTACACTAATAATGCTTAAAAAATAAAGGATTTAAATTTTCTTAAAACCAAATAAATGTGATCTTGCCTCCCAGGCAGTTTTAGCTCTAAGCAATTTAAAATTTATAGGCTAGGCTGCAACAAGAACATATTAGTCCTCTTGAGTTCAGCTCTTCAAGTAACATGTATTTTTTCCCCTAAGACCTTAACATGTAATGGTGAAATGACAAATTCAAGATTTTGTTTGGAGGATATCATCTTAGGAACTAACCACAATTAACACATAAACCAGGAGCTGGCAACCCCCGGCACACGTGCCAAACGTGGCACGTGGGCCGAGCAGGAGCAGCACACTGCACCGCTTAGGCTCCCCCCTGCTGGCCCCACACCCCTGTGCAGCCTGGGGCCACAAGAGCTGCGTGCTGCAATTCCATGCCCCGCTGGTCATGCTTCACTGATGGGGAGCATGGCCAGCAGTAAAAAAAATGGTGCTGCGGTGCACGGCCCTGCTCCCCCACTGGGAAGGGCTGTCCCTTGGGGGGAGCGGTGGTGCCCAGGGCCAACTGGCCTTGCGGGGGGGGGGCGGGCTGTGCCACTGCCCCCATGCTGGAGGGGAGTGGGATGGGTCGGCCGGCCCGCAGCCACCACCCGCCAGCGCAAGCCAGCCCCGGCCCCAACCCCAGCCGGAAACCAAAGGCCACCTGCCAGCTGGAGGTGGCCCTGGCCCCAGCCAGGAATCAGAGGCCTGGCCCCGGCCCCTTTTGGCCCCGCCTCTGGCACCTGCTGTGGGTGCAGTGCGCAGGGCTGGCACAGGGGCCAGCAAAGGTTGTAGACCCCTGACATAAACCAATATATTCCAGGTTTATCTGAATTAATGTATGTGATAGTGTGTCCTAATGGATCATAAAATAAATACTTAGTTCAGCTGAGTTCTTTGTTTATAGGGAGGAAACCCATGCAGAACAATAGAACAGTAATCTTTCTTGCCTTTGAGATTTGAAATGTACCATGGAAAAGCACTAAATCTCTTTGCTCCACATTTGTAATGATGTTCCTATATTACAAAGGAAATCCCATCCCAGATACTTAAAGTCATTGCCTTGATTCCCATCAAATGATGCACTCATGACTTGAGTTTGAATGAAAAAGCATATAGAAGACCAAGCTTTAGTCATATGGCCTACTTAGCTATATTCTTCCCTCTTGCTCTGCTAGTTGAAAAGTGAGTCTAATCTGCTGATGAATATATTTAAGAGCAAGTGAGCATTTACATTAACTTTAATGAGCTTCAGTAGGTCACTTGGTTATGGATGACGTCATGCAAAAGCTACAGTTCAGGGTGATACTAAGTCTTGATCTACACATCTCTTGAAATTCAGCAGCAGCTGATGGCCGTTATGCAAGCTACACAGAATAACTTGTGTAACTCCTGTCAATTTTGTAACTCCTCCTCTATGCAGTGTCTTCACTCTGCTGCACCGACAGGAAACACGTTCCCATCAATGCAGTACTACACCACTTTAGGGGATAGTTTTAATGCATCGACTTCTGAATCGATTGAGTGAATCTTCACTGACTGCTCAATGGATCCAGAAAGATCAGTTTGATGACAATGAATTTGTCACCATCAGTGAAGACGTGCCCTGACAGTATCAGAGCTTTTATGCAGTACTTACAACAAAGACATGGTCAACAACTCCTGATAACAGGAATGATTAGATTTCATAGCCTCTTGCTATCTGCTGTCGAGGATTAGTCCCACAGCTGAAGAGTGTAGCTAATAATTAGATCACATAAACTGACAGCCCCAAGAAGAAGCATTAATTTTGAAGTGGTGTCATTGTCAGAGGAAAGTGCATCTATCATATTTCCTCTGATTTAGTTCAAAGGTCACATTCAAACTTTTGAATTTACCATATAAAGTCCTGAAAAACCAATTAATTGGTAATAAAGTCTATAACTGAATGTTGTATAGCTCATCTTCAATGTAAAGAGGAAAATTCACAGAGGAAAATCTCCATTGCAGAATACTTATGTTTAAACTGTTAAAAAAACCCAGAGTGATTAAAATTACCTGTTCCTTATTACAACTGCGTGTACATATTTGCATGACTAAAATCTCAAAGCTCTAGAAATGTGGGTAAGTTTATACTGAAAGATCGAATGAACACCACATTAACATTTCCCTATCTCGACATTTATATGACTTCCATAAAAGTGTATTACCATAAACTGTATAGTGTTACTATGATTATATGGCCTCTGTGATCTATAGAGGAGAGGCTGCTTTTTTTCTGCATAAAGAGAGAAAAAAAATGGCAGACAGATATCTCTTCTATACCTCTCAGATCTACTCAATTATCATCTTCTGAAAAATGTGCTCAAGACTTCATTTCAGTAACTCCAACAGTAATGTGATATCTTGTCACATCAGTGAGATTACTCATGAGAGCGAATGCTGCAGCTCATTCTCTTACATAGAGGAGACGGAGACGTATCATCCTTCCCCTGCAATTTACTCTATTTTCTAAACATAGACTGCAGTAATAATTTTTTGTAAAGCTATCAAAAACATTCTGCATTTGTTGGGTTCTACTTTTTATAAAACCACATTAAAACATTAGGAAGAAAAGCAGATTTTGTAATTAACCAAACAATTGGACTGTCTAATATAGACTATCTTTAAATAAGACACCAGAACAAAAATCATTCACATTTGACGCTGGCAACTAGGACTAAGATTTTCAAGCATGACTAAATGATTTTGGGTGTCCTATTTGGAGCACCATTGGCGGCCTGATTTGCAGAAGGGGGTGTTCAGCACTTTTTGAACACCAGACCGTTTTATGGAGTTTCAAATTGGGGCACTCAAAAATCGTTCAGTTGACTTTGGAAACTGATCCTCGTTTTGCTACTTGCTTATTACTTTCTACTTATTTTTAGTTTATTTGGTTACCTATGTTGTTTGTTTCTGCATCTTGCCAGCATGACAAACGTTTTTAAACAGGATAATAATGAATAAAGAATCAGAAATAGTCAATGGCAAATACAAATACTCTTGTTCATACACAAATACCTTTCTTTGTTCATGAATATGAGTTTTGGTATGAAAAAGAGCCATTCTCTAAACATTAATGTGAATAGAAACCTATTCACATGCATGTTTGTGAACAGTGGACGACAAGAATGGATGAACAACGCTGAATCAAATAGCAGTTCAGACTTTGAACAAGTGTTCGCAAATGCTGTTTTGCATTATTCAGCCAGCTCGATGATCAGCCATCTGTTCAATAACTGATAACAGACATGGAAGTTGAGTTGCTTGGTTGATATATTGATCAAAGAGACACTACCTATCTATTTATAGAATTTATATTAAGTTGATGGTGGGTGTAGAGAGAGCACTCCTAATGATCTTGGGGTTTTAAAAAAATTTTTACACATCAAAGATGAAGTTTAGTTTAATGAATCATTTAAATACATTGTTGGTTTATATAACTTTTGTAACCATGTGTATACTATGCAGCCTCTTACACACATGCTTAAAATTAAGATGGGTAGTTCCCCAAGGTACATAAAGTTAAACACGTGCTTTGATGCCTTGTTGGATTAGGCCAGAATGTACAGCGCTTTGCATGTTTGAGTCCCACCTGCTTATGTTTAAAAAAAAAAAGCTGTACAAAACAAGTGGTAGCTAAAGATTTTCTAAGCATGTTTTGAAGAATTTTAAGGCTTTTGATGAAAAATTGGAACATTTTGATGATCAGTTGAATAGTGAAATTTTAGTTTTCAGTTGTTCAAAACTAAAACTACTTTAGTTTTTGTTTTCTTAACAAAATCCAAGAAAAGTCAATAACACTAAGCATTTTCTTATGAAAATTTCCATTTAATCAAAAAGATATAATTTTTTTGGCTGAAAAATAGGTTGAAAAAAATCCACTAGCTCTAGTTTCAACCAATGCATTAGCATTTTCCATTTGTGCTCAAAGTTTTCATTGGAGGAAACAGCAGTTTGTGTATGCTGCTTTGTAAACAACAGAGATATCAAGTAGTATGAGCAAGGGGATATGGTCTCCATCTATCGCCATGAAAATTGCCTTTTAGAGTTAGTAAGGCCTTCTGTGTATTGCTCTTAAACCTGGTTGCCAAACAAATATCAGATGACGTTTGCAGTGATGTGACTGTGTCAAACCCAGGATGTTAGCGAGACCAGGTGCATGACGTAATATCTTTTACTGGACCAACTTCGATAGAACACTGGCAGATATCACATGTCATCTGAGCTTGCTTATCACTCCTGTTTCAATGACTTTTCTTAGCAGTTGGATGCCAGATGTTGCAACAGTAGGAAAGGATTTTTGCAGTGTAGGCTTTTTGAAGATGGTGACTCTTGGGAATTGGGCAGGTTCACTTTTCTGAAGGAAGCATTGATACTTTCCATTAGTAGGAGAAACAGTTCTTTCTTGGATTTCACCAGCTAGAAGAATCAAAGCTTTGTTTTGCAAACTGGTAGCTTGAATATTCTTAATGTCTTAGTAACATTTATGCTAAATGCTAAACTAAAAGGTCAATCAACTTTTTAAAACATCTCTCATCCAAGGTTTTAAAAACCCTAAGGTTACCATATTTCAGGATTCCAAAGAGAGACACTGTGTGGGCAGAGGGATGGGTAGTTGGAGGAAAAAGGTGGGAGGGAACAGGGAAACTGAAGGGAGGAGTAGAGTTGGGGTCCTGAAAGAGGTATCTGTGACAGGGTCCTCAGTGGAGATGGGGGGCAGTGTTGCTCCTTGTCATGGTGGCAGGGTAGTTAGTGCAAGCCCATGACACAGCAATAGCCATCAGTCAGTGCCTCTCTGCGTGACACCCCCTCCCAGGCTGGCAGCTGAGGCCTAGGTGGGTGAATCCGGAAGCTGTGGCTGCAGAAGAACAGACCAATCAGCTGCAGATGCAAGGGGCTCCTTCTGAGCTGCAATGTCTTCTCTAAAAAAATCCCAGACACTTCCCATTATTTGGAAAATCTGTTTGGACAGAGGGTGCAGCCTCAAAAAGGAGGCAATGTCTGGGAAAACCCAGGTCTATGATAATACCAAAAAAAGCCCAAAACAGAAACAAAACAAACATCTCTAAAGAAAGGCTTTGGGCTGCCAAACTTCACATTCTTTAAAATAAAATAAAAAGAAAAGGGCTGTGTTTCCTCTTGTCCATTGGGTGGGTCTGGCTGCCAATAAACAGTTCTCTTATAGCCCCTTTTAAGCATCAGTCCTTCATCCCAGTTGAGCACAGCCACAGTTCACTGCTGGCTGAGTTCCCTGGCAATCTCTGCCTAACTAAATGGCTGTTGTGGAGTTTCCTTTGTTCATGATGACAGTATTAACCCTCTCCATACCAACCATGTGCTTAGGGTCTAAAAAGCCCCTTAAAGGATTTGTATTGTTCTCTCAGCTGTGAATTCAGTTTGGCTCTAGCATCAATTAATTGTTTCACCAACTTTTTTAAGTCTATGTTTTTGTTCAATGTCCCTGACTCCTTCCTGTAATACTTCTCTGGCCTTTTTCAGACCTGATGCTGAGAAAATAATATGGCCTCTGATTACAGCCTTGGATGCATTCCAGATCATACCTTTGAGTACATTATAGGGTTGTCTGAACCCTGTAGAGTTCAGCTCACAAAGGGGCTTGTGAATCGAATTATACCGCTTAATCTGTAAGGGCTGTTAGTGAACCTGCAAGAGCAAGTCTCTCTCTGCTATATATCCAGTCCCTCTCTATCCCTGCCGATCATGCCTTTCCTCCTCAGAAGTCTCACAGCTTCCTTTCTTACCTTAGATGTCTTAATGGGGATTCTTGGTCCGTAACAGGGTAGAGAACAAATGCCAGTTGTATAGGGCAGTGGTTCTCAACCTTTTGCTGGTTGCAGCACGCTTGGCAGCCCACCCCACCAAGGCTGAATCCAGCCATCTCCCTGGCTCTTTGCAGCACACTTACCACTGGGTGGCAAGGGACAGGAATTCTCCATTTGTATGCAGGGTCAGATTAACCGGCCTGGGAGTTCTGGGCTGCCCCCCACTGTGCCCTCCCCTTCCTGCCCTCTCCACCACAGGGCCCCCACCACCTGGGCACCCCACCACCACAGGGCCCCCCCGTTTGCTCTCCCATCACACGGGCCCTGTCGCAGAGGGAGGCGGGGGCCTGGGGCCAGAGGGCACTCCTGCCTTGCCCCACTCTGGGCAGTCTGCCCAGGGGTTGGTGGGGCTGGCTGGCACACAGTTTGGGAGCCTCCAATGCAGCCTCCCAGAGCCATAGGCCCTGGAAGGCCATGCCGGAGCAGCAGAGGCCACGCTGTGAGCCAGCCAGCCCCACCCTTTGGGAGGAGCAAACAGGGGCTGGCCTATCCTGCTCCCCCCCCAGAGGCGGGCCAGCCAGCCCAGGGGTGGGGCATGTGCCCAGAAGAGTGCAGTGCTCCTACCCTGCCGGTGCTGAGTAGGGCCAGATTATCGCAGCGGTTTTAGGGGCTGGAGCCCGGGGCCCCGTTTTTGGCCAGGGCCCATGGTTTAAGCCCCTAAAGCCCCTGCAAAAATCCATCCCTGTTTGTTTGTGGGTAACATCAGGACATGTTTGCTGAACTTTCAGGAGGAAGAGGTATGGGCTGAGGCTTACAAAGATATCGAAAGCTTTGTGCTCCATGACTGAGGTTTCCAATTTGATGTCAATATTTCACACAGCTATAGTACAACATTTTATTATTAGCATTTACTAAGGAAATTGCTTCAAATTAACTTTTATATTTAAGCTAAGAGGATGTAAACATTTAACAACAGATAGTTTCAAGTGCAAGCTATATGGTCATTTTATTTCAGCCCCATTGTTTTCCACTAATTTTACTGAGATCATTGGAAAATTCCTGTAGCAGATTCAGAGGGAGCATGTATGAGAGGCTATGACCAAGTGCTAAAAATGTTTCCAGTAATAACTATCTCCAAATTTTCCTTTCATAAGATGTGTGTGTGCACACGCACATATACACACAAAGAACATTTTTTTCTCTGAAGAGAAGAATAGATTGTGCCAGATTGTCAGATTTTGTTGCTAAGGATTCTATTAGTTAATGAACGTCTCTCACCTATTTCCTTTATTTAGGCTTTAAAAGAAAAGGCATTTTAAAGAAAGTCATTAATTTTGCATGAGTAGATATGAAGTAAACAGAATAAATACATGCTCACTTCAACTTAGTGCCCTAACCAAAGTCCACTGAAGTCAATGGGAGGTTTTTTCACTGACTTCCATAGGTGCTGGAAGAGGCTTTCAATGTCCTGTCCACAGACTGTTTGAGGAGAAAATAAGCCAAAATCTCCTCAGGAAGATGGATGGGTGTAATGGAAAGGAGAAGCTCAGCAACCACATTGGACTAGATTTATCCAATTCTGCAAGGAAATAAGACATCTCTTTTTTCAGTGGACTTTTCAATTAAATAATATAAAAAAGGCACATTAACTTAAAGCAAGAACACCCACAATAAGACTGCATCGGAGCAAATATTTTACGTGACTGAGCTTTAAATTATATTAATTACATTTAGAAGTTTTTAGAAGACAAACCATAGGAGACAACTATGTAATCTTGAATCTGCCCATATTTCAGGGGCTTGGATCTGAATTAATTCCTTAGCTTTTTGCTCGTGGTTCAGACCCAAACTTGGAAAGGACTTATTTTTCTAGGTCGGATTTGATGCAGCCAAAATTTTGTAAGATTTTGGCATAATCTAATCCAAATGCAGTCCTTTGATAACTGTTGAAATCGATCTCAAGCCCTATAATGGATCTGCTGACTCAGTCTACTTCTAGTTTTCAGGAAATTTTTAAAAAGCTGCTGGAGGAATGTGATTTAATTTTCACAAATAGACAGAGCTAGGATGCCTACTAGATCAGTGGCTGTCAACCTTTCTAGACTACTGTACCCCTTTCAGGAGTCTGATTTATCTTGTGTACCCCCACAAACGTCCCCTCACTTAAAAACTATTTGCTTACAAAATCAAATACGAAAAAGTGTCACAGAACACTAATACTGAAAATGTTCTTATTTGCTCATTGTACCATTTAAATATAAAATAAATGGATGAGAATATAAATATTGTACTTATATTTAAGTGTATAGTATATAGAGCAACATAAACAAGTCAGTGTATGAAATTTTAGCGTGTACTGACTTCAGTAGTGAGTTTTTTATGTAGCCTTTTGTAAAACTAGGCAATACCTAAATGAGTTAGTATACCTCCTGGAAGACCTCTGTGTAGCCCCAGGGTGCACGTATCCCTGCTTGAAAACCACCGATTTAGACAACTTGATGTCTGAATACTGAAACCTTCCTGTGCTGCGTTATTCAGTGTTATTTCTCTGCTGTATTATGACAACAGATGACTAGATCCAGTCCCTTTAACATACCAGCAAATGAACAATAACTTCTGCTTCATAACCCGTTACTCACTTTTTCCTTCTTATGCTCTTTCAAATATAAAATATACTTTTACTTAAAAATTGGTAAAACTACCTGGCACAAAATACCTATATGTATAACAGACACAGAAAGACATCTTGAAATAAATGTATCCTGCAAAAAAAGTCAGTTTTCCACACTTCTTACATTTAAATTTTCCCCTGTTTAAGGTCTCTTGACAACATATTTGACTGTAATGAGGAAAACTATCCATTCAGATTTAATCTGTTACATCCATTTAAACAAAAGTGTTCTATGAACCAGTGAGATAAATATAAAGTAGTATAGACCAAGCAATAAAATTTAGAACTGACAGGTGTAATGAAAACCTTTAATAGATCCCAAGTACATGCATTAGACTGCACTCTGCACTTACAGTATGCTAGAGTTACAAAATGCTGAACTGCTCCACATATAGTTTGCCTTTATAAGAGCAACTTCTTTTTGTTAAGCCAGACTGTTGCCATCATCAAAGAGTTCAGAAACATCAGTTTTAGTTAATAAATTCAAGATTTTTCAAAATACATTTCATCATCAATTCTCTTCAGTAAATTCTGCTAAGCTCTCAAAATTTCAGAGTAATGGGCTCAGTGAAATGTGTGCTCCACTAGGAGGAAATAGCACTGACAACTGACCTGCTTGTGTAGCTTTCAGTTTCATGGCAGACATTCACAAATTTTGGATATTTGTGAGATGTAAATAAGTCATGATGCGCCAGCCACAATCAGAACAAAGTGCCATACCTGACTTCTTAGAAAGAAGGTGTCTAGGGTCTGTCCCTTTCAACACTGGAATCCTATGTTAAATAGTGTTTACGCCAAGAAGCCAATCAGCAGGACTGACTGAAGAACAACATAACATCTTAGTCACCATCGACCGAGGAATCAAGGGTAAAATTTTCAAAACCACCTAAGTTGTTTAGTAGCCTAAATACCATTTTAAAAAATAATGTAGGCCCCTAAATCCATTAGACACTTCACATTTCCACCATGGCTTCTCACTGTTATATATACAGTTGTCTTACTCGTTACCTAGGATTACTGCATGAAGAAAATTAAGCAAACTATGTAACAGAAAACTGTGCTAGTGTTCTATTATTTAGTATTTAACCCAAAGCTGACTGAAGTTAATGGAAAGGCTGCCATACATTAACTGGGCTTTGAATCAGTGTCGAGACCAAAGTATAAGCAACCATGCCCTGATGACTAAAGTCTGAAGCCTAGAACTGGAGCCAGGGTCAGTGTCAGTTGCCAAGCCAAGAGTCACAGATGGAGCCAGGGGTAGGACGTAGGAACAGGAGTGAGGCAGGAAAGAGGGAATCAGGTCTAGATGGAAGTCTGGGTTAAGGACAGGGACAGGCTGGATGACAAGAACCAGGATTAGGTGGGAAGGCAGAGCTCAGGAGTCAGATAAGTAGTCTGAGTCTCTAGTAGCAATGAGCCAAGAGTTCCTCTAGTTGCTCAGACAGCCACTTATGCCTTTTTCTGGTTTAAGTAGAGCTTCCCAGCCAATTCGTGAGACTAGAGATCTCCCACAATCAAGAGCTTCATGATGCCACCCTTAGCATGGTAGAGCTTCACCAGTCCCCTTCTGAGCTTATTCAGATCAGATGGCTGTTATGGTCCGAGTATTGCCTGGGGATCTGTGAGTACAGCTTTGATGCCCATGATCCTGCACATTGCAGGCTTTAAAATCCAACCCTGCCCCATATACGTCAATGACAAAATTCCTAGTTTCCTAGGAATTGAATAAATGGAAAAAAACCCCTACTTTATCAAAAAATGTTTATGAAAACTTTCAAGTTTGGAAAAAGGCCATTTTCTATTATTATTATTCTATTTTTTTAACCAGGTCTAGTAACATTTGTCATATTTCTTATTACTTGCACTTAGATGACAGTGACTCCAACAGAACTACAAGAAATATGTTTGCTATATTTAATAGGAACAAGAGCCCTTTTAGTGGGTTTTTATTATATTACAAAACTAGGGAGAATCATTAAGATGTTTGATCTTCCATTGTTTCACAGGTCCAGTGGGAAGTGAAGCATTTAAGAAAAACTGCTAATGAACAAGATCTCCAGTGGAATCCTGGCCTCAATGATGTCGATGATGTTTGTTATTGACGTCTGTGGGTTCAGGATTTCCCCCTTTCTTCCTGTTGTCTGAGTTCTTGTACATAACCAGGATATTAGAGGACATGAGAAATGATTGCAGAGCCTTGAAAGACCAAAAGAACCATATAGATCCAACACCTGGGAGAATATTGAAGGCCTCTGAAGAACTGTACCATGATCTAAAGAATTGATGACTCAACAGATAATACATTTGTAGTTATGCTTGCAGCTGAAGTTAGGTTTGATGTTTAGTTATTCTTCTGTGCCTAAAAATAAAAGTATTGCCTTATTGAAACAGATTCTGGAGCACTTTTAATAATTAGTCCATCAGCTAACTGCTTAATAAAAATATTTGTATAACCTGGTATCTAAAGATGCCAAAGCAGTTTACAAACAACGAATTACATTTCAAAATCCCATTGGCTATGTCTACACTTGTTAATTTAAGCCGATTTAGCATGTCCACACTCAAATTTTAAGTCAACTTAGAGGGGACCCTACAAAATCGACCTAGAGCGTCCATACTGGATGCCTAGGTCGACTTGTAGGGGCTAGGTGGACCTGGGACAGGTCCATGGTGGAAGGGGGGGGCACCCCTTGCCAAGTGCCAGGGGGCTCAGCCTTTGCCCCATTGTACCTTGGTACAATGGGGCAAAGGGGGACAGGGACCCTGGCAGGGCATAGGGGCAGGGTGGGCAGGGCTCTGCTCTGCCCTTTGGTGGGGCATGCCAGGCTGTGGCGGTACCAGCCACCCTGGCAGGGAGGGCAGTGGGGAAGCCCTGGAGCCCCCTAAGTCGACTTAAAGTCAACTTAGGGCTACTCCACATCCACACTGGCTAAGTCGACTTTCTAAAGTCGACTTAGCCAGCAAAGTCGACTTAAAACTAGGTTTTATAAAGTCGACTCAATTTTTCCTTAAGTCGACTTAAGCAGCTGCTTAAGGCGACTTAAGGAAAGTGTAGTGTAGATGCAGAGTAAATTAAATCGACTTAAGGAAGTTTATGTCGACTTAATTCGTAAGTATAGATGAACCCATTGTGACTTGGATTACCTATTATTATAACCATGTAACAGATGGATAAAAACTGAGCTACAACAAGATTTAATAACTGACCAGTCTAGCAATAAATCAATAGCAGAGCCAGCATTAGAATCCAGGTGTCCAGTTCTGGCCCCAAAAGCTCCTAATGTAATCCACCACAGGAGTCCCCAACTCCTCATCCTTTGTGGTAACCAATGAACATTCTCTGATACGCCGCAGACAGCATCCTAATCAGTCTCAATTATCTATAGCTAAACAAAATGAATGCACTTGCTGAAATCTAGATATCTTAGTTATAGAGGGAAATCAAGTGCTGAATACACAGAACTACATGAAAAATTCATTAACATGTTGCCTAGGGGTTTCCTTCTTTCAGAATGGGAACTGTTGTTACAGTTGCCTTACAACACATGACTAGCCTATGAACACCTATTAAAAAGTTCTTCTATCCTCTAATGTAATAATGAATTCGTATCTTGTGTGTTCTTCTTGCCTTCTACAACTGACAAAGTGGTGTTGCCTACCTTGTGCATACATCATAGTTTACATATTACCATCAGTGATGCACATTGCCTCATATCATCCTGACCCATACAGTTAATGTTTCTGTTAGAAAAATATGTTCCTAATTTTCAGTCTCAGCAGCATGAAGAGAAGCATGCCTGTTCTTCCTAGGAGCAGCCTGAGCAGAGACAAGGGATGTGGACAACAGACTTGACAATGGAAATCCACAGCTGTATGCCCAGACACAGAGTAAGTCCTATAAGGAGTGATATATTTTGGCCTGCAGTGCACAATGGAAGATGATCCTACCAATTGGACATGTACATCTTCCTCTATTGCTGCTAAATATATTGTCATACATGTTACTGCTAAATATATTGTTATACATGTTACTGTGAAATTTAAACACATAGCTCTTTAACCCTAATATTACCTATTCTTCTAACACAATGTTCTAGTTGAAGATCTTTGGGTTTACTCAGCAGAAGGTCTAGCTTTTTTACTTTTACAATACTAATGGTACTTTTTTTTTTCAAAATTAATTTTCTTCTTCCACCTTAATTTAATATTCTGATTTGGCTTTTATTTAAATCACTGTGTCCCCTTCTGAATATGTTTGATAAAGATAACACTTACATAGGTTTCTTTTACAGTCCCAATTATCTACTATATAATTTATGGAAAAGCTGTGTTGCTCATTTTCTGACCACAGCACTCATTCCATAAAGAACAAAGGCACTATACACTGACATCCAGGATATGTTGCATTGCATTAAGAGACTGGGCAATACAGCAACTGGCATGGTAAATGCACAATTCAATTACCTGAGAGATGTTCTGACATATCTTCAGATGGTAAAAACTGGCATAATTTCAGGATCTGGACAATTATGATGGATTGGGAGAATCTATATATATTCACACAAATCTCATTAGTTGACTCTAGGAAATGATAAATTATGGGAATTAACAAAATCTAACTTTAACCAATCATGATGACATGACATGCCATTGCCCAGGAGATATTTTGTTCATTACTCGAGTATGTGGGAGATCAAAGTTAATTTATATGTGCTATCATCCCAAAGTGTTTTATAGTGAAAATGAGAAACCTCTGGTATAATAAAGAATAGGCAATGTCTATCTAAGAAAAGTTAGCCATTATTTTCAAAGATGACTAGGAGATTCTGGGTGCCTCAATTTTTGGCAGCCCAGCTTGACAGGGGCCTGATTTTTGGAAAGTACTGATCACCCACTCACTCTCTTAATATCAGTCCCCACTAAGAAATGTCAAGTTGAGCACCCAAATATGGAGGCATCCAAAATCTCTAGACACTCTTTTGAAGCATTTTGTGTAATATGTTCATGTTGTTACCACAGATGATTTCAAAAGAATGACGAAATAAGTTAGTGTTTAATGGAACATTTTTATCACTTCCATGTATATTTTATTTCAACAGTTTGTTGCTATCCTAGACTGCAATTAAATGAAGTGTAGTAATACTGACTGACTCAAAAACTTCCAAAGGCTTCCTTCTTGCAATCAATGGAGTCAGTGCTTTCCGATTTATCTGTTTCCTGGTATCTGCTTTATATATTAAAAAGGAGATTTTGAAAAGAGATCAAAAGGGCATTTTCAAAGACCACTGCCATCCTAAAAGCTTTTAAAAAGTACATTGCTAATATGTTCTAGGCAGAGACTGCAAAAGCAGATGAAAATTTTATATATTATTTGTATTACTAAATGAGAGCCATACACATAGATCAGGAAATGCTTGAAGATTGAGACCGGACAAACTCAAAAAAACAGAAGAGCAAACGAAATAATCTCCCCAAACCAATAAACCATGAATATTCAATTCAATTTTAAAATGCATTTGCTTCTGCCACACTCATACCGCTGTGAGTGATCATCAAACTTTAATGGGGCAAATGTTTAAGGACAGTGATTTCAAAACTTGGACATGCAAATATTCACACAGGAAGTCATGCAGTAGGAGAGGGACACAGCACATCAGGTCATAATGACAATATTCCCCACACCAGTTGCCAGATCACTGGCACTGAAAACTCTAAACAGCCAAAGAAGGATTTGAAAACACACTTTTGTAATTAGGACCATGCAACCACATATAACTAAGCTATCCCAGGGACAGGGTACATCTATATAGCAAAAAAAGACCAGAAGCAGAAGTCTCAGTGCATGGGTTACCTGAGTTGGTAACTCAGTGTACATGTTCAGGGTGGGCTGAAACTCAGACTCAAACCTGGAGAGGTGGGTGGGTCTCAGAATCCTGGCCCTAGCCTGAGCCAGAATATCTACACTGCTATTTTTAGCTCTGCAGACAGAGCTGACTCAGGCTCTAAACCTGTAGGTCTTTTTTTGCTGTATAGATCGACACTCAATGACTATGATATCAAAGACAAAAACTACAGATCAGGAAGAACACTTGGCATATATTTTTAGGGTGTTCAGAGAAAAAGCATCCCAAAATTCCTTGCTAGCACAGAGGTGATTAAAGTGAGCCAGACAAAGACCAGGTTAGGAGTCTTCTATTGCTCTCTGTGAATTGCTGAAAGGAAAATTAAATTTAAATTCTGCACACATCCAATATTACAGTACATCATTTGATCCAGAAGCAATGCTTTGGGGGGAAAGGCCTGTGTAGCTCAAAGGAAAAAGGTTACTATTTTCTAAAAATGTCCTAATCCTGTTTATTTGAAACATTTCACTAAACTTTCTCTCCCTAAGAGAGTCACAACAACCCCAGGAATTCCTTCAAGTCCTCATGTATGCTAGTCATCTTATCAGCCTATTGCTGGAGTGGGTGGGTGAGGTCTTGAGGCCTGCATTTTGCAGGAGGTCAGACTAGATGATTGTACTGGTCCCTTCTGACCTTAAAGTCTGAGAGTCTATGAGGACAATAAAAGCTATTTGACCAATCAGAATCAAATGCAATCATGATCGAATTCAGAAGGAAGAATAATGAATGCTTGTAGTAAACCACAATAAATTCAAATAATAAAAAATACATTTTTCCAAGAAAATGTGATAAGTGGGCAAGTTCAAGGAAATAGATATTCCATGAGCACAAAAAGTCAAATTTGTTGTATAAAATATTGGTTCTGCATTATTTGCTGAGCTCCAAAACATGACTCAAGGTGTGTAGAATATTATCCTATAATTCACTTGTGCTTTTGTTACTATGATTGAAAATTTAAAAAAACCAAACAAACTCAAGTATGTTTTTCAGTTTCAAATATAGAAGAAAGTGAATACCTTTCCTCTAGAAAGACCATAAAAAAGGGGGAAGGGAGGGAGGAAATAATATGAATCCAAAGGACTGAGTTAGTAAAGAATGGTGAAATCACATGGTCTAAAAGGATGAGTATGATAGGAGATATGTAACTAGGATTGGGTGCCTATTTAGAATGCAAGAAGATCCTTTCTTTACAGAATTTGTATTTCAAAGAAACTTTTGTGGAGATTGTTTTACCTATTAAACATCCAATGTACACTTTTTTAATCTGTTGATTAACTGACAGTTATTTATATTGCTTAAGTTGTTCATATTACCTCCTGTGTTCAATTAGAAATACAGATACAACAGCCTCATGTCCAATTTTGATACTTTTTCTTTCTGGTCTAATATTTTGGTCAGCTGTAAAGTTTAGCAACCTGTTTTTGTATTTCTGTCATTCTAGAATGATACTAAATTCTACTACCTGCCCACATTTTAAATTTAAAAGAATCAGATTCAAAAATATTTATCCCAGATTTCATTATTGTTTAGGCCTACAGCAATACTTCAGTCATATCAGGTTAGTTAAATACTTTTCAATTACAGCATTCCTGTACAGATTGCAGTCACTGTTTCTAGAACATATATAAAACAGCTTCTGAAGAGCATTATGAAAAGTTTCTAACCTATATTGCTATCTCAAGCAATAGCAGGGGATTTGCAGGCTTCAAAACAGGTGGTAGCCAATCCAAATTCAGTAGTGTATGCAAATAGTACTCAATAAAACTAATTGATGCATATGGTACCAGCTAATCTATTTAAAAATTGGATACGTGGCATTTGAGTGAAATCATGTAAGTGTTCTGGTATCACTAGATATCATGTTGGAGTTGCACACTGAAGATCTGAATTACATAGCAAATATAAAAACAAAAGAGGAGTAAAGCTACTCACTGATAGTTCTCCTGTGAAGAAGACATTCAAAATTCATCTGCTTTTTCTTCCCTCACTTAGATGTTACACCAGTAAAACATCAGCACCACTTACTTACTAAACTCTGTCCAGAGAATCCATGTATAACCAGGCTTGGAAGAATTACATTTTTATCAGTAAAGGTAGGTAATGTTGATTTCACTGGGCACATGCAAACTGACAAAAAATAATTGATCATTTAAATTTACAAACAGGTGAAGTAAGACAAATGCTGCTTGAGAACTTATTAGAATTTAACTTAAGAATACTTATTTCATATATTTTGACATGTGATGTTGACAGTTGGTTTTAATGGTTAGAAAGCTCTAACTAGTTAAACCTCAACGGATACTGTTATGAAATAATTAATTATAGTCTGACCCCTCAAAATTTCCCTCAACTGTGAAATTTTAGACAAACAAAAATTGAAAAAATACTTTAAAATAAACATTTATGTTACCCATTAAAAGTATTTAAAAAAATAAAAACTCAATTCTGGGAAACCGATATATAACACTGCTATAAAAAATGTGTACTTGAAAGCAGTGACCCTGGAAAAAAGGTGGGAGACTATGTGGCTAATCAGCTGAACATGAGCTCCCAATATGATATTGTGACCAAAAGAATGAAGGTGATTCTGGGATGCATAAAGAGGGGAATCTTAAGCAGGAGAAGAGAGGTCATTTTACCTCTATATATGGCACTGGTGCTGGAATACTGTGTTACCCACAGTTCAGGATGTGCATTGATAAACATGCAAGAGTTCAGAGAAGAGCCATGAGAATGATTAAAGGACTAGAGAACTTGCCTCAGCATGATAGACTCAAAAGAGCTCAAACTATTTAGCTTTTAACAAAGAAAAGGTTAAGGATGAACTTGATTACAGTCTATCAGTTTTGTATTTGGAACAAATATTTAATAATGGACTCTTCAATCTAGCAAAGTAAAATATAGTGTGATCCAACAGCTAGAAGCTAAAATTAGACAGATTCAGTCTGGAAATAACGTATACATTTTTGATGATGAAAGCAATTAAACCATTGGAACAACTAACCAAAGTTCATGGTAGATTCTTCATCACTGTCAATTTTAAAATCAAGATTGAAAGTCTTCCTAAAAGATAGACTCTAGGAATTCTTTTGGGGAATTTCTGTGGTTTGTGTTATACAGGCAGTTAGGCTTGATGATCACAATGTTCCCTTCTGGCCTTGGAATCTATGAAATCCATAGCAGAAAGCCAAGTAAAAGGAGTCGAGGGAGGTATGTGGTTTTTGGTTTGTTTTTTGTTTGTTTGTTTTTGTTTGTTTGTTTCAGAAACTGTACAGTGAAGCAGAGACAGAGTAGCTGTTTTATTTGACTAAAGATCCTTGTTCAGTGTTTGAAGAAAACACTTTTTGCAGTTCTCTGTTATTGACAGTGTCAGGTAACACTGTCAGAAGTTGATTCATTTTTAAGCCAGCGTAAATGAAAGGAAAAGAAAACTTTTCTAACTGATCTAATTTGAGTTAATTAGCCCGCAGAATGGCCTTAGTGAAAGGAATTTTTTACCACATTACGAACCACAATAGAAATTAAGAGAAAAGAGTGAGGTGCAGGTTGTGCTAATTAATTTATGCACTGGGATGTGAAGCTAAAAACCATTCATAATGCATGAAGGCGATAGGAATAACTATACTATTGTTAAAGAGCTTGATGAGCTTTTCATTACCAAAAGAAATATAATCCATAAATGGGTGTCCTTTGGCAAAAAAGGTGCAAAGGCCTAAGGAAAACATAAAAGCCTTTCTAAACGTCTTGAATGAACAAGCAAACATTGTGATTTTGGTATCAGAAAGGAAGAATTTATAAAGGGCTTTGATTTCAGCTCCCTGGTTGTGCAGGGTATTTTCAATAGCAGATACAGTGAATGTATGAGCTAAATCTGGAATGGCAGTGCAGGTGGCTGATGCAGTTACAGCTCACCTGCAAGAATGCAGAAGCCGCAAAGAAACACTCCCAAAGACAAAAGAAAAGCATAAAAAACCAAACATAGTATTGCCAAATCTAAGTGTTGCGAAATCCTGAGTCAGCCCCTCCACACAAAAATAATCATGAAATTATCTTAAAAATGAGACAGTTAAAAACAATGGATTTGGGGACTTTAATTTGCCTTCAGGATTGAGCCTTTAGGGTGCCATTGGATCACAGTTCAAGTGTTTCCCTGTAATCATAAGGGCCAGAAACTTAGTATGTTTAAAAAAGGAAAACTCATTTTTTCATGCAAATTGGTCTCAGTAGCTGGGGCTTTACGCAAGAAACCAAATATTGTATGCCTGTTCATTTTGGCACTGCCAGTGGATGGCATTAGGAAACACCATTCACCGAATCAAAACCCAACAAGCCTCAGTGCTGGCAAACCAAGCCTGAGCAGCCCGGCTGAATCAGTGGGGGTATTTATACCCTATTGAGGTGTGCCAGGTCTAAGGCGCCCAGTGAATATGCATGATCATATTTTGAACATCTATAAAATCTCCTGAGAGTGGCATCTCATTTTGGTATCTCAGGTGGGTGGAGCTTATTAAATAAATGAGGCTAGGCGGATCACTGCTACTCTCATTCCCACTTTCTTTGATCCTAGAAGATTGCTTTGATTTGTAAGGAGACTTGGGTGGGGTGGAACCTTAGCCCTAATAGCCTGTAGCTTTAAGGTAGTGCTTGAAATCCCAGAGGAGGCGGAAGCAATCTGAGTCCGAACTCAAGGCCATTGAGATACAAAGGTAAAGTGTGTATTTGACACTTTTAATCACTAGTCAAGCAAACATACCTAACCTCGAGACATTGAGGTGAGGATGTCATAATGTGAAAAGAGGAAGCAAAGGCAGTGTTCACTGAAGATGTCTTACATTACAGAGAAACCGTAGAGATACTACAGAAAGTAAGCTTTGTGCTCTATGCTCTTAGAACAACCTGGAAAGTACCAGCCCCTATTTTATCCCAGTGTGAAAACAGAAGTAGAGAGGACAGGACAGAGGGCATGGTTTTATAGCAGACATGCCAACCTTTGTGAATTTATTGCGAGAGATGTGATTTGTAATCAAAATTAAGGCTCCCTCATGATCTTGCGGTACATACGATTCTCAGGATTTTTTTCTCCTACTGACATGATTCACATGAAGATTCTCATAAGCTGACAAGAAGAAATCTCATACGTTGTAACATTAACTGTAACACTGAAATGATGACTGTCTTTCTATCAAATGTTTGTGTATGTTGGTCTCTTTTTGCTCTCCTCTTTGCATCCTGTGTTCTGATTAGATTTGTCTTAGATTTTGCCGTCATGATTCCCGGTAACTTGGAATGTAGAGGTGTCTTAGTCCTGTAGCAGTATCTCAACAGATATAAAATGACATGGTCACGAGAAGTTCTAATAGCTGTATCTCATTGAATTGCAAGGGAAAAAGTAAAAATAAAAATGTAAATCATGGTTTTTACATTTCAGTTAATGGGAAGCTTTAGATCCCAGGTTTTAGATCCAGTGATCTTGCTCAGTTGGAGATCAGGAAGAAGTATGTTAAATAGGATATCAACTTGGTGTATTCAACTATATCTACTATATTATGTGCAAGTTTTAATATTTAAAACTGTGACTGTAGCTCTGGTGAAGGTGAGATTCTGCCAGTACAGGTCCATTTCACACTCCTGCTATTCTAGTCCTCACCTGTTCACGAGCAAAGGCCACCATCTGTACCCAGTCACATGAAGAAGCTTATTGGAGCAGCTTCTGGACAAATGGTAATCGTAATTTAAATGCCAAAGTGATGTTCACTTGTATGACTTAAGACAGACTTTTAAACCCATGCTGCTTCTCTTGAAGGGTTAGTGCGTTGTGGCTCACTGTGCCTCCTACCTTCACCTGAGCAGTAGTTACATTATAGTAATGCCAAGAGGAGGAAAATAGTGTTTTCTCTTCAAAATCAGTATTTGATGGTTGCATGGTAAAACAAGCTGGATTTACCATTTTGCACTATAGTGTGAAACTTGTGTATCTGATTACATGTATCACTGCACAAAAAAATAGCATAATCTAAATAGACTGAGGAAATAACATAACAGATGCACCAAATTGTTAGCAGTTAAAAGTTCCATTCACCCTGATAGAGGCTAATCTGACAATTTTTGTATCACTTCCCAGGAGATATTGCTTTTGTCACCTCTCATTTAGCATCACAAGAACATCAGAAATCTTCCTAAAGAAACTGAATGAGGTTCTGCAAGGTCTAGAAGTGGAAACCTAGATGTGAGTGACTGTCAGAGAACAGTTGACCCCCTTAAGGAGTCAAGGATTCAGTCTACGGATGGCAGGCTCCACAAGAGTGAATGAGGCAACTCAGGTTCACCTGGGACTAATTAACTCATTCAATATGTGGGATATCCAGTGGTGTTGTAGTTGTTGGGTCCCGAGACAAGATGGGTGAGGTAATATCTTTTATTGGACCAACTTCTGTTGGTGAGAGAGACAAATTTTTATGCTATACAGAGATCTTCCCAACTGGGAAAGGAACTCCAAGTGTCACAACTAAGTACAACGCAAAATAGATTCCTTAGCACTGATAGGCGACACCTATTCTAAGAGACCATTCAATATGGAGAGGACCATTAACACCTCTGCAGTCATAGGACAAAAAAAAGGGGGTGGGGGAGGGGAGGAGGATTAGTGGGTTGCAGAATGTTGTAATAAGTCATTCATTCAGTGTCTCTGTTTAGTCCATGATTTTTAGTGTCTAACACAGCTATATATTTAAGCACCCATACTACTATCAACTTTCTGGAAAACCACTATCAGCTTCAACAATAGACCCCTACTAACAACCATATACAACCACCACATATATCTTCAACAAATCCAGTAACCACACCAAGAAATCTATTATTTATAGCCAGGTACTCAGATACGACACCATATGCTTGGAGGAGAAAGTCCAAGATATACACATTAACACATTCAATACTGCTGTCACCAAACAAAGACACTCCACAAGAGAAATAGATTGCATCATGGAACAGGTAACCCAAATAGTCTGTAAAACCTATTTCAATATAGAAATAAACCTCCTTGGACTGCACCCCGTTAGTTGTCACCTACCACCCAATACTGTCTGGAACCAATATGAGGTATCATCAAACAACTACAACTTTTGCAATGAAGACAAACCTCAGATACTGGCTGATCAAGGAACCCTGTTGTTGCTCCAGGGGAATGACTGGAGTGACAAGGAAGAGTGGCCTATCCACAGTCACCAAAGAAATCAAAGCTAAGTGAAATAGCCACAAGTGAACATACACATATGTTAAACTGTATCAAGTTTTCACGACATGGTTAGCTTAGCTACTTATGGTGTCTGTGACTTCTGTTTTCTTCCTGATATCTATGGAATGTGTATTTTAGCCCATAGTCCTTGCAGATGTCTGCTTTATGCCAATAAATTTCCTTGTTCAGTGTTGGAAGAGAGTGATCAGGGCCAGCCCAAGGCACCCTAGGTGAACTATGATTTTGACGTGCTTCCCCAACATATTATAAGAGATAACATATTAATATATTTTTTTAAAGGGAGAAAAAATTCCATCTAATTTGGCACTCCTTAAAGCCTGTCACCCTAGGTGACCGCCTAGTTCACCTATATGTTTGAGCCAGCCCTGAGAGAGATGCTTTCATTATTGTCACATGACAAACACATGTCTGGGAGCTGTGGTGGAACAGCTGCTCAGGAAAGTTAGGCTAGCTGATGAACAGCATAAAGATAAAAATGTAGGTGGAGCTGTCCTGACATATGTACAAATACGTATCAATCAACGTGAGCCAAGACCATGAAACGTCCTTCTCAGGGAAAGAGAAATCTGTGTGATTTATCATTCACGTTTATCCTGCTCTGACAAACAATAAATAACAATTTATGTATGTCGGAGCAATTCAGCTTAACAACACCCTACCCTTCAGAGACTTCCACTGAGAGGAAAAATGATTGCCATTCTAGAGATGGGAACACTTCCACCCCCTGGATAGGTAGCATAATGAGTAAAGAGAGGCCATGCTCACTGAGCAATATTATTTAAAGACAGATGAGATGAAAAGAAGAAATATAACTTGCTGTCTCTTCAGATGAGCCCATATTTAAAACATTAATTTCTCTTCAGTCTAAAATGGAGAACCCACAAATGCACTTTCCCAGACACACTATTGATTTCTGACCTACAAATTACTGTCCATCAAGGAGGTTTGGTGCAGAGCACAGACTGTGTGGGGAAGAGGACTGCAGTAGACTGGGTACTTCTCAGCTGCAATCTGCATAATGTTTAGTATTCAGTGAGTTAAAGCATGCAATGAAAGGGAACTGTCAGCGCAATCTAGAAGATATAAAGAAATGAAGGGGTGAAAAAAAGCCGTATGCTAATAATCCACTCAGTAATTAAGTGAAGATCGCTGCCAAGCGCCACTGCGACTTTCAAAGGGTAATTTGTACAGGAAATCATAGAGTCATTGTCAAATCATTTCAGGATAAAAGGAAAGTCATCAACTAAGATAAGATAAATGCTGGGTGTCTGGCAGCATGTGCCCTAGGAAATGCCTTTGCTTTAAAAAAAAAAAAAAAAAATTAAAAAAACTTGCAAAAGTGGGGCTAGGAAAACTTGACAGGTTGAAATGAACATTTACTATTAATAATACGGGTGATATATGCATAGATACATTATTAAATAGGTAACTGGAACAAAAGTGATAAAATAAGCCAGTTAAGAGTAACTTAACTTGCAACATCATACGTGATTTTTCAGTTAGACCCTCAGTAAATTAGAATATATTTCTTCCCCACCCAAATCCTCTGTTGTAACTAATCTGTTTTTATGTTATCTTCTCACATCTAGGTCATTATCTGTGTAGAGAAAGGAAAATGTTTCCCTTAATAGAAAATGTACAAGATAGAATGATTCCACAGATTTTTAAAATCCTCTTTAGTGTGTAACTATTGCTCCAATTTTATGTTTTAATCTCAAAACCACCTCAAGTGCTGAGTTTGCAACCACTGGGGTTGTGGTGTGATTGTGTTTGCTTTGGAAATGGGTATTCATGATGGGTTAGGTCTGTATCAACTGTTTATTCAAAAAGAGGTATTATTGAATAACTACATCATGTTTTCTCATGATTGTGGGTCCCGACTGAGCTTTCAAATGTGTGTTTTCACCCACCAACTTGTCCAGATTACCAAGATACTTCAGTATGTGCTTAAAAAGAAACATCTGCATGTAGCTCCATGGAAATCAATTTGACTAATTTGGGTTTAAAAGGTAAACCAATGCTTCAGTGGACTGGGACCATGCATGACATTCTTAGTTCACTGAACTCCCACTGACTTAGCTGCAGTCAGAATTTTACCCAGCTATATCTCGAGCATGTTCAAGCTCAAAGACTGTCTAAAAAAAGGGTGCCCAGATAAAAAATGGGAGGTTTTAGAATTTTACCTTTCTCACTATTATATTTTTAAAAAACTAATGAAACAAATGGGCATATAGGTAATTATTTATCCCATCTGACATTTAAATGATAGACACATTCACTTCAGCTTGTGTTCTATTGTCTAAGCAAACAGAGTCCTGTGGCACTTTTAAAGACTAACAGATTTATTTATCGCATGAGCTTTCATGGGAGAAAATCCCACTTTGTCTAAGCATTTTCCATTCTGTTGTTCTTTCTGATACTGCCCTGAAACCAGGTGATAAAATTAAGATTATTTCCAATTTTTATATATTTTAATTTACTCCAGGAGTATTTGTTAAGTGAATTTTCTTACTTCTATTTTACCTGTCACAGGTAAAAATAATGCACATATTGATGTGTGAATAAGTGAAATATATTCATGGTTTTCAGAAAAGAGACACCAACGGAAATGAAAAAATGTTATATTGTATATACTTGATATTTCCTAAATATATGAGCTGGAATGAACAATAAATGCAAGCATGTCTCTCTTCATGTGAGATTTTGTATCTGCATATTATTTTTACAGCTATGTCAGAAATCCCAGCATAGAACTCAAAAGACAAGAGGATTTATGACATTTTTTGGAGAGCTCCCGTTCCTTTAAACCAATGGATGAATTTCAGCCAGCTAGATTTTATTCACCCATGACAATACAATATAGATCAAATGATTTACATCATAAATAATTCAAGGCTAATTTAATAAAAGTTAATGATTTATATTAGAAATAGCCTTAATTTTATTAAACTCTTTCAAAACATCACATGTGAGAGAACATAACAGAATAGAAAGGGCTTGAACAATAGTATGCAAGCTTCAGTGGATTTATTTTTGTTTACCCACCTTTCACACTGAAGATATGTCAGAATCCTTTACAGAGTAATGTGTTAAAACTTCTACCAGTGTGGCTGGCTTGGCAAAAGGAGCAGCATTATGTGCTCAACAATTGCTCGCACAGAAACAAGGAATATCCTTCAGATGTACTTTCCTCTATTTACTGTTCCTATAGGCATTGATTTGTGACATGGATTACCCTAAATTTTTATTCCACGCAATTTGCCCCTTATCTAATATGGAATTATATTCTATTGACTATATTTCCTCTTTAAAAGATTGCCACTACGTCAAAACAAAAGGGCTTTTGAGTTCACTTCTTTGATCACCATCTAAATTATATTCTATTTCATAGCTAGGCTCAATTAAGAAAAACAAAAGATATTCAGCTGACTGTTACATGTGTAAGGTGAGTGAGATTTGGCCCTGCAATATATTATTTTGCAGTGTGAAGGCGTGAACATAAATGTGAATACCTTTTCTTTTGTTTTAGGGCTACAGCTATTTTGACTTAGAAGGGAACAACCCTACCTATGTTTAACACAAAAAGGGCTTTTGTTTAGTTATTTTAGACAGTTGATAAATCACTTTGTATGTTTCTATTTTTTTACAAATACAGCCTAAAATATAATTTTGTTATGATAACACACACAGCCTCTGAAAAATTACTTGTGTCAAAATGGTTTTGAAACAAATGTGGAAGATGCATCTGTGTTACTTTTTGATAGTTATATCTAGATTTTAAGGACTATATTTTCAAAAATAGCCATTCCCAATTTTATTTAGGCAAAACCTTGCACTTTTCATACCACCAAGTGCCCAACTACTCTGTTTAGGTGGGCAAATACTGCTTCCATGGGAGAATTTAGGATGTGCAAATATATGTGCAGAGAAAACTGCAGTTGCAATATTTGTAGGGGAGGAGGTCAAGGCCTCATTGAAAATTTGGCTCAAAGTAACCAGGATTTTACCAGCAATGACAGTTTAGCTAGAAGTTGAACCAACCCCCAAGTTTGTGAGATGAAATGCTGTATTCTGTAGAATAATTAACACTGTTACAAGACTAATTGTGATTCCATAGAGCATCTTAAGAAGTGTGGCTCTGAATCCATGTAGTTGTAATAATATTTAATTTTTCTTTTCAGATGCCTGTTGATATTTTCTAAATTAAGCCAAGGAAAAGAAAATGACAGCATTTTAAAACATAAAGCAATCTGTAAAATTAAAAGCTTTTGCTTCCCCCTCCAGCCCCCACTCCCCCAAATGTATACCATATGCCAAGGCTACTGCTTAACCGTAACCGACTGTTGTTACTGTAGTAATCAGTCTATGTCAGAGTAATTACTTAAAATCATCCGTCCTGGTTGTTTTTCACAATCTGCACCACACTGTGCAGAACAATGCTGCTGACAATCCAAATGGCGCAGATGGAATTATCATACCTCACACACTGTCTGACTGACAGTTACCTGCGGGAAGAAGGAAGGACCCTATCATCTAAATGCTTGCTGCAAACCAGACTTCTCTGGGAATAGCTTAAAGGAGACTCTGATGGGATTGCTTTGCTGTGCCTTTGTCATTTCAGAAATACTGAAAAATATGCACAGTAGCATGAAAAACAGTGATAGTGTATTGGGGTAAGAGGTAGATGTGAGCTTTATATTGTTTAGAAAAATGTGTTTGATCAATCACATACTAGGGGATTTTAAACATTATTAGTTCACCCTGTGGATACATGGGTTAAAAGTAGCATAACAGCCCCAAAGCACTGAAAACTTCCAAATGTGGATGGCAGGTGTGGGAATCAAAAATGAATCTAGATCCAAAATCAGCTTTAAATACCCAGAAAGTTGGTGATGTGCGATATCCTGATCCAAATTTGCATCTCAGGGCCATCTCGAATTGAAATACATTGGCTCTTATCACTGTTCCTTATGTTAACATGAGTGATTGGCAGAAAAATGTGACATATGAAACCTCTGTCTACAAATTCTGAAATCTATTTGAGACTGGATTTATTATACCTACATGCTTATTATTTATTTGAGACTGGGTTTATTAGAGCTACATGCTCATTATCAAATTATTAACATTTCATTGTATTAAGAAAAACTGTCAGAAGAAAAAGTTGTGAAATATCTATTGGTGATTGAAATGATATATGCATATTGATTTATACATCAATACTGTACTACATTGATTAATACTGAGTAAGGTATTGTTTGGGTTTGGGAATAGTTATCTTGTTATACTTTATCTTTACGATAAATGATAATCAACAAAGAAACACATTACAGCTTTCAGAACCGCCTAGAAGTACTCATAAAATGAAAAGATGAAAAAGTCAATAAACCAAAGTAAAAATCTTTTATTTCAGTTTGATGTTGAAATTTACAAATCTTCAGGATTTTGCTCTGGTAGACAAAGAAAGAAAAAAATCAAACCCCACAACATTATCCTGTATTGTGAGCTCTGTGATTTGGGGCCCTCTGTTAATTATTTGTATAATACTTGGTGTAATGGCCCAGATCCCTGATTAAGGTTCTTATGTGTTACAGACACAGAAATAATAATTTTCTGATGTGTCTTAAAAGTCCTGCTTCTCGTTGAGTGAGGCTGGCTTCAATCAGCCTAACTTGTGCCTCTATCTTCAGAAAAACCCCAGCCAAAGCATCTGTTTTCATGCAAGTCAGTGAAGTCTTTAGTTTCCTCCGTAATCTAAAAGCCTGAAGTGTATTCATAGTCATTGAAAATCAGTGCATAGAGAGTAAATTAAAGAAACAGAATAGCTACTACAGGTGATTGGGTTTATTTTTCCAAACCTTTTCACTATAAACTGTTCATATTGGAGAGGTATTTTAAAATAGATTTAGGATCTGTCTGTGTTTGTATGTAAAACTCCAACATACAATTGCACACGTCCCCTCCTATTGTAAATGTTCTAAGATGGCAGGATTCTAAACATTAATACAAAGACAATATATTTTTCTCAGCAACAGAAGCACCATTAAAAAGCCAATTAGAAGAGATGAATTTTTATTGCAGGCTGATGATTAAATCTACATTAATCATAAACATCCACGGGCCACCAGCAGGGCTTGTTTAATCATTTTCAACCATTTGTCGCTCTTTCTGGGTATTTTTCTGTTAGATTTCTCAAAAGTGCTTCCATATTTGGTGTTGGGTTGCTAGAAAGTAGGAGGATACTCCTGGGTAATCAGAATTTCATGCAATATGACTCAGAAAAATATACACAAAAGAGGTTCTCTTAAAGGTGTTTCATTATTTGCTGGTTATGCAATTACCTTTGTGCTGTATATGAGGCTATCATGTGGAGTATGACACTGACACTATAACACGAAGAGAGGTTATTTCAATCATTAAATAACTGTTGAGAATATACAATTCAGGGGGACATAAATCTTGATAGTGAGATATGTAAAAGGCATACTGCTTAATAAAAAGATATCAAAAGTCTAGCTACAGCAATCAGATGGGGACAATTTTAAATGAAGGTCTTGAACATAAAGAGAAGAATATTAAATACAGTTTGTATTGATCAGCAACCTATAAAGAAAGGCCAGGGAATGTTGTCTCCTTGCTAAAAGCAACTAAATAACCTTACAGCAGAGTTCATACCTAATTGGGAGTTGGAATAATTATAGAAGATAAGCCAGCCACCAGAGAAATGCAATATTCAAGATATGTGGTAACAAACACATTGATTAACATAAGTCAGGACAGCAAAGAACACAGCTTAGAAATACAGTATATAATTTATGAGCATGGAAAAAAATTGCATATCAACAATAAATGTGGAAATATTCACAAAGAAATATAGAGATGCAGAATTTCCCCCTTTTTGAGTTCATGACAATGCAGTAAAAATTTTCCATTTAGCAGACAATTTGCCATAGACCCATGAACTATGTTGAAGGTGAATCTAGACTTCCCCACTCACTGTCTGTATGCCCACAGAAATTTTACAGCAGCTTTTTGTGGCATCTGAAGTGTATTTTAAAATACATAATACTAATCTTGTTCCCTTATTAACTGAACTCATCCTAAAAGGCCAAGAGGGTCAGCAGAAGCTATTATGATTGTTTCTTAGGTAGCAAGGTGGCAGTAAAAGATGCTTTCAAAGAAAAAAAATTATATACAACTTTCTGTGTCTACTATTCCATATATTATTTCACATTTCTTCACCATATTATTATAATTCAGAAATTTTAAAACCAGAAGGGATCATTCTGATAATATACTCTGAACTAACGATCAATCATGTCCAAAGCATGACCATCTTCTGAGATTGTGCCTGGCCACGAGCATGGTGGCCACACCTATATCTGCCACGTTTCTTCAGATATGCATTAGCATGTGCCAATTGCTGCTGTATGCTCAAAACTGCCCAGCGCAAATTGTGACAGTGGATGTGGCTGCAGCTGCATAACTGATCTCACAACACTCTCAGTGGCTATGTCTACACTGGCAAGTTAATTCGAATTAAGGAGGCTTAATTCGAACTAACTAAAGCCATGGCTACACTAGGCTTTAGTTAGTTCGAATTAAGGGCTTCCTTAATTCGAACTAATAAGTTCAAATAGGGTATTTGAACTAAAGGGTTCATTTGAACTAACTAGTTCGAATTACCCAATGTGGCCATGTTAATTCGAACTAATTTCTTAGTTCGAAATAATCGGCCATTGAAATGAATGGGGATCGCTAATTCAAACTAAGCAAGTGCCATGAATCGCACTTTTTCTAGTTCAAACTAACTTTTTCTAGTTCGAATTAAGCTAATTCGAACTAACTAAAATTAGTTCTAATTAGTTAGTTCGAACTAATTTAATTCAAACTAATTTTAGCAAGTGTAGACATAGCCAGTGATAGCATTCCTGACCCCAAGTATTCAAAATATCAGGCACACCAAAATCATGGGACTAGCTTAAAAAAAAAAAAAGAGGATTTTAAAAATAAATGTTGGATTTCTTCCACTTATCTTCTACATTTAGGATCTCTACAGAATGCTTGGATCATGCTTTCAAAATAATCCTCTGAAACCACAACGGCTGGAAAACCTTTTCTTTAAACAAAAGCTAAGATTCTCACATAAAGCCAAGGAGCTAGAGCTTTAAGGAAATAACCAAATATTGCAAGACTCATGAAAAAATCATAGGAGTTGTCAACAACGCAACGATCCTGTCTCTCATCCATCTCTCAGCAAACAAATGCAGCACAGATGATTCTTTGTGTATTCCCCCAAATCCTGCCTGTCTCTTTCTCCCAAAGTCAGACCCCTCTGCTGTTTCCTCTTTGAACAGGAAGAGTACCTGAGCAAATGGAGAACAGCATGGAGAACTTCTCTATTTGCACCTGCCAAAACTACACCTAGTTAGTGTGAATCTCAATTGGCCTCAGCACAGCTACACAGTTTTGAAGATGGGATATGTGGGCATGTTACAGCACTCCTTCCCTTTGCCATAATCTTGCATGCTGAACAATCAGTGCCACCCCATTTGAAAACTGTGTGCATGCACATCTGCTTTGGGTTCTGTGTTTTGCATGAAGGAGGAAATTGGCACCTATAGAAGATGTAAGAAAATCAGTTCTTTACTTTTTACAAGTGCAAATTTAAATTCTGCAATGTCTGATGGGACCACCATAGAAGGGTGGGGTGCACCATTCCACTGTGTACTGACTCAGTTCAAACTATTTTTATGTAACCCATCATAACAGATTCTCTGTATTGCTTTTAGAAAACTTTAAGATTTAGTTGGATTCCCCATAGCACAGCTAGAGCATTGCATCTATAAGTCCAAGACAGAAGTGTGGCTCAGGACAGAGATCATGGCATGGTGTGATTCTGCACAAATGAGAAGGTTGCGATGCAGCCTTCTGATTATTCTTCTCTAGCTTGAAGGGTAAGACCAACATTGACAAATGTATAGCTAAATTCCTCACTTGAATGCTGAGGACTATACATAAACCCATGTCACCTCCTATTCTCCCAGTCTCTCATCACACCATGTCCTTCAGATCCTGTGACCTGCAAGGCATTCAGGACTTGTGACTTACCATCATTTACTGAGAATGACTACGCATAGTGCTAGTCCTGCTTGTATCCACACACAACTCCATTCAAATCTTCTTGGAGCTCCATGCAGCATCCTGTATAAACTTTTGTGAGATCAAAGACATCATGTTTTTCTGTAGTGACAGAGGATATTTTCCGACTCTGGGTTTTCATGCAGTTAATCTTTTTCATGTTTAGTTTATCTTCTTTTATACCCATGGTTTTAGCCTTTTTTACATGTGCATACCCCTAAAAATTTCAAAGGGGGATGCACAGACCTCTTTAGAAATCTTAGGCATTGTCTGCAGATCCCCAGGGGTCCATGGACCTCAGGTTAAAAACCATTGTTTTACACCACTGTAACAACATTGGAGCAGATCCCTAGCTAATGTCCATCAGCATGGCTCCATTCAAGTCAATGAAACTATGTGGATTTATAATCACCCCAAGACAATGGCTGCTCAGTTCCATTTTGATCATGGATTAGTTTTCCTTGGGATGCCATGGAAGCCCTATTGCTTACATTATTAAAAATAGAATCAGGCAAGACACTTAAGAACATACTGTAAGGAATGAACATGAATTGTCAAAGAGACAGGAGTTGATGACCTTATGGGTCCCATCTCAGAGCTGTATGAATATCTGATATCAGTAGCAACTAATGGCAGCAGATCTCAGATTATTTGATCTAGTACAGAGAACTAATTAGGGAATCAACATACCAGGCAGGAGACAGTGTAAGGAATTAAACAAATCTGAGCTAGGTACAAAATGGCAAGAGCAATCCCAAGAGCGAAACGTCTGATACTGGCCAGTGCGTTCAACATAATTTGTTGTGCTTTATACTACATAGTGTTTAGTTATGGTAGAACTCAGTTTCTTAATATTCTGCAGGGGGAACAAAATCGCAGAAGAATGGAGCAACGTGTGAAAATAAAAAACAGAAGGAGCAGAAGGAAGACAATATGGTAACACATGGTTACAGTTCCAAGACTTGAGAATATATTTCTTGTACTATATCCCTTTATGTTAAAATGCATTCTGTTTATTCTGGCTCAGTGGCTCAGCTGGTACCATAGTATAACACTCTACCACATGGCAAATCTAAGATCAGGAACAGTCTTGAGCCAATAAAGCACAGCGTTGTCACAGAGGCGATGCTATTAGTTTCAGTGTTGGCTAGTGCTGTTCTGGGAACTTTTCAGAGGAGCTATAGATGGGTGTTGGGCAGCAAATGGCAAGAAGGGAGAAAAATAGTAAGTAAAGGTGGGGAAAACAGAGTTTCAGAAAGAAGAGGTGGATGAAAACAGAGCTCTCATAGGCCTTATTTTAGGAAGGTCAGAACTCTTTGCTAATGGTCTTTTCCAGGACAGCAGGGGAGGTCCCGTGTTCAGAGCTAGAAACTCTTTACTGAACACTGATTTATTAAAAAGATACAATACAAATAAAACAGCATGTATGTTTCTTCAATATTTTATACACATGTATACAAAGGAAAGTGAGTTTAGATGCATAGGAAGATAGAATTTAGTCCTTAATTTGCCTGTCGTTGAGTCCATATATGATAACTCAAGTACATTGAAATACTATATTGGTGGCTATATGTAATGCTGATCTTTGGAATCCTTTCATAAACTGAACAGAATGCTACATCAGAGCTGCTTGTATTTTGGGGCTAATACATCTTCATAAAAGTCCCAACAAGATGGAAGAACATTAGCATAAACATAACCCCGTTAGTTTATGTCATCTTTAAACTGGTTTACTGAAAAATCAGTTGACAGTACACCTTCTAACAGCCTCATCACATGTGGAATCACTAAGGTCTGAACGCAGAAAGGGATTTGGGAACCTAAAACATGAACTTAGACTTTTGAATCCCAGTTTTGGCTCCACTGAAATGCACAAAAGTCCTGCCTGCCTTCTTTAAGTGCCTAACCTCACTCAGTGCCTAAATTTTCAGGGTAAAAACTCCTTAGGTATCTATGTTTTAGCTTCTGGGCATGTGCATTGGTACCTCTCTCTAGATGTCTGGTCACCTAGCTCTCTGCCTGATCCCCAGAGCAAGTCACAAACTAGTGGAAGAAAAGTGTTTGGCAGCCTAAGCCATGTGCAGGGCCTGATCCATTAGGCAAGCTCTGCATGTACTTACCATATTGGGTCCTATTCAAAACCCAGAGGAGGAGCTGGTTCCCACCTTATAGCCGATGGACTAAATATTAGAATATTTTCCTTGGACATGGGAAATGCAGGTTCAATTCCTTCCTTTCAGGCACAGGGGAAACAGAAGTATCTGACAACTCTCAGGAAAACATCTAACCCAGTTTTACAGCTCTGCAGCTCAAGCTCTACTTGCCCAAGATAGCTGACACAGATCAGCCACAGGTGTTTAATTCCAGTGTAGACATACCCTAGGAGTACAAACATTAGCATGTACTTAACTCTGACCATCTTTTCTGAACAATGTGGATCTAGAAACAACAACTACATCGAGGTCCATTAATGAGACTACATTGCTGGAAGGGAAGAAATCAAACTGATTCCTGGGGTCCTCCTTGAGCGTAGAGATCCATCAATGCTTGAGAAATCAGTGTGCAGCTCTTCTCTCAGTAAAATTCATCCCTTATTTACTTTAGCTGTACACAATTTTGGTGAGCAAGTTTGATGCAAATACTGTACAAACGTTACAAGTACAATTCAGCTCAGAATAGTAAGTTTTTCCTGTTAAATCAGCTCAGATTTCTCACATTAGCCAATAGCCTGCTTGCTATTTTTTTCTGCCGAGTGTTTGGCAATGTATTCATACATATACGTTATTCCAAAAACATTTCCCGACATTTGTGAAATTACAGGATGTTTTTGTCAACAATCTCTCTCAAAAGTAATCACTTTTGTAAGAACAAAAACATTGTTCTTCATCGTTAAGCGACATCTATTTCAAAGATAAAGAGTCCTGTGGCACTTTTAAAGACTAACATTTATTTATCGCATGAGCTTTCGTGGGAGAAAATCCCACTTCGTCAGACGCTTTGATTTTCCCGCACGAAAGCTCATACAATAAATAAATCTGTTAGTCTTTAAAAGTGCGCCAGGATTATGTTTGTTTTTCTACAATCGACTAACATGGCTACTCATCTGGAACGTGGCTATTTCAAAGATGTATCCTTCCCATTAAAAAGGCCTCATATTTTGTGAGCTACCACTCATAATTGAGCATCTTTAGAAAAATGTAGGACTCATCACAATGGATAAATTAGGTACCGAGTTACAAGTAAGAGGAATTCAAATTCTATGTACAATAATCGATCAGGTCAGGAAAACAAGCATTGTTTATAGTCTGAGGAGGACCAGTCTAGCTGCTTTGCCTTACTGTTCCATTTCCTTTAAGTGCTGCTTCAAAAACGAAAGGAGAAAATGCTCTAATGGAAAATTGCAAATGTAACTTTTGATTGTTGTGATTTATTTTTAATTATCTTTTCCTCCTTTTGTCTTAATTGGACCGAGCCAGTTGAAACTGGTAACTGCGCTTAATTGCACAGAACATGCATAGAAAATGGAGCCCTGTTTTTAGTTTCATGTGAACTGACTCATGGTTCAGACTGTTCCATGAAAATTAGAGCAAGAAAAATATTTTTAAAAGCTAATGAGCTTTAGTAAAAATACCCACCACAAAACGATGTGCTGGGAAATTTTATGCATTCATTTAAAGCTGTATCAAGATTTTTGCAGAGCAAACAATAGATTTAAAAAAAAATGTTTTGTACTGAGCAGGCTTTCACACTATCACAGGGAACAGCTAGCTTGTAGCATGTTATCAAATCCTCTTAAATATCCATTCTGAATTTTGAACTATTTATTTCCAAGGCAACTAAACAAATATTTTCCAAATAACTCATACATTCAGCTCAGATGGGGGCTAATTCGGTACTTGTTAATGTCATACCTCTTGCAAATGCAATTGGCAGTTGCTGTATGTAACAATACACTTTCCAATAGTTTATGTAACAAAAATGCTGTACTGTGAAGTCTCTGCTAAAGCACCTGTATAATGCCCATTAGTGTTAATAGGGGCCTGGGAAAACACATCCAATACCACCATAAAAGGCCACATGCAGCTTAGAATAAATGTGCAAAGCAATAATAAATTAGCAAACCAGTTTGAGAATAACAGTTTGAAATGAATCCAAATCCACATTCTGGTGGTTTCCTATTACATGAGGTGCTTATTTTTCATATGCCTTTGCTTGGGCACCCAGAATGGGAGGAAATGAGTGAGAATCCCTCTGTGCCCCTCGCATAGCAGCACAAGCAAGGATCAGCCCTGGGGAGATTTTGCCTGCTTGACACAGTCTCTTGGATGGTCCTACTGAGCAGTACATCCTTCTTAAAATGCTTCAGTCTAGCTCTGTGTTAGCAAAAATCATTTAGGGCAATACACATTTTTGTAGGGATGAGTCATACTGTTGGGGATAAAGAGTCCTGAAGCACAAACCTGTCCTAAACATTCAAACTGATCCCCTTCTGATACTTTAGAAACTCTGGTTCAAATTTTTCCCTATTCTTTTTTATTTCTCTGCATCCTTGACACCTTTAGGTTCTGATTAAGATTAGAAATAAGACGAAGCAGCAAATGATTCTATTCCAGCCCTCCTCCACTTACATGGTGGTTTGCACAAACACACTCCCCTCCCCTCTGCCCAAAACAAATGCATCTTAAAAAAAAATAAATCAGAAGTTAGTTGGGTCAACTTATTTGTTTTAAACACTTCGCCTTTTCTGAAAGCTTGTGTGTCCTAAAATGCTAGTCTTTTTCCAAATGTCCTATGCCAAGGTCCAGTTTATAGAAAGGCCTTGTTCATAATGTGTGAATTTCCATCAAGTCAGCCAAAATGTGAACTTGAACACTGGCTCCTCTCCAGTCCTAAATAAAGCTGTGGGAGAGCTATGTGGAACCTGCCGAGCAGTCCGTCTTGCTCTTTTAAGAAGTCTGCAATAGTTATCCTTCACTTTGCTCTTGTCAATTTCTTGCTATCCCAGAACTTGAGAATCAACTTCCTTTAGCAAATAGATTTTTGTCTTACCAGCAGCATATCTTTCCTCCACACTTATTCTCTCTGAATGTTCCTTAAGTGTCAATGGAACGTTCACAAAGGTTTTCCCCACATCTGATTTTGCTACTCAATTTACTTTTAAGCTGCTTTTTTTGGTGATTTGTTTCTTGCTTAGTCTGTACTCTACTTTTTCTTTAGATCACCTACAGCAAAGATGGTGCACCATAAGAAATGACTTTTGATAACCCCCACTGTAGTAGAGACACATTGAATTTTTATGATCTGCCTTTAAATTTGGAATTTAAAGTTTTGGCAAAAATCTCAGTGTGGCTCTACTCTTAATTCATGAGAGAATTGAGTTATATTCAAAATTATACATTGATTGGCTCTGATGGACAGATTAATAAAAATGACATGGTGACTCTCTTATTTTTCCTTAAAAGGGCCTTGAAATGCATCTCATGAATAGCTTTCAGAATGACAAAATGTTTCCGGCAGACAGCAGGGCATGCAGTTCTTGGAAAGGAGAACGAGTAAATTAGAGCAATAATAATCCAGACACTACCACTCTTCTAGAAGCATATCCACCATTACATGTTACAGAAGCAATGTTAGGGTTCCCAGGACACTATCAGTACTTGTCCCACAGTCCAGGGTTCCAGAAAAGACAAGGAAAGGAAAAGAAAATGAAGTGAGGGATGAGCAGAAAATTAAATGCCTTTTCTTGGTTCTTTTTATGCACCAGAAATTATCAATATCCTATTTATGAGCTTTAAGTCTTCCATATAGCTGCAGGGAAGAAAGCACATGCCTGTGTACATTTCCCAAAGGAAACGCTCCCTATAAGGGACTCAGACTCCCCAAATGGAAAATTGAAATCTGTGTTTTCAAACTTTCCAGCTTCCCTATGAATGCACCTAAAACCTAGCCTTCACTAGTTGCTATGTTCTGATCCAAGATCTATCTTAAAGTCGACAAATAAACATGAAGGTAACATCTCCAAACATTTTCACTTGTGATCTGATCTAGGACTTAAACCTAGATCTCTGACTGTTTAAGAGTTTGTGAGCTAACTCGTTCTGAGTCGGTTCTGGCTCCTATTGTAGTCAATATCAGACCTCCTTTCACAAGCCCCAGTGCATTTAAATGGGCCTTTAATTTAAAAAAAACTCTCTCTCTCTCTTTAGGCAGGAGCAAAATTTTCTTCTTCTTTCAGATGGATTTAGAATATATCTGTCATAACTTGGCTACAAAGTAAATTAGAGATGAATCTGAGCCCGTCACACAGGGTCTAAACGCTCCCACATTTCGGGAAGCTAAGGAACTGAACTAAGATCTAAATACCACAATTGGCCACTCTCGCTCTGAAAAGTTGCCTAGGCAAGCTGGTGTGCTATAACTGCTACGGCTCAGTATTATCTCATTGTGCTGCTTCCAGTCCTTTGTTGCAACCAGATTTTAGCTCCCATCTTAGACTGTAAACTCTTCAGGGCATATACTTCTTCTTAGTTATAAGTTTCTACAGTGCCTATCACAGTGGACTCTAATCTATGATCTGAACTTCTAGGAGCTCCTACAGTATGAATAAATTAAATACATAAAATAAATAATCACCATCAAGCACAAGAGCAAAATCCTGGATCTAAAAATCCTTATGGTGTTAGATTAGAATCAGATTTGAATTTTTTGCTTTGATCCATCTCTAAATAAAATGCTTCAAGCACCATCGAGCTAACTCAAAATTAAACTGTATATTTAATTCAAATTTTGTTTAGAGAATAGGAGCTGATTCAGGAAAGTACACATATCCCAGTTCAGGAAAGTACTAAAGCACTTAGTTAACTTTAAGCATGTGCTTAAATGCTTTTCTGAAAAGAGATGCTTTATTGGATCTGAGGCCTAAATTAATGTGAGGGCTGATTGAAAAATGAAAACCAAATTTCACAAAATTCAAAACTGTGCAATTGTTTAGAATGGAAAGTTAGAGAGATAAATCATTCTTATATTTTTGAAAATTTTAATTATTTTTGAAAATTATTGAATGTCATCAAAATAGTTAGGAACATTTTATCGAACATTGGGGTTTTCATTGTATTTTTATATATGTTTTTAAATAGAAAAATGTAACTTTTTGTGAAACATGGAATATTTCAACAATGTGGACATTTTCTGTTGAAAAATGTGGAATTTTTTTAAAGGCCTCCCCCTGGCCTGAAAATCCTTCAGTCAGTTGCAGTTGTAGTTCACCTGTTAGTTATATAAATTGCATTGATATGGGGCTATGAAGTAGGCTGATGGGCAAAATAAATAAATAAAAAAGATCATCAGCTACCCCGGTGGGGTTTATTTGTATATTTTAAGTCAACATTAATTACAGAACTGGTTTAAAAATTTATATATCTTCACATAAGATAGGTCCATCTATAGATATTAGCCAAAATGGTGAGTGGTGCAACTCCATTCTCTGAGTGTCCCTACACCCCTGACTCCCAGAAGCTAGGATTGGATGACAGGGGATGAATCACTCAGAATTGTCCTGTTCTGTTCATTCCCTCTGAAGCATCTGGCACTGGCAGATGGACCATTGGTTTGACGCATTATGGCTGTTCTTATGTTCAACTAAAAACATCCACTAATTTTGAATGTCTCACATGCCATGCTTATGAACTGGTTTTCAGGGGTGCTCAGAATTTGCAGCTGTTATTGATTTCAGTTGCATAATATGTATTCAGGACTTCTAAGAAAAATCAAGTGGCTCAAGCTGGGCACTAAACTGAGCAAAAAGATTTGAAAATGTAGGTATACCACCCTCTAAATACAGGGTCGCCTGCCAAATTATCATCTTTGAATGCATGCTGTTGTATTGGAGAAGGTGTCTATGAACATGGCTCCTACTTCTTGTTAATAGGCCATTTCTAGGAAAAACTAGAGAGACAGATTAAAATTTATTCTCTTTATATTGGGTGTGTTCCCAGTGTAAGTGAGGTCAAAGAGACAAGACATTTCCTACAGAGTCAATGGGGAAAATGAGAAAGAAAATAAATAATTCTATGGCACTCCAGACCTGCATTTCTGCCTATACCAGTGACCATGCTATGGCAAGAGGCATTGCAACCTACTTAATAGTGACTGCAGGAGATGTACACTTAAATGTGAGGCAAAAAGCTATTTTACTTCACGGCTCAGAGATAGAAGGACAAAGAAATTACTGTCCACTCATCCCAGCTGTCACTACAGTGGCTCATACGGAATATACAATTGCACAGAAAACACTATAGCAGCCCTTCCAACTGACAATGTTTTTGGAGAATGTCACAAATTCAAGATGCAGAGCACACGGTAGAAATGAGCCTATACACAGTTATATGGGCTGTTCTGAAGGCATGTGAATTTGGTGCCATGCAGGAGAAAATTTGAAGAGCTCAGCTAGGGGAGAAATCTTCTGTTCTGTGTACTTGGGAACAAATACTGTTTAAAAAACCAACACTCAGACCACGTACATCAGCGGATATCACCTTCAGCTGTGAGCACACAATAAGAGATGCAAAGGTTATAGGACAGCAGGATTTTCTCAGCATAAAACACAGGTACATATTGTTTTACATAAGCTCAATCCACCAAGAACAATAGTATTCAGGACTTTTGTTTCCAGAGTGGGTGACAGGAACATGTTTTGCAATTTACAGCAGGTGCCCGGCCAGGTCAACAAAGTGCAAACTATGCAAAGATATATGGTTATATAGTTATATATAGTTATATACCGTATGTGTAGATGATTCAGATCTGTAAGGTGTTGAATCTTGCTGGAGCAGCATACCCTGGCAAGGTGACCTATATATATATATCTCTGAGTGTGTGAGCGCGTGCATGCTCACCACATAATTATTAAAAGTAGTCCTGCATTGCCTCCTACATATTAATGGGCAAGCTTATCAAATGTTTTTTGATGCAGGTTCCAATAACTGTTATTACAGTGGTATCATTGTACAACACCCCTCTTCTCTCCCCCCCCCCCCAAAAAAAACCCCCCAGCACACTCACTCATTACCTCCAGAAATAAACCTGTGTGTTTGCACTACAAGCCACTTTTCCTAGCAGACTTCATTGCACCAACATGACAGTTTAAGGGTCATTTTCTAGAAGGGTACCAAAATACCTGCCTACTTGGCTCCCTGCTCCTTCAGTAGACTATATTGCTGAATCCTGGACCTTTCTTCCTGTGAGGGTGTGGGGTGGGAGGAGAGGGGGAGAGTGCCCTCTGATGAATTGACAGGAGAATATGTACACGAAATCCATTACTATAAAACATAAATATCTCTGGGGACCTAAAGGGCCCATTCATGGAGAGAAAAGATCAGAAAGCAGGCCATTTCCCTTATGGTATCATGCAGTGTTAGGGCTTGTTTACATGGAGATGTTAGTGCTGAGTAAACTGGGCTGTGAATTTTAGGACTATAGCTCCACAGCTGAGACAGCTGAGCCTCTGTAACAAGTCTGGGGAAGGCTCTCTATGCTGACAGGAGAGAGCTCTCCCATTGGCATAAACACCCACCTCTATGAGAGGTGGTAGATATGCTGGCATTTTCCCACTGAAATACCACTGTCCACACTGGCACTTAGGTATAACTTGCATCGCTCAGGGGAGTGTCTTATTCACATCTGTGAGCCATGCAAGTTATACCAACATAACCTGTAGTGTAGACAAGCCCTAAAATACATTGGCTACACTGCACTAACTCACTAACTAACTAAGACACTGTGCACTAATAGTGTTTGCGTGCGGTTTACTTTAATCCACTGAGCACACAAAAGCACTTCTGGTGCATAGTAAGAGTACCCATGTGGGTAGTTAGCAGAACATAGCTAGTGATCTGTAAATTTGCACCCTAGCTTTCTATGCACTAACTTCCTGTGGAGACATGCCCTTAACATGTGGAAGAAGAAGGACTTTTAACTTCCAGACATGAGATTCTTAGGTCTTGACAATGTCTGTCCTGGAGATTTTAGCCATCAGTCAGCAGCGATTCATGCGGCTGTACTGGTTCAAACCCCTAGTACAGCTACTGTACACCAGTGGAGGTAAGCCCTGCTTGAAACCAGAGCATTCTGGGTCAGTGTAAATAGTGGCTTTCTAACAGCTTTGCCTGGCTACTCTACAGGTTTGCACCTGCCTGACAATGGTTGTTACTGAGGCAAAGTGTAGAGAAAACAGTTTGTTTAGCAAGTTTTCTTCATATGATACAATACCTTGATATTCATATTGTTCTATTTCTACACTCCTTTGTAATTTTGACAACCTTGCTATTCTTTTTTGCTAATATGAAGCAACTTTTGCATCAACTCCATTCCCCACAAAATCTGATAGAGTTTTTTGGTATCTTACTTCACAGCAACAGAAGAAACAACATGCCACTGGGCAGAAAATATTTGACTTCACCCCAGAAATTGCTCTTGCTACCTTAAGCGCCCATCCAATGCAAAATAGAGAGAGGAAGCTCCTCTGTTAAGCAATTTAAAAATTACCCAGCTGAAGAATCTATAGAAAGAAACCATGTGTTGCTTTAGAAAGGTCAAACTGAGAGCTCATGGTGCTCTGTTATCTGTGTATGCAGTAACTACTAACCCAAAAATAGCAGAAGTGGCAACCTTAATTGTTATTCCCTTATTGTGAGCCTGGGCAAAGAAAGGAAAAAACTTGAAAATTATGGTAAGCAAGAAGGACCTTGAATGGGGAGGTTAGCAGAGGAAGAGAAAGAAATATCTATTTAAAACAATGCAATAGTTGTACTGCATGACAAATGAATGATGGATAGAGGTAGGAAAATGGGATTCTAATGCATTTATGAAGCAATGTGATGTGCAAGACAATGAGGAAAACCCTAATCCTTGGATGGGGAAAACATGTCAAATTCCCTTTTGCTTGTTCATAGAGTCTTTTTCATTTGCCCACATAAGCGGCCATAAGAAATAGTCAGGACTGCCCTGGAACTATACCAAGAGAGACCCGAGTCATGCACCCTCCTTATCCAGCACAGCCCATTTTTCAGCCTGCACTGGCTCCCTGAGAGTACCATTTTATACCAAGTTCCAAAGGGGTAGCCGTGTTAGTCTAATGCAGCAAACGAACAAGGAGTCTGGTGGCACTTTTAAAGACTAACAAAGTTATTTACCGCATGAGCTTTCGTGAGAGAAAATCGCACTTGGTCAGATGCATGCCGCCAAACTCCTTGTCCATTTTATACCAGTGTAACCTGCCACCACTAAATACTTCCAGCAGGTGCTGGCTACAGTTCTTCTATTCACACTGGCTTTCCAGGATGCTCTGAAGGTCAACTGGCTTTCTTGGGCCAGTTTGGAGATGGAGCTCCAGAATTGCAAACACTTCACTTGAAACGTCCTTCTTATAACACCCAGATGTTTACATTAGAAGACTTTTAGCTTGATCATCTTGGCTGATATCAATATCGAGTACAGAAGAGCAGGACAGAGGTAGTCTCTCTAGCTAAGTATCTAATAACGGAGAGAGTTTGGTAAGACCTATTATAATTTTTCAAATTAAGATTTTTTATAGTTTAAACTACATCTATCTTCTGGAAGGATAATAGGAGGAGAAAAACAACTGAGCAATTCATTTCTCATCAATTAGCCACTTGTAACTTGAATCTGTAGAAAGTGTATCTTAATATATTATGGTAGCCCTGATTTAGCTAAAGAAATTGTGAATGGTTTTAAGTATTTGCAGTTATGTGATGTACTGTATTTTTATAGTAAGGCGGGGGAAATACAAGGATGCTGAGGCCACCTTATCTCTTCATCTTGGGTAAAACTGGGAAGCTTTCAAAAGCCACCACTATATGTTAAGTTTCAGCACCATTCACTCTGGGCCTGCTGCTACAAGTCCATAGGGCTTCCTCTGAAGACCATCAAAAGTAATCAGAGTCTCTCCATTGTCTTCAGTGGGTATTGGAGTGGACTCTTAGGGGCAAATTTTCAAAGGTATCTTAGGCATCTAAAGAGAGACATGTAATGGGATTTCCAAAAGAAACTAAGCAGGTTAGCTGTTGAACTCCCACTGATTTCTCACTTACCTAGGAGTCTTTGAAAATCCCACCAGGAACCCAAACTACATCTTTAGGAACCTAAATACTTTTAAAAATCTGGTCCTTAGTAACTAAGGTAAAGCTTCTATTCAAATCAATGTGAACTTTACCAAGTAAGCACTGCAAGGTCACATCAATGGGGATTTCGGCTCCTAAATCAATATCTTCTAAAAACAAAAATAAAAAAGCTTAGTTGTTGCAACACTGAGTGCAGCAACACCTAAAATACTTTAAAAAATCTGGGCCCAGAGGTAAGAGCAGTCGTATTCTACAAGATTGTACATTTAGGGTCAGATTTTTGAAAGAGCTCATCACCTAAATGGAAGCTTGGCACTTGAAAAAATTGGGCCCTAGATTTGGCTCTAGTTATCTTTCAGTTTCCCCCTAAACTTGTGGCACTTTCTAAAAGCATTTTTAACATGACCAGACAGATTTCAAACCTAAAGTGCTCTTCCTTAACCAAGCACCCTACACCTTGAATCTTCTTAGGGCCTGATTCAAAGCTCACTGAAGTTGATGGAAATACTCCCAGTGCTGCCTCAGTCTAAAGCAGAAAATGATCTCTACGTCAGAATACGGAAAGTTGATAGTATCACCTGTTAGTTAGGTTGCCTGACACTTACCATTAAAAAAAACCAAAACAAAACCCCTGTTGTCAGTTGCTTATAATTTTGTCAAACTTTAACCATTTGACATTTTCTATCCCAGGAACCTGCCACAGTATTAAATTTCAGCCGAAACAGTTTGTACATTTCCTTAAAGAAAGCTAGGGGAAAGTATATTTGTTGCTTATGTTAAATTCTGGTGACCTTTTCTTTGAAAACTTCTAGCACCCTCTTGCTTTGGAGAGGTATCTTGGATTTGCCTTTTTTTGTTCCCATAAAAGCCTGCCTAAATATGGCCAAACTATAAGCTTGGGGGGGAGGGGAACCCCAAAAAGTTTATATGTGCAATAGAGGCTTAAATTTTAGCAACAACATTCCCTGATGATTCTGTCTGCACTGGGCATGCTCCACCATGGAGCTGAGACAGACTTTATTTGCAGTTGCAGTTGTGAGTTGGTGAAAACCATATAGAGTACCCTTTCTCCTGTGCTGGCCTAGAAAGAGTAGAAGAAGAGATTACCTGATTCAAATACAAAGGGGACAAGAGCTGGAACTCTGGGGGAAAAGAGTGCAGGGAGAATGGATTGGGAGTAGTGGCTGGATGGAGGGGAAATGGGGAAGGGCAGCAGGGGATGGAAACTGGGACTAAGAACCAATGGGGGTTGGGAAGATGAAATTGTAGACAGGTCTGTAGCTAGGATGTGAGGGCAGAACTGACTAGCTGGGGGAACCAGAACAGGAACTGCATCTGGGGGCGGAATTGACACTGAACTTGGAAAAAGACCCCAGGAAGGAAGATTGTGCTGGGAGTCAATGGAGCCAGGGAACATGGGAGAGGGAATTTACTGGAGAAGAGGGGAGGGAGAAAGATTGGATGAGTAGGTGGGGGCTATGGAAAGGAGGACCTAGGGCTCTTCAAGGTTTCCAATTACCAGCCAGAGAGCAGCGTACAATTATTTTAGGATAAAATCATTAAAAAGAAAATATACCATAAAACGGACTACACACATGCTAAGCTTACCAGATGTCACCTATCTTCTACATGGAGAGCACTGCATATTCCAATCCTTTAAACCCCTCCAGCAGGGCTTTGCCTCTTGGTTACAACCTTATATCACTTGTTAGATCAAAAGAGGGACCCTTCAGTAGTTCAGACTGAACCCTTATACTATTCTTTCTTTGTCTTCTGGAGCTCTTGAACCCACTCTTAAACAGTATATGTGATTCTCTACAGAGGGTGGCACATCTCTGGAGTTGGAATCTTCAGTAATTACTCTCCACTAACTTGTTTATGGGGGATAGAATAAAATCCCTAGCTCACAAAGATACGTGTATCATTTATAGATACAAAAGTTTATGACCAATGCCAGGTTCCTATAGGGCACATCTCAATACAATAGTCTTTTTGAAGTTTCAACACTTCCACGGTCTGACTTTCATCAGAAACATTATTAACATTGCAATCCAAAGCACACAAAAGTTAAGAAATGCCAGCATTAAATTTGCCTTCCTGCAGTCCCCAGCCTCATTTATCACACGCCTTCCAAATTCACTAAAAATGAAGCAGGGATCCCACAGCCAACATCCCCTTCACTGCACGCATCTGTCTCATCCCCAGAATCCCATCCATCCTGGCCACTGATGAGGGAGGGTTCTGTGGAAAAAAATAGCATGTGATCATGTAATTAAAGATTGTCATAATGTATATATATAACATGGCTGAATTAAGGTTGCACAGGCATTTCATAACTTTTGAGTGCTTGACTTTGCAACTTTAACAATGCTCATTTTACAGTTTGTGTGGAGAGTAATATGTATATAAAATACTTCAGATCTAGAAAAGGGGGTGGGGGAGGAGGATACTCCAGATGATTGCTAGTCAAAGAACAGGATGCTTTTTTGTTTCAATGCAAGCACAGAGATGTTTAAGTTGAGAATAAGATTGATGCTCTAAAGGGAAGGAAGGATGTCTTTGAATTTCCTAAAGAAAATATAGTGGCTTTAGTTCTGGAGAATGATTTTTCTGTTCTGAATATTAATAGCGCATTTTATGTCTCTGGATGCTTTTGGTCTTTTCCATCCTAGAAGTGCATATTGAACTGAGAAAACCAAGAATCGAGAGATTTGCTGCTGAACTTTCAGATCTGCATATAACAAAAAAGTGAATGTTTCTAATTTTGATGCTCAGCTAATTTATTTGGGGGCAGTATGTCTCATTTCCTGCTCAGAAATGGTACCCAAAAGGTAGCACCTGATTCTGCATCTGATTCACATTAGTAGTGTGAATACTCATGAAGACAGTGGACTGCTCCTGTAAGTGTTGCTCAACACAGAGAATGCAGAACTGCACCTATCTCTGTCTACTTGGGGATTCTACTAATATTAATTAAAAAGGAGAAATAGTTTATAGAAAAATGTGTGCTGCCTTACTTTGGGTCTCATGTACTTCCCTCTCAACTGCCATCTGAAGGAGAGAGAATTCTCTGCCAATGTTATTTATTTAGCACTTTAATTATTTGTGGCAGTCCCTGACTGCTTCTTGTTCAACCAGTAACATTCATGCATTAGAGCAGTGGCTCAGTGAAAGGAAGAAATACTGCTTCTGCCACTTGAAGCTGTAAAACTGAACGTCTATAATTTTTGAGCTTTCAAATAAAAACAGTTATAGCAGCTACCTTTTCTGGCCATTTTCACTACTTTTTGGACTGGGCTTCTTTGACCTTCATGCTAGGGATGGTCAAACACTATGGCACAGAGCAGATAGGGAACTGAGGCACAGAGTGGAGATGTCACCAGTAGACCAGTATCAGAGCAAAGAATAGAATCCGTGTCTCCTGAGTCCCTGAGCAGAGCTCTATCCACTAAGAAATACTGCTACTGTTTTTTTTAAAGACTTCCTCTTGGGAGAGTCCTAAGACCTGTCTATTGAAGAGATCTTTTAATGACATGAGTGATTGCCCTCTTTCAGGACTAAATAAAAAATTGAAAGCCTTATCTAACTGTAAAGAACAATGGATAGAGAGCTAAAGTGCCTCCTTAGAAATTTAAGCAAGACACTGGTTATATGGGGTTCTGAAAAATAACTTCCCATATTTTGATATGATTAAGTTCAAAGCTTAAATTTGCTATGCCAAATGATTTAAATATACTTCATACATACTGCAGCGTCAGGAAGTGTCTCACAGATAGATAGTGGTACTTCAAAAATCTTTGCAGTTTTTTCAGTTAGAATTATAATAGATATTGATTTTCCATAAAGCACAAGTATCTGACATTTCACGTGTTTGTAAGATACCCTCAAGGGTGTTATTAATATGGTGCATCCAGAGAATGACATCGTTTATGTAATTATAGAAATGTGGCCAAATCTTTTCTCTCTCTTCTAAAATGGCAGCCACAGATAGCCACAGTTGATGGATCATTTTGAAGCCTTTGCAGTGAAGAATATAAATTTTCTGAAGTAATATACTAATTGGTAGCACAGACCCTTTTCCCAGCTGTGCCCCAGTGCTGAGTGCTGGGAAATCCAAACTCCTAGGTCTGAAAAGGGTAATGCAATAAAACCCTGTTATCATGTAGTAATTGAGGTCCAAGGTTTACAGCCATGTCATAAAAGTGATGCATTCTAATGCAAAGGGCTAACGTAACTCAGGCTCTACCCTGTGGCAGAAGTACTGGAAGTTTATTAGTACTCTGTGGCCTCGTGAACTCCTTCAGTCAATGCACCCTGAATTTATAAAGAGTCGAATCTAGCTTTTAAATAATTAAAGTTGTGCAATTTATTTTCCTTCAGCAACCAACCTATTCACGAGTGTTGTGACTTACTTAATTTAGCCAGTAACACGTTTTCAGTTGCATATGGCAAGTTTTTCATGAACTCTGTATGCTTTTTCTTGGGAGACGGGAGCTAAAAACAGAGCAAGAACAATGTCTTAGACTTACAAATGTGTCCTTTCAGTCAAGTTTTCGATATCACCTTCTAAAGCAATAGAGATCCACACTCTCACCTCACTTTTATTGCTCCAGCTCCACTGACTTTGATAGAATTGCTCCTGATTTATATTGAGGTATCTGTTAAAAGAATCTGGCCTTGTTTCTCCATCTTGAATATCTGGGACCAGCATTGCCATACACGCACATTTACACTGTAATGAAACAGATTAAAGGTGGTGTTTCACTATTTCTCAAAGACGACTTTTCAGAGACTCATGGGGCTAAAAACTGCTCTTAATTATATTGGCATAAGTCCAAAGTTACTCCAGATTTACACTGGGCTGACAGAACAGTATTTGGTCAATACATTCAAATACATGGGTACTTGTGAGAAGTATATTGGCAGAATGCAAAACATAACCAGAAAAACTTGTGATGAAAACCAGAGGTATTAATTTGACATCTCATAGTGCTCCACAGTGAAACTGAACAATCAGAGGGAAGAGATTTTTCAAATCTTTTTGATCCAGCAAACAGGAGTCACCATTCCCCATTTAGCACAGCTAATTCTGCAGATTTGTAACCAATGCTACATTTATGATGAGAGTCTAAAGCTGACTCTAATTATTTCTGTTACCGTAGATATGCTTTTCCCCCCCTGACTCTTGAATACTTAAAGAGTTCACTACTCTAATCATTGAATAAATTAGCTGGGCCAGATTCTGATTTTTCTGACATGGGTATAAACCAAGCGTAATTCCATTGTCTTTAGGAAAGTTACTCATGATTTATTTTGGCATGAAAAAAAGAATCTGGTTCACTTTGGTTAGCTTTTCCAGTATTTTTGTTCTGGCTTAGAGAAAGTTGGCTTCTGGATCTTTTTAAAGTGTTTGATTAATGAACTGTATGTAATAAAGACACATGCAACACAAAAATATTCCCTATGCATCAGGTGCTGCTTGCACAAACAAAATGGAGCTAAGGTAAAGGTACATCTTAGGGCCATATATCTAGACAAGTTAAGGGAGAGGCATGCATTGTAGGTCATGCTGTAACACGGGAGCCACTGTTTTCCAAAACTATGGCTCCCATGTTACACCAGGCCTCTCCTTCACCTGTCTAGATATATGGCCCTAAAATGTACCTTTACCTTACTTTGGAAAACCATGGCATTATCTATTTCTTTTAAATTTGTTCAAATGTCATAAAGTGGTCAACTTCAGACTACATTGCATATCCTTGATGAATGCACACTGATTTATTGCCACCTGGCTGATGATGCCATCAAATGGCTGGGCACAATGCTAGAACCCTGCATGGATATAAAGATGTGGATCCGTTTCCACAAGAATCAGCTTGTATCCAACTCACACTTTGTCTTTTACCTGCATCCATATCCACCCTACACGTGCAACAGCATTCTATCTCTCAGTGCCTTTCAGGAGGAGTGTCTGTGTGCATTTGTGCGTACGGTATATAGGAACTCAAAAGTGGGGAAGCAGCTGTCTGCAGCTCATAGCTTACAAGGTTGCTTCTCCACCTTTGAGATCATAGCATCTCTCTCCCGCGTTATAGAGAGAGGGGAGGTACTAGATCAAGACAGGCAGCAAAATCCCTCATGCTTCTATCACCACGGTTTAAGCAAACAAGCAATTTAGGAAACCTCTCCTGCATCAATTCAGTAGCAGAGGGACGCATCTGTTTCTGCAAAGTAAGTCAGAAAACCATACATATACAGGGATAGTGGAAATGATCGGGGATGTTCTTTCTTCCTTTAAAGCAAAAGATACCACTGGGAAATACCACTGTAGGCCTTCCTCTAAAGGCAGATGATAAATACTTGCTATTTTGATAGGGAGCCTGGAACTTAAAACACAGGAATGAAAGTATTTTTCTTTCAGTAAGTTACTTTGTGCTGACGTCAGTAGCCATGACCAGTTGAAAGCTTATCCATCTTCAACATTCATTGTGGATTGCACAGTTGTGTAGACCCAGATTTTTAATGGTGTTTTAAAGATGCCGCACATGGCAATGCATAGTCTCCATCAGTTAGGCAAAGTCTGATTTTCAAAAGGGTTTTAGGCATTCAGGAGCCTAAATCCCACTGACTGTCAATGGGAGTGAGGCTTCTAAATGTCTAAAATCAGTCCCCTACATCAGCTGAGTATTGTCTTAGTATATGAGAAGGTATGGAGCAGTCCAAACCCATAACGGTTTATAAGGAGTGGCAGTAAGGATGGAACCTCACAAATGTGGAAAGAAGAGAACATGAAAATGCCATTTCCTGACCCTGTCCTCAATCGACTCAGTGGGTCTATCTCTAATTCACTCCCTCTGATCCCCAACATTTAATAACTTATGTAGGATGACTCCAAGAGGAGAATGGATGCTTCAGTGTAGGAGCCAGCATCAAAGATAAAACCCAGAGCTGAATAAGAAGAGTTATGTTTGATTCCCATTTAATCCAAGCAGCATCCTCATCTGAAATAGGTTGTTCCTCTTGTTTTTTAAGGTCAGGTTTGTATGCTGCATACTTTACAAAATATAAAATGTCCCACTCCGAGCTAAAAAGGAAGATGACAGGAATAAGAAGAAAAAAATAGGGAGGCAGATGAGTCCAAAAGAGATGGAGAGAATTTCTTCCCCGGGTATTCAAAGGGAATTTTCTCTTAATGGTGTAGTTTACATTCTTATGAAAATAGAGTGTATTATTTGACATAAAACTTTGGTTGTTTTCTAGAAATTTGCTATCAGCTATTTAGTTCATAACCTTGCCATAATACAACATTGTTCATATTTTGACTGCTGTATTGACTTAAACAGAATCATTCCCTATTTAATGCCCAACAAATGTTGAATTTGGAGATAGAATTACATACATTGGGTAAAACACAGTATACAAATAAATACAGCACACTGCTGTTTAAGTACTGCTGGTGCAATCTGTTGCCAAGTCTTGAAAACATTAAATCCTACAACTACTCCACATAATAATAACATAGGCACAAGGTACAAGAGAGAAGGGGCGGGAGTAATGTAGCAATTGAAATCAACAGAAATCAAGCATCTAGTCACCAATTTGGGTTGGAAACTTGCCAAGAGAGATTTTAGTTTTCCAAAACTACTGTTAAAATTGGCAGATCTTTTTTTAAAAAGGAACCTAGTTCTGGAGATAACAATGAACCCCAGCCAGCAAGTTTTGTATTCCAGTTCCAGCCTAGTAGTAATCAGTCTAAGGCACTTCTTGGAATACTGCATTGTCATTTGTTTCAATGGATTACTCATTTTAGGACACAGCTCTTAGCCGTATAAAACCTATTTCTAGCTAAACCCTCATGTACTGGACACATTCAAGATGGGCAAAATAAACAGAACATAGATCCAAGTGGTGGCCACTAAAAAAATGACTTTTGCTAACAGACCACATAGAGTTATACACAGAAGAGTAAACTATGGAAACTGTTGCTACATCTATCCAATAAATCAAAGTGTAATTGTAGAATAGGTCGGCGTACCTGCATTGGTTTTAATCTAACTAGCACAGAGAACAGCAATGAGGCTGTGCTGGTGAGGACACTGGTGCAGTCTACCAACCTGAATGTGTAAACAGGTTTGCCAGTGAGCTTGTACTGGGCTGGCTAGAGTTCACCAAAGCACATGCTGCTACATCTTCACTCCAATTGTTACCTGCAGTGACTGGATTACAGCTAGGAGAGATGCGGTTATTTGTGCTACAATTACATCTCACTTTGTGATGCGGATGGACCCTATGGCTATGTCTACACTTGTTAATTTAAGTCGACTTTAGCTAAGTCGACTTAACTACATTGACTTAAAGTCGACGTAGTTAAGTCGACTTAGCATGTCCACACTTAAATTTAAAATCGACTTGGGGGGAACTTACAAAGTTGACCTAGAGTGTCCACACTGGACGCCTAGGTCGACTTCTAGGGCCTAGGGGGACCTAGGGCAGGTCCACGGTGCCAAGGGAGCACCCCTTGCCCAATGCCAGGGGGCTCAGCCTTTGCCCCATTGTACCTGTGTACAATGGGGCAAAGGGGGACAGGGACGCTGGCAGGGCATAGGGGCAGGGTGGGCAGGGCTCTGCCCTGCGCTTTGGGGGGGCATGCCAGGCTCTCCTTGTGCCCCTCCCCCTCTGGCAGGGAGGGCAGTGGGGTGTCCTGGAGAGCCCTAAGTCGACTTTAAGTCGACTTAGGCCATCTTCAGGTCTACACTGGCTTAAGTCGACTTTAGGAAGTCGACTTAAGACTAAAGTCGAATTAAATTAGTTTTAATAAAGTCTACTTACTTTTCATTGTCAACTTTATTTTCCTTAAGTCGACTTAAGGAAAGTGTAGTGTAGCTTGCTTAAGTCGACTTAAGGAAAGTGTAGTGTAGACACAGAGTAAATTAAGTCAACTTAAGCAAGCTTAAGTCGACTTAATTTACAAGTGTAGACGCACCCTATGTGTGCAAGCTGTTGACAAATGCGGTCTTTTTTATGGCAACGACTCAATCATGAGGGACAGTCTAGTTATCAACCGATACAGAAAGGGAATGAGGGGAGATATGGGGGAAAATATTTTATTTAATAAGGTCTTGATTTTGTGAGATGCTAAGAAGCCTCAACTCACATTACTTTCAACTGGAGAATCTGTCAAAAAAGGCCCTTACATAAAAAACAGCCTTTGAGTGGTTAGAAGTGTCTTTTTTGTTTTTTCCCCCCTAGGCAAGATTACATGTGATGCAGAATGCAGTTTTCCTGTGACATGCTTGGGTATGATATAAGATCCATGTTTTATGAAAACTGGGCTGTATCCAGCCAGAAGATCCTGGGAAGAAATGTCTGTTACTTGATTTTTATATGTATTTTTTTCAATTTTAATGGAGTTGCTGGTATTTTTTTAAAATTAGCTCCATTCTATTTTCTGCTCTCAAATTCTTCTGTAATGCTAATTACCATTTATGGAAAACCACCACCACCACCCATGCTGTATTATGTGCTGCTGAGATCCCAGCAGGTCTGGGTGTGGAATAGAGTTTGTCTGGAATGTGACTGTCTCCAAACAAACACAACCCTTCGCCTCTCCGCTCTCCCTCTCTCCCCCCAATATATTATTTCACATATAAAACGGAGATAACTGGCCAGAATTTTCCAAAGGGACAAGTGGTTTGAGGTGCCTTAGTTTTCAGATGCCAATTTGAGACCTTTTAAAGGGGTCAGAAGTTCAGTGTGGGTGGGGCAGCCGCACTCTGAAAAATCAGTATACTTTAAGGTCTCTTAAGATGGGCCATTAAAAATTAAAGGTGTCCAAAAAGTCTCGTCATTTTTTAAAAGGTGAGCCTCGAATTTTTCAAAACTGTATAATTAACAATTTTGTGTGTGGAAATGGATTGTAAATATTTTTCAATACACTTTCCCCCCCAACCCCTTGAAGTGCTGTTTTGGCCTGTGCTAAGTCCTCTTCAAAGGCTTCACCATACAAACCTTTGGTTTTAGGAATGCTAGGGCTTTTCATTCAATTTAAGTGAACTAAAAGATGGGAGAAGATTATCTTTTGTATTCTATAGCCAACAGTTCACAGCCAATGGAACTGTTTTAGGGACCAGTTTGGAAAACAAAATGGAAATCTCTTACCAAAACCTTCCTCCAAGTCTAGAACTGACGTGGTAACATCCTAGTTTTAAATTTCCAAAGGATGCAGTTTCAGTGCAAGGTAAGACCATGACAGGAGACCATATATACCATGTGTGGAAAATGGAGTAGGAGAAAGAACTTTAGCTTCAGCTTTACTACTTTCTCTCCCAGTGAGTTACAGTTTCATTCCTAGTCCCTATCTCGGGATAATTACTCACCCCAGGTGACACTTTCTACGCTACTGTGGAGGGTAGCTCTCTTCCTGGTCTAACACCTGCCCTTACAGTCTTTCAATCCATTGTCCTCTCTTTCATTCTACAGCCCCTCTATCAAGCTGCAGCTTCCTCCTCATAACTCAACTCTCCAGCCAGTAACTACATAGTGTCTGCCTTCTGGCATACAGAATCTGACTAGGCCTGCTGCCCAGGCAGTGCTACTCTGTTAGTGGCTGGTAGAGGAAACTGGGCCTGCCCACTACACCACTTTCTAACCAGGGATCCTACAATGCACAGTCAAGGTCTACTCAGCCCACAATCTTGCTGTTCTTTGCCTGGACTGGCTCCTATGCACCTCTCATAGGCATTTTTCTCTACCCTTCCATCTTCAGGATGTACCTTTCTGTTATATACGTTTCAGTGCTTGGCTCCCAGAGATTATATGCTTTCCCAGAGCTCCATCCCACACTAATGCACAGCGGATAGTTGCAGATTTCCTCACTGCACTCATTTCTCTTGCCAGCTTCCTGGCTTTATACTATTATACAGCTTCCAGGCCATACTTCTTCATCTGAACTTCATCTTCCAATCTGCGGTTGCTTTGTTGTAAACTATCATACTAATTGGCCTTGTCTCAGCTTCCTGGGAGGTGAACACTCCACCACAGCCCCCAAAATGATTCCTGCTCGGCAAAGGAGAAAATACTCTATTTTGTATAATCTGGTGGCACAGGTGTAACATGGGACTTTTCAAAAACATAGGAAGACATGGTGAACTAATAATGATTTTTATTGTTTATGTAATAAAAAAGCCTCAACCAAGTCACTAAGAGGAATACAACCACCTCAGCAGCCACCCCATTCACTTTCATTCACTTTGCTATTTCCACAAGTTATATCATATCTAAAATTGGATTGTAAGTCTCTCAGGGCAAGGATATCTGCCTTTGTCCACCAGAGTGCTTTGCTCATTCTTAGGCACTATAAGAAGAATAACAATTAGTAAAGAGAACTTTTTGAATATGACAGATACACAAAAAATTAAAGTTCAGGTGTAAGAACATTGGAAAGCTAAAAGAATGTAGCTGGTTTGAAGAAGGAAAGGGACTTGGGACTAAATTCTGCACAATACTGAGCACTCTGACCTTGATCCGGCAAAGCACTTAGGTGTGTTCCCCCATTGGGACTGCTTGTGTGCTTAAAAATAAGCATTTGCTTAAGTACTCTGCAGGGTCAGATCCATAGTGTGTTAGCATTTTGTAGAATGAAGCTTTTGGTGCACAGGAAGAAAGAGGCTGTCCCAGTCAACCACAGAACACGACTAAAGATGAGGAATTAAGAATGTGCGAAGTGAGCAAAGGGAGCATGGTGTAGTCAGGTTTATATCTGGATACACTGTAGAATTTTATCAAATCAAAGAGGGAATGCCAAACTTCATGGGGTTCACCCATTACGTTTAGTCCCCAACCTCACAGGCTGGAATCTTCATTAAATAAGCAAATTTCTGCCAACCTGTTTTTTTTAAAAACCATGGCCATTGCAACTCACAACAAGTAGTTGCAATATGCTAAGAAAGTTTCCCACCTTCAAGAAACAAAGAAAGAACCTGGTTTTTGCGGGTGGGGTAGTGGGGAGCTTAGGACTTGTCCACTAGAGCTTGTCAAACATTTTCTGTCAACATTTTTTTCTAACAGAAACCCGGGCTTTTAATTAAATTAAAAATATTTGTTGAAAGTGTCTTCTGTCTTCATAAAATTTCCGTTGTCTGATAAAAGGTAAAAAATTTCCTCAGAAAAAACCCTCAATTTTCCAACCAGATCCACTGTCTACATGAGAAAAGTGTGTTTGCTGATGAATTTTAAGTGGTACAAACCCGTACTGTAGCCATGCTGTGTTAATGTAAAGTAGAGTTTACAATAGGGTGACTTAATCCAGTAAATTGCTGAAGTAAACTGCACAGGATTCACTCCACAGGGGTTTGTGTCAGTGAAACTCCATCAGTGTAGTGCAGACTTCTCTATTGTAGATAGGTCCTTAATCTGTATGGCAGAAAAGTCTACCTAAGAAGCAAATTGCTATTCCTCTGCACTCACCTCAGAGTTCATTTTAAGGAACTCTATTTACCATTCTGGTGGCAGACACACATGAAAGAACAGACAGTCAATGGTGCTTACAGTCTCTTCCTCCCAAACATCTCTGTCACTATGGCACTAGGATCATGGTGGAGTACTCATTAAAAAATAGAAAATCAACTTATCATTGTGTTATCCTAAAACAGATTACAGAATCTTTGGCTGTTCAGTTACTTGTAGATTTTAATCAATCCCAACCTCTTTCATACTTCGTCTTGGACATTTTGTAGAAACGTTTTAGCATATAGTTACAGGGCTGGGCTGCAACATGAACAGCAACCTTTTTATGGGTCTGTTGTTAAAACTCTTTAACATTATGATATTCATCAAACTGAGTAACAATGCTAATCCTGTAAGAGTCTCTTACTCAATGAATGATTTATAACAAAAGAGTAGTCTACTTTATTAAAAGGTTCTCATGCTCTAGAGGCTCTCATGCTCAAACAGATAAGAGCTGCCACTGTTGCATTAAAAGAAATATGTTTTTCAATGGTACAAAAGGAACTAAGCAAAGCACATCAATCATTTGTTTTACTCCTATTTTCTTTCTTTTTTTCCCCCTTCTTTGGAGACTAGTTTGGATACAACTATGTGCAAAGTTTTTGAAAGCAAGAAATTAGATAATTGCTTTGCTAATCACCATGCTTCATTATTAACTTTTTCTATTGTATTAATATTCAGGCAGTTGTTACAGAAAAGATTAAAATTTAATTACAAAACACAGTGGAGCATTTTCAAAACTGCCTTACAACCATCTCTTTAAAGTTTGGACCAAAATTTAATGCACCCCAATATTTACAAGTAGATTTTGCCTATCCTGTGTGAAAACTCAGATATTTATGAAAGCAAACTGTTTCTAGACTCTTCAGTGCAAATTGTTGATCATTGCATACAGCCAAATTTTTGTATTAGCGAAAATGCATGAGCAAAAATATAGGCATTAAATCATACATGAAAACATTAAGCACAGAAAACCTTCAGGTAAAATTCTGGAAAGAATTGTTTTTAAAACAACCTACTATTTAAGGAGAAATATTTCTGAGTTTCCCTTCAGTATGCACTCTTTTATCTTTTAAGTTTCATCTAGGATTAGCACTTTCCTACCCCGAATGATAAATACATAAAAGGGAATTTGCCTTAACACGTTCTTCCAAAATACAAGGAAAGAGGGCCAAATTGCTCATGAAAAGAGGCTGTCACTTGCTAACAGCTCACTTCCTAATGCTGCTCCAGCACAACAAACTGCTAAATGTGGTCTTGATCCAGCAAAGCATTTAAGCCTGTGCTTAACTTTCAGTACATGAATAGCCGCGCTGAAGTCAATGGTACTGTGCATATGCTCAAAGTTAAGGCATATGTGTTTTGCAGGGCTTGGGCCTGTGGTACACAGGATAGGTACATTCCCTCTTTTATACACACAGAATTGGCTAGCAAGTGTCGTGTACCTAACTCATTAAATGCAAACCGTGGCATTTAGCTCTTATACAAAAATGGGCTGCCATAGTGAGACAAGCTCTCAGGAGCCTATTATCAAATGAGGGGAAAGGGGTCTGGGAATACCTCTTACTGATCATTTTATAAAAACTTGGTAGTGTTGCCATTCAGATATGACCATTTCTGTATATCGTCATGACATGGTCTCACATGATAGTTTATTTCCAAAGATGTCTGGGTACTTTAGCTATCTTCCACATGCCTCAGAAAGAATATAAAGCCATTTGTTGTATGCATTAATATGTAATGACATATACATAGTAAGTAATTACTGCAATGCATTACTTTGGGTCCAATTCAGTAATACTTCCTGCATGTGATTGCAATGAACAGAGTGTTGCAGGAAAAGACACTTTAATAGTGATCAGATGTTCAGTCTGGGAAGCATGTGGGTATAAGCAATTTTGATGGCATTTGTATTGTTTGCATAACATCCTCCCTGCTGTTTTTCCTGTGCGCTTCTCATTAAGTGTAGAAGTGCCACAGCACATTTTGGAAAGCATCAGCTCTATCTATTTTTGTCCATTTTAAGTGAATGTCATGGCCATGAAAAAGTCAGATTACAAACAAGGGGCAACGCAAGCTTCTGTTTATCCACAGAACAGAGCAGGGAACAGAACATAGTGTCACTTTCCCCACACTGTGCTTCATCACCGACTGAGGGGACCACTTTAGACGGGTGCGCATGGAGGGGGAAGGTCTGTTCATCTCCATTCTCACTCTGGCTTCTGAGATGGCCACTGAACAGCGCTTTATTCATTTCTCATTACATTCTATCATACCTGTCAAGCGGCTGTCATGGAAATCCATGAGACATTTTGTAGTGGAGTCTTCCCTCCCCAGAGTATCAAGCTAAAGGGCAGAAAGAGAAAGGGGGAGTGAGGTCTGGAGAGCAGAGGGTCGTGGTGGTTTTAAAGTAGGATAAGGAAGAAAGGAACTAAGGAGGAGGAAGATTTTCCTTGGAGCAGAATGACAGCCCAAGAGCTAGAAAGAGAGAAAGCAAGTCCACACTTACCCTGGAACCGAAACGGGGAAAAAAACCCCAAACCTAACATTGTTCCTTATCTGCAGTTTCGCTCCTGTTCATTCAGTACAGCCCATTTTTAAAACTACACATGATCTAGTTCAGTCTCTGTTCTGCAAGTGTCACCATAATGACAATTAAGCGGAACATATAGGTACATGAGCAAAACAAGATGTGCGCTTTCCAAATGACTAACGCACATTACTTACATCCAATTTACAGGAAGAATTTTTGTGGCACATTACTGTAAGAGAGAAAAACCACCCAAACACTTATTTTTAATGCTTTAGACACACTCTATCAGAGCCTGTGAACCCAGTTTTTATGTATTTTACTTCTCCTCCGCATGCTTTCATAGCCGGTCTATGTGAGGTCACAGTGCATATAAATGTAATTCCAAAATAGGCATCTCTTGAAGAGTAAATTTGCTTTATGACTGACAGTACAATTGAAGATCATTTGCGGCACAAAAGAAAAGTGTATAGGGTCTTTCCAGCTATGCTCACAGAATTATTATTACGTGTAGTCGTATTGATATGCAGGAGTCTAAGCACAACTGCACAGAGACATACGTGAAGAGCTGATCCTCAGAATCCGTGGTAATCAGATTCTGTGAAAGTCAGATTATGAAAGTCATCTGAACAATCGACCAGTGCATCTGTCTTATGTTACTGTATACCAGTTTGAAGTATCCCTCTCATTTTTTTCTGTAAAGCTAACATCAGTGTTTACCTATAAACAGACACAGAAGTCATTGCTGACTATACTCTGCTTTGTATACAATGCTATTATATAAAGAGCTCAAGCAGCACGTCTGTCTGCCTACATGTGTGTGTTCTCCTACTCCAGCTGCCAACAACCTAAATTATTCAGCAAGCTCTGATCTTGCCAAGTTTTTAGTCAACAATGGAGATCCTGCCAAAGAGCTAATAATGTTAAAAAAAAAAAGAAAAAAAAAGCAATGTTTGTGACAATTAACGGAGCCTGCAGCCTGCAAAGAGAGTTGGACTCATTTGTAAAGGAAAATTTAAATGATATGCTTCATTATAAATGGTCCCATGCAACACATCGCTAATCAGCCAAAGCAGCTTCTTTTTTTCCCTCCCTTCCTATCAGATAAACCAAACAGCAGTATGAGCCAAAGTTCTTGGCCACTGCTTGCTGTAGCTATAAATGTGGTGTGGTTATCTATCAGTATCATAATCAGCTTAGATCAAACTGAATAATTAGCACTAAAGTGGATGAATAGAGCCCCAGCCTCTTATCTTGTCTATTAATAATAAGTATAACTTCACAGCCAAATCAAGAGGCATGTTATTGTACCCCTGAGAGCCTGTTTGGGTAAAACCCCATGTGACCTCACCAATATAAGTAGTGCAGATGGGACAGTGTGTGCCTATAATGATGATCTGACAGCTGCCAAGCCCCATCCCTCCTCCCACTTCCACAGTTCTGAGAGAGAGAGAGGATATACAAGCCAATCGTGAACACGAGAGTCATTTGCAGGGAAAGTAAGCCTCTACCCATCCTTTCCTGTACACATCACCCCATTAATAATCATTGCTTTTAGTATGACAGAGCCGTGGAGTCTAGCAACTAAGTATCTGCTGTATTTAGCTTGCTATGAAATTTCAGCTGTTTAAAATATTACACTGTAAATTGCAAAAATCTCACATGTAGCTTTCATACTTGCTCTTTTAATTTAAACACTCTGAATTTAAACATGTTTTAACTACAATGCAGTGTCCCATCCATCCTTTGGCCATCCTATGGCCACCCTTTGCATTGCATTGCAATGGAACGTTCCATTTTGGTATCTCAAAAAGTTTTGAGTCATTTTTAATTAAGATCAATTCAATTTTGCTGAAACAAACAATGAAACAATGTAATTGATAGTCTAGGTCTCAAGTTTGGCAAAAGGATTAACTGCAACCCTTCACTGCTTAGGAAATGCCTACAGTTTAGCCACAGTTTGTTGTACCTGTTCACTTTAATTCCACCTGGAAGCAGACCCTTACAAATACATTACCCTATAGGACCTGATTATGCAACTACATTCACATGATTTATTCGATCAATATAGGATTTGGAGGACCATGCCCTTGTTGTGCTTTTAATTGTCCGAAGTAGCTATAAAGCTTTCTGAAATAGCCTGATGCTAACATGATTGTTTCTAAATTGTGATGGACATGAGCCAGTCAAATTCTGATCAGATTTATTTTCACTTTTTCCAAAGATGTGGGATGTCTCTACCATTGTAATCTTTTCCCTTATCTCATGCGATTCCAGTTTATGAAAATGGCATGAATCAACACAGCAACAGACTATTTGCATAGTTCCAGTAGCATCATGGCTGGAAATAGTGGGGTGAGGGGGGGGGGTAAGGGAGCGAGGGGTGTGTGTTGGACTGTCTCACTTCTCTCTCCAAGAAAGCTGGAGGTGATCAGAAAGACAGAAGGTGGCTTCTTACCCTCTGTGACACTAAAAGTTGCTCAAGGTTGTGGTGGCCTCAGAGCTGGATCCAGGAGAAAAGAATGGAAGAAAGAAGGCCGAGTTCTACATGAAAGCACCCATGTTAGTCTGCCACTCAGGATGCTGTAATTCAATAATTTTGTTTTGAACTAGATACTGCACTCTGGGTGGCAGTTGACTTTAAACAATAATTTAGTAATTGAGAAAAGTGTCAGACTGACAGCCCTGGAAATGAATATCTTCTATTTAGTCACAGAGTACATATGACCTGCTTATTGAGGGACCAGTACTAGGGATAAAGGATGTTAGCTTCATCTCCATTCTAATTCAACCTTTCGCTCCCTGATATCTACTTTATTTTTTAGAATTTTCCATGATTTTTCCTCTAATTTAATTTAATCTATTTTTTTTTACTTAAATGTTTGCATTGGATTTTAATATGTAGACAGTGGGAAAAGAGAAGGGCAGGAGTGAAGGAGAAGAGGAGTAATACATGCAGGGTTCAGTGAATGAAGCATATATGCGTCCAAATCCATAGCTGGAGTAAATTTGGCATAACTCAGTTGAAATCTGTGGACCAACATTATTTTGCACCAGTTGAGGATATGGAGCATAAAGTGAAATGTGCTACAGATGTTCCCAGTTTGTAACAATGGATCACTGATCATATCTATCAAGAAATTAAAACAATGGGTGAAATCCTCACCTCATTGAAGCCAATAGGACTTCTTTTGCCATTTATTTCAGTGAGAGCCAAAATTTCATCCTAGATATTGTATGCCAACCTTTCCTAGTTAACCTTTGCATGGATGTGCAAATGGTAAAGAAGAAGAAAAAGTCTTTAAAGAAAATGGATTATGCTGCATCAGGGCCTGATCTAATCCCTGCTGAATTCAGTGGAAAACTTTTTTTTACTTCAAAGGGAGATGGATTAGGCTGAGTTCATTACTAAGAGGAATGCTAATAACATTTTTTTTCAACGCTGTCCTACTTCAAAACTATCCTCTGCATTAGCATTTATCACCTTCTGTAGATGTTGTTAGGACCTTGGAAGTGTTATAATTTTTTAATGCACTGATGAGACCGCATCTGGAATATTGTTTGCAGTTCCGGTCCCCCATATTTAAGAAAGATGAATTCAAACTGGAACAGGTGTAGAGAAGGGCTACTAGATTGATCAACAGAATGGAAAACCTGCCTTTTGAGAGGAGACTCAAAGAGCTTGGCTTGTTTAGCCTAACCAAAAGCAGGCTAAGTGGAGATATAATTGTTCTCCATAAATACGTCAGAAGGGTAAATACCAGGAAGGGAGACAAATTATTTAAATTCAGCACCAGTGTGGACATAAGAAGAAATGGATATAAACTGGCCATCAGGAAGTTTAGACTTTAGATTAGATGTAGGTTTCTAATCATCAGAGGAGTGAAATTCTGGAATAGCCTTCTGAGGGGAACAGTAGGGACAAAAAACCTAACTGGCTTCAAAACTGAGCTGGATAAATTTATGGAGGGGATGGTATGATGGGACAGCCTTATTTAGCAATTAACTGATTTTTGACTACTGGTGGTAAATATGCTATTGGCTGTGATGAGATGTTAGATGGGGTGGGTTCTGAGTTGGTGCAGAAAATTCTTTTTTGGGTATCTGGTTGGTGCGTCTTGCCTGCATACTTAGGAATTAGCTGATTGCCATATATGGAATCAGGAGAGGATTTTCTCCCAAGGCAAATTGGTAAGGGCCCCGGGGGATTTTCACTTTCCCTTGTAGCATGGAGCCTGGGTCACTTGCTGGTGGCTTCTCTGTATTTTGAAGTCTTTAAACCATGATTTGGGGACTTCAATGACTCAATAATAGGGTAGGTGTCTATTGCAGGAGTCGGCAGGAGGTTCTGTGGCCTGCATTGTGCAGGAGGTCAGACTAGATGATTATATTGGTCCCTTCTGACCTTAAAATCTATGGATGGGAAGTGACCAACTCCCCAACTCCATCCATAGCATTGTCTTGTAATGTGTTTTTAAGGTGGTCATTAAAAAACCTCTAACCACCAAATTAAAGCTATTTGCTTTAACTCTTTTACATTTATTTATTTATTTTTAAATCTAGTCATCCCTACCATTAATCACAAAAAGATTTCAAATAAAAACCTTCTTCATAGTAAAGCCAGAAGGGTAAGGAGTGAAAATAAATCATATAATTGAAACTTTAACCCTGGAGTTACAAATAGCATCTCCATGTAAGAATAACTAAAAGCTATAATTAATCCGTTCTGGTTCCTGATGTTCTGTACATTACCTTCCTTTTATTATTGAAATTCCAAATCAAATATTTAAAAGATTAAATCAAGTCAGGAGTTTTCATTAAGGAAAGAACAGGCCACCAAATCTCACTAGGGAGCTAGATGACCAAATCCCTATGCATCTATCTGCAGCCAGGGGAGCAGCTACAGATAGGGCCAGGCCCACCTACTTGGCCAGCAGGCCTGCCCACCCCCCGCCCATTGCATTAGTGCAAACTTTGCTGCTGCAACCAGAGACTGGCCAGCAGCGGGTGGCCATGGCTGTGAGCAGTGGTGGTGTGGGCAGACTGGCGGGGGTGTGCTGCTCTCCGCCTGCACTGACTCACAGCTCCAGTCCTGAGCAGCCGCTGCGGCCTTTATATGGCAGAGATCAGGCTGCCTCTTCCCCTTCCTCCTCCTCCCGACGCTCTAGCTGCAACTGGAGTGTCATAAGGAAGCTTCTGGTATCATGACTGTAAGCAGGACTGCCTGGGCCTACTCTGGAGACTCAGAGGCCTGGCCAGAAAAGGGGGCTGGCTACACCCTTGTGTAAGAAAAAAGCTACATGATCATGGTGGATTTCAATGTGAGTGGCATATGCTAAAGGTCTCATGCTGCCAGTATAAAAATATCAAAAATGGAAAAAAGGTGCTGGTGCTAGTAATGAATATAAACCATTCTTTCAATTCCACTAATATCTCAGGATGATTTTAACATTAGCTATTAATATTAGAGAGACAAGACAGGAAAGGTAATATCTGTTATTATATAAACCTCTCTTGGTGAAAGATACCTGAAGAAAAGCTCTGTGTAGCTAAAAAGCTTGTCTCTTTTACCAACAGAAGTTGGTTCATTAAAAGGTATACCTGACTTACCGGGTTTCTCTAATATCCTGGGATCCCCAGGGCTACAACATTAGCATTACCAAAGTTAGACAATTTTAAATCAGCAGGTCCAGATAACTTGCATCCAAGAGTTTTAATAGGCGTGGCTGAGGCACTCACAGAAACAGCAATGTTCAGAGAGTTCTGATATAGAAGTTTAAGATCGGAAGGGACATTAGGACATCATCTAGTCCAGCCCCCCTGCTCAAAGGAGGACCAACCCCAACTGTTGAGGTTCAATAAGTCTTGGAACCCTGGGAAAACAGACTGGGAGAAGCCTAATGTTGTGTCAGAATTTTAAAAAGGTAAATTAAATGACCAGGTAAATATAGAACTGTCAGTCTGATATCAATCCCAGACAGTATAATGGAGCAGCTGACACAGGATTCCAGTATGGGTTTCTGGAAAATAGATTCTGTCAAATCAATTTGATATCTTTTTATGATGAGATTACAAGTATGGTTGATATTGTTGATGTAATAATATACTAGACTTCTGTAAGGTGTTTGAGTTGGTGCTGTATGACATTTTGTTTTAAAAACTAGTATAAAATTAAAACGACACACATTAAATGGATTGCAAGCTTGTTAATTGATAAGGTCTTAAAATCTAATTGTAAATGAGGAAGAGGGTGGTTTCTAGTGAGGGTTCCGCAAGGATCTGTTCTTGGTCTTATGCTATTAAACATTTTTATCGGTGACCAGGAAGAAAACATAAAATGGTCACAGATAAAGTCTGCAGATGACAAAAATCTGAGGAGTGGTAAATAATGAAGAGGACAGGTTGCTAATAAAAAGCAATCTAGATCCCCTGTTAAACTGCACAAAAGAAAACAAAATGCATTTTAATATGGGGCTAATTGTTTATATATACATATAGGACACAGTAGTCTGTAGATCATACTTACAGAATGGGAGGCTCTATCTTGGGAAGAAGTGACTCTGAAAAGAGAGGGTCATTGCAGATAATCAGCTGAATATGAGCTTCTAATGTGGTGCTGTGGAGAAAAAAGTTAATGTGATCCTTGGCTACATAAACAGGGGAATCTCAAGGAACAGTAGGGAGGTTATTTTACCTCTGTGTCTGGCACTGGTGAGATCGTTATTGGAATACCATGTCCAGTTCTGGTATCTCCAGTTCAAAAAGGATGCTGGAAAATTGAAGAGGGTTCAGAGAAAAGCCATGAGAAAGATTAAATTATTAGAACACGTGCCTTCTAGTGATAGATTTAAAGAACTCAACAGTTTAGCTTAACAAGGTTAAGGAGTGACATAATTACAGTTATATAGCATTTCTAAGTACATATATGGGGAACCAATATTTTAAAATGGGCTCTTCAATCTAGCAGAGTGTGGTACTGTACTATCCAATGGCTGGAAGCTGAAGCTAAATAAATTCAGACCGGAAAATTAGGTATACATATTTAACTGTGAGAGTAATTAGTCATTGGAACAATTTACCCAGAGTCATGGAGGATTCTCTGTCACTGACAATTTTAAAATCAAGATTGGAAATTTTTCTAAAAGATAGAATTTCCCCAAAATAATTCCTGTGTCCTCTACTATACGGGAGGTTGGACTAGAATCATAATGGGCTTTTTTGGCCTTGCAGTCTATGAATCTATTCAGTTGAAAATCTCTCTCACAACAATCTCAGTTTACCATTTGCATGCCATTGAACCTTGATCAAATCTCATTCCATATATACCAGCATAGGGCCTGTATTGTACATTATTCTGTCATCTGCATTGTTGGGGACTTATAGTCCAAATGGACTTGGACCTAATAAGATACATGTCAACATACCCCCCTACTCTTGTCAACATATCATCATTCCCTTAAAAAAACCAAAAACAAACAAAAAACCCCCAAACAAAAATACCACCTTACCAAGATTCATGACGTCTCCCAAGTTTTCTCCGTATTGTTCAATATATTTTCTCCTTTTCAGTGTAAAATTACTTAGGACACTTGCTTACTTAGCCAAACAGTGAAAATAAAAAGGAAGATAATTTCTTTGATTTCTAAAAGAGATGTTAAGCGTTTGTCTATCTATTCCATTAAAACACCGGTAAGGGCCCTGACACTATCAGAGATGGAGTTGTATACGCAGCAGTGATCTGGTAATAATATTTCCAAACTCATTCAAAACACCTGAAAAGAGGTAAAGTGAGTAACATTTTCTTTTTCTTTTTTGTGTGTGTGTGGATTTTATATAGATAACTTGGCCAAAAATAACCCCCAAACAAATCACCCCTCCCATTTACATTTTTACCCCTATAGAGCTAGTTAGCTAAAAAACAAAACCACAATCACTTGGTCAGTCGCTAGCACCAATACCCCACTGAAAAACAAGAAAAGGGAACAATAATCAATTTTTCATGGTACATTGCCTACAAGTGCAGACACAAGTTTGGTAATCATACTTTTGTTTCACACAGACTGTAAAATATTTATGGAGACAATGTGATTTGGGTCAAGGCATTAAATAAAGGGAAAGTTGCTTTATTCAATATATGATGAACAGTATCCATATTAAAAACCAGAGGGAAAAATGTTCAAATGAAAAAATATGCTTAAAACAAATTAATCTGTTCAGTGTTCATAAATGTTTTAAGAAATGTAGACAAACAAGTCTCAAAATCCATATTTACTGCATGCAACTGAAAAAACTAATAGTATTTATTTAATCCAGAGGGACAAGTGACTAAAAATTTAGCATTTAATGATCAACAGAAACAGTTTGTTCTTGGAAATTACCATACTCTTCGTTGTCAAGCTACTTACAATAGGGTTTCAGCTCTTCTCTAAATAAATTAATAAAACAGTTAGATCAACACTGATCTAGAAAGAAATATTTCCTTTCAAGTCTGAGCACATTTTAAAAGTTTTGATACTAGGGTATTTCTATATTAAAAATATGTGGACAACACAAAGGAAAATTGTTTGGCTAATAAGATGCTTTTTATTGAATAATATGATTACAGAAAGCTTCTATATAAGGCCCTGATCCTGCAAAGGCTTAAGCACATGCTTGAGTTTATGCATATATGAAGTCAATGGGACCACTCTTGGTCTTAAAGGCAAACACTTGTATAAATCTTTGCACAATTGGAGCCTAAATACTCAGAGACAGTCAACAATGCAATCTAGAGAGGCCTGCTCTGCATAGGTATACTCATGCATATACACCGTGTGCAGTTGTTGACTAATTTAGGTTGAAAAGAAATACAACCTGACTTGTTACCTAATTTGCGTGAATTGTAATCAACTTCCCTCCTTCCCCCCGCCCCCCATATTGCACTTGTAGTAATGATGGGAGAAGTGCAAGTTCATAAAAAAGTTGGGAACTGTGAGGAAATGCCTAAATTGAACTAACAAGAATAGTTGATATATGTAAAATTTTGAAGCATCAGGCTTGCAGGGTAAAACATTGCAGTTGCTGAGATCATTTATCCTTATCCAAAGCTCTGACTGCATCATCCTCTCCCTCGGAGTCCCTCCCCTGATTGCCTGTTTCACAGCATCCAATTTAAGCTTCCTTCTTATCTATTCAGGTCCCTTTAGAACTCTGCTACTTCCTACCTATCCATCCTTGTCTTTCACTATATTGTCCTTTACTACTTCTATTCTCCTCACAAGGCCAGCTTTATCTATTGATTGGCTTTTCACATGAACATATCTGAGCTTTATTCCATGCTGCCCTATTTTGTTTCTGATTATTAACTGATCCATAGCAATATGACACTCTGCTCCTTTTTATCCCTTCACAAGATCCCCATTGCTGCAACACCTGGAAATCAGGCAGTAAATGATGGTTCAGAGGGGCAGATACATTTAGCTGAAAGCTTTATTTTCAATAATAAAATTGTAAAAACATTTAATTAAAGTTTTATTTATATAATTGTATATAGTTGACTGTACCTCTTTCCTCTACCCTTTGTATGTCACCTGACTTTCTAGAATGCATCATCTTTCAGAAGGGACCATGTCTTAACATGTTTGTACACCATCCAGCAAAACAGGGCCCAAATGTTGACTGTGATTTCTTTGGACTATTTGACTATGCCAACATAATAAGGAGAACAACCTCTGCGGATGAAATTCATCCTAGTGCAGCAGGCCCATATAAACCCAGGCTTTAACACCAGGCTTGTTTCATGCAGGCCATCTGAACTGGATGAACTTCATCCTATGTAAAGATGAGATGCTCTTTAAAAACCACTTGTTCTACTTGGAAAACTGAAAAAAGCAATATTTAGACAACATGAATAATTTGAGATATATTTTCTTTATTTCTCTTATCACAATTTTTAATTAGAAAGGATATTGGTATGAAAACCATATCTTAGCTGTAAGAATTCATCAGTTCCTGCTGCTTAATTCCCACTTAACTTTATAATTCTTCTTGTGATATATTTCTTTCCACAACATACAACTGTGATGTCACAGAGAGAATATTGTTACAAAAAGAATGATTTTGACTTCAAATCAGGAAAAAACTGCAAGAGCAGATAAAGTCTTAAACAAAGAATAGGCTTCTGTGCAAATTATCTTCAGAAACTTATAATGGAGGGGAAGACATACAGAACATTAAGTATACCTGATCAGAAATACTTCTAAACATTCCATGGAGGCACAGGCTACTCTTTAAACATGGCATTAAGAAAATGCTATAGTAAAAGCTAAGGTTTCCAGGCACAGCAAGAAATTGGTTTCTTCTCCTCTGTCTTGTCACAAAATGTACCGCTAAACTCCAAAGTAAGGCCTGTGGCTGTTATGCATGCTGGGATTTCTTCTGTGGGCTACGCCTCCAAATTAAATCTGGCTAACTGCCATTTACTTCATTTTATGCAACCTAGATATCATTTTGGGGCTTTCGGAAAGCTAGAAAAACTACTGTTGGGTCCTCTCTGTTCTAGGGTACACAATTTCTAAAAAAAACTGAGTTGATTCCTTCTTTCTTATGCTACTAAGATTTCCATTTTACTTCCTCATCTCTTCAAATGTCCCCTTATATAGGGCACCACCAAATGTTCAGATGCCATAGTGAATATTCTCTAAGAACTTCAATTAGAATAGAACAGTGTACTGTATTACTATTAAAGGTTTGAAGTTGTACAGATGCATGAGACATTCTAGTCAGTCTACCAGAAACACTGAAATTTTCTGTCCTCATATCATAAATGACACTCTTGCAGCTGTGGTGCAGGTTATCCTTCACTGTTAATCTTGTTGAAAACTATGGCATTTTGATGTGGTTCATGCTATTGGGTAGTGTGGGAGCAGCCTCATTTTTATAAATAGGATTTGAAGATGCACTCCTCAGTAAGGTGAATGGATAACAGCAAACGGCCACCAATCAGCGTCCTATGAAGTCATTTTGATGTATGGTAGAAGATATTTCCTCGTCTGATATTTTTGGTGGCAGCTATGATTTGGGGACTTCCTGTTGATTTTCACCTGAGTAACAATGGTGATACACCATTGCGCTGAATATCTCAGTTAAATCTACACTACTGGTCCCTTCATAATACTGGCACTATCTGAGACTGTCAGTTTTAAAATGTAGGAAGATTAATGACTTCCTGCACTTCATTGGAAAGACAGAGGCTATTCTAATTGGGCTTCCTGTCAGCTAACACTGTGTCTCTTACTCATTTTATATTGGAGAGGTGTCATCTTGAGCTCACTCATACTGTGAAGAGTCCTGTCATCTTTATTGATTCAGAACTGAATTTTGATCTTCATACTGGCTCAGTTTCTAGGACAGCATATAATGCTTCCTCCTTTCTCATATCACCCAGTCATGTCATTACTGATGCAGACACCGATGTACATTCTCCTTTATTCTTTCAAAGATTATTGAAATTTTGTTCTCTGTGGCCTTCTTTAAAAAATTGTAGGCTAAGTTCAGCTTCTCAAGAAGTCCAGAGCCATTTTATACCTCTTTTTCCCTACACTGAAAAGAGAATCCCACCAGTTTGTACTCTAGACCAAAAATTGCTGACCCCCAAGCAAGCTGCTCCTCCCTGAATCTCAGCCCATGCCAGCGGCCCACTCCATGGAAAAAAAAAATTGCTGCCGTCTAAAAATTTGGTGGTGGCCATGGCTGGAGGAGCAGTGGGTGTCTCAGACACACCATGGAAAGAAGTCACATCAGGAAGTTCTTTTGACAACATGCTTGGGGCGCCTTCTCCAGGCATGCGACCAAAAGGAGCCACCTAGAGCAGCTTTTGGCAGCATATATTTCTCAGTGTCACAAAACTTTCTCTGAAGTTATGTCTTCACTGCAGAGTTAACTTGGATAATCAGCACTGGGAGCTGAGCACCTGGCTTATTTTAAATAGCTATACTGCAAAGCTACACCTGAGTTACAGGTGCTGCATTCGTCTTTCTTTGTTGCTTGGATTCCTGGTGCATATCCAACGGTTCTTTTGTGCTATAGGGAGCTGAACCACTCCATACTTTTTTACCAATGAATTGTAGGAGAAATTGTCTGTCCTACTGGGCACCTGCCAGGAACTGTGGGAAGCCATTGGAGGACAATCAGCACTTGAATGATTCAGCCTTCATTCTTACTGCAAAGCAGGTGGGTTACCAGCCCAAAGTACCTATAAATGGTGGTACCGCCTGCGGCAATTCTAAACTAAACTATCTGACACCCAGTTATAGAGTTTGTTAGTGACAGAGTCAGGGGGATCACTATTGCTTTAAGTGTCAAGGAACACAGTACCTTCAAATGAGGCTTCACCAATGCCGAATAGAGGGGAATAATGGCTTACCTTAATCTGCTGGTGAGGCTCCCATTAATGCAGCCCAACATACCATTAGTCTTTCTATAAATAAGGATGGAACGAGGCTCAGTGCTAGTAGATGATAGAACAAGGAGCAACGGTCTCAAGTTGCAGTGGGGGAGTCTAGGTTGGATATTAGGAAACGCTTTTTCTGAGTCAGACAGAATTCCTTCTGTAGGCCCCAGGGGCATGCACACGGAATTTGTTAGAGAAAATAATAGCCATGTTTGGAGATAATGGCACATGGCCCCTGTTATAAGCCAGACAGACACAAGTGGCATCGACTCTACCCACATAACCTAGTGCTCACAGCAGTAGCAGGGGCAAAGGGAGCGTGCTTGCCAATAAGATTTTTGGCTGACCCTTGTGCCTGGGTACAAGGAAGGCAAGGAACACCTCTCTCAATAGCTGACTGGAATAAATCTCTTTTTCTTTTGCAAGAAAGAGGGGAAAAAATCCATAAATAGCAGTGGAATGGAATGGTAACAGGATAAATCCAGGTACTAATTATTGGGTAATAGTTTTGGTTTACATATATTATATCACATGAATAATTACTTGGCAATCCACAGACAACCAAACATTCTGATGTCACTTTCATTTGCTTTACTGTGGCACAGCTATTGCCTTCTGCATGGAGTTATGTCTGATTTACACTGCAGAGTGAGAAGAAGTCAGGACTATCCTCGCTTTTATACCCTGCCTAAATGAATGTAGGAGGCTCCAGATCAGGCACGGTACTGGTGTTGTGAGAAACTGACAAGATATATATTTCTAAAAGGATGTGAAAGAGTGTTGAGCCATCCCTGCCTGCCCATCTGGGAGAGAGGCCACGCCCTCTCACTACTGTGCACCTGTGGATGTGGACTAAAACAAAGGGGAATTAGCATTAGGGCCAGCGGTCCTGGCCCCTTCTGCTGGTCAGAGGTATTTACATTGTCTCTGGCCATGGCCCATACAAGTAAGCAGTCTATAGTCCCAAACCCTGAAGCAGGGCAGGGCATGTAAGTTGTTTCTAGTCCTTGGTAGTGTGAGCGGTTAGTCTATGGGCCCTGGTCCTCAGGTAGGGTGGAATGAGTAAGCAGTCTCTAACCCTATGCAGAGCAAATCAGCCAATGTATGGACCCTGGCCCTTAGGCAGGTTAGGGTGCGTAAGCAGTCTCCAGTCCTAAGTAGGGCAAACACACAGCCCAAGCAGGGCAAACAGTCTATAGCTGTTCAAGGCTTGACAGGCTGGGATGACAGACCACCTCAAGGAGGGTATAGAAATGGGGAAGAGGGACGCAGGCCCTCCTGACTCCACTGCATCCCAGTCCAGGTCCCTATCAGTGGCAGAGCGGCCTGCCACTGGATCAGCAAAGCTCCCACTGTAACTCATTGACAAGGCTGTAGGCCACAAGACCGCTGGGCTGTTGTCTAGCTCCCCTGAGCTACTTCCTTCCTCCTTTCCCTGATGTATCTTATCCTCTGGGCCACCTTCGGCCTCCTCAGGGTACTCTGCCAGAGGCAAGTTCCACAGTACTTCAATGTCATTGACTGGTGGCAGGTCTGGTAGCTGTGTCGGGTCATCGGCAGATGGCAGCTCCTCCAGATCACTCCTAGGAAAGGACTTTTCTCATCATAGGTAGCTGACAGTTCCTCTAGATCACAGGCCACTGGCAGAATCTCCAGGTCACTGGCAGGGGGCAGCTCCTGCAGTTCTTCAGGGCCCCAGGCAGTTCTTCAGCAGTGTCATGATCAGGCCAGGGCTCTCGGGTGAGTGGAGAGATGTCCTTCTCCCCTGGCAGCATGACCCAGATTGAGCTTCAGGGATCTCCTTTTATACTTCCTACCCCTCTCCCTTCCCCCACTTCCAACAAGAAGGACAGGATGGTTCTGGCTCCGCCCTCCTGGGGGCAGGCCATCTTCCCTATCCATTTCCAAGGGAGGCCATACCTCCTCACTACAGGGGACTAAGGAAATTATACCAGAACATGAATTTGGCCACAAAAACTTGGACTCAGATCACATTTTTATCATGATTTTGAATACCACCCAATTAAATGGAGGATAGGGATGGAATTTGGAGCCAGAGATGTGTTTTGGCCTTTTATAAAGAGAAAGGCCATTTGTAAAGATAGAAACTGAATTCATTTTTTGAACATATTTAACACTGGAGCGTGCTTTGATCAGAGATTTTTTGTTTAGGATCAACTGTCATTAAAATATACATTTGAAGTGGTGCCACCAGCAAAAGGAGTAAGCCCAACACATTTCATATTTTGGATCTTCTTTCAAAAAGCATCAGTAGCTTTGAGATGCATAGGTTAAACCTTATTTACTAGGTTGCATGTAACTCCTCCTCTGTAACCAGGCACAGAGGCAGTCTACCATTTTCAATCATCTGACAGTGGAATATATGCTTTCCTGATTTGATCAAGCTGCTTTGTGGGAAGCTGGCAACATACTTGTTAGCTACATGGAAAAGGTAAATCAATAAACTATATTCCAAACTGCACCTGAGACCCTTTCTGACAGCTGGTACTTTTTGTCTTTACTGTAAAAGATTGGTGGGATTAACAGAAAAATAATTCATTTTGCTGAAACTAATTAAAGAAACGTACAATTGGATTTTGATACAAAAATAAAATCTGTGGTGCCTTTTGTTCATTACAGGTTTCATTAGAAGACCCATCATATATAGTATCATTTTCCATTTTTTCTACAATAAGGTAAGTCAAACAGAGTAATTACAAGTAATGCCAGCATATTATTGGCAGAGAATTATTGTGTATTTATTGGCTTGATATTGGGTCACATTAAACAGGGGTAGGCAACCCTCAGCACATGTGCACATAAGCCCATTTGGAGCAGCATGCGGCACCACAGAAATTATCGCTCCTGCCGGCAAAAGCCAGTACAGGTGGCTTCATTCGGGGGTGGCCGGGGCACAGAGGATATCCTATCATGCCCACACCCACGGCATGCCGATTAGAAGTCGCCCAGAAAGGTTCCTCTCTGAGGTGTGCCACCACCAAAAAGAGCCACTCTGGGCAGCTTCTTTCTGCAGCGTGCCTGGGGACCCTCGAGAGGAGCCGCTACAGGCAACTTTTTTCTTTGGCATCCCTGGGTACCCTCATCCCCATATATGTCACCAAGAAGACCCGCTCTGGGTGGTTTCTTTCCTTGGGCGTCTCCTTTCAGAGATATACCTGGGAAGTGACCCACTCTAGCTGTGGATGCCATTGAATTTTCAGGTGACCGCTGCTTTGTTTCAGCAGAGAGGGTCACCGGCACCAGCTGAGGGTTCGGGAGGCAGGGCCGGTACGGGGGTTGGCAAAGGTTGCTGACTCCTGCATTAAACCAACTGCTATTTTGCTATTCAGATGTTCTGAAAGTCAGTTTTTACCATGAAATCAGGTAGAAATGCTCCATATAAATACACACACACATATAGAATTTCAATCTATTCTGAAGCCATATTCCTTTGGGATGTATGTCACTGAAGCAGGACAGTAACTATAAGATAAAAAATAGCTTAATCACTTCAGCAACAACAACAATACCAGAGATATCCTATTGGTAATGGCAACCTGGATGGATTTGGGGATTTGAAAAGTAGGAACCTGCCTTAAAGAAACCAAAAAGGTGGTACAGGAAAGGTACTTTAGCCACTAGAAGTGGGGAAAGAAAGAGGATATAGTTACTCTGCTAATAAGGATTACAGTAGTGGTTTAAATTATGGAGATAATTAAAAATAGTCAAGTCTCACACCTTTTATTCAAGGATCTCAAGGCATTTTACTAAATGTTCAAACTCCCTATGAAGTAGGCTTTATTATCCATATTACAACAATGTCCAAGAGTCCCATTCAAGGAACAGGGCCCCATTGTGATACTAGTAATAAATAATAGGAAGGAAGTTCACATTCCATATAGTGTGCACATAGGTTTGTGATGCAACATTTGGATAAAACAAATAAGTTGAGAGAGAGACAACAAGGTAATAGCAGAAACAAGTAGGTAATATGGTAAAGAAGTCAGTATTCCCTGCTCCACTCACTGCCTACTTAGCCATTACCAGCTGGGTATATTTTGTAAGCAGCCTGATAGAGGTAAGAGTTAAGGGGGGATTTGAAAGAGGAGAAGGTGATAGCTTTGTGGGTTTTGACAGAGATTTTCCTGGGTATGGGGGTACCATGTAAGAAAGCATGAAGGTGCTTGTAGAAGCAAGACTAGTAGATAATCAAGGCAGACCTTAAACAGAATGGCTATGTCTACACTTGCAAGTTAGTTCAAATTAAGCTTCCTTAATTCGAACTAACTTAAGACTTGGCCACACTAGGCTTTCATTAGTTCAAATTAAGGGCTTCCTTAATTTGAACTAATAAATTTGATTGCTTAGTTTGAACAAACCCTTAATTCAAAATAGTTAGTTCGAATTAAGTCAATGTGGCCATATTACTTCGAACTAATCGGCAGATTGACCTTCATGCAACTGCATGGCCATGACTAGTTCGAACTAGCATTCTAGTGGGGCCATGCTAGTTCGAATTAAGTTAATTCAAACTAACTAAAATTAGTTTGAATTAGTTAGTTCGAATTAGTTTTTGTAAGTGTAGACATAGCCAATGAAAGCAAGGGTCAGTGGGCAAAGTGGGGCTAAATCATGAAGAGTCTTAGACATGAAGACAAGAAGCCAGTACATGATTATTATAGACACTGTACTAAAGAAATAGATTTCACAAAGTTATCACATTGATCATAATGATTTCTAAACAACTTTCAAAACAGAAAAAAATATTTAGCCTGTGAAGGCTAAATTCCCTTTCTGTAACCTTGGAAATCACTGAAAGGTGTAACTTAATAAAATAATAGTCAATAATAATAATAATAATGGGACCTACATTTGTCTGAAGAATATTAGGCACCCTGGTCATTTAACTCCTATGATGCACCTCATTGGGTCAGTCAGAGCAGAGTGCATTATGGGAAATAATGCCCAGCCCATTAAGGAGAATGGTAACATAAGGAACCTAAACTGCAACTCACGTAAGGCACCATGGAAGCCTATTGAAAGATTATTGTCAACCTGAACCAAAATGAAATGTTTTGATTCACTTTGACAAAAGAGATATTTCTATTCAGATTGATACAACATGAAATGAAATATTTTGTTTTGATTTTCTGAATAAAAAGTTTCAACAAAACCAAAATTTATTCATAGAAAATGTGATTTTGTAATAACTGCACTTTTTGTCCGAAAATATATTGACGGAAAATTCCTGACCAAGATTACCAACTAGCGGCTTTTTCAAATGGTCATCACTGCTGGGTAAAGGACCAGGACATAATGAAGAGTTTCATAGCTTTTCTATAATAAAGATTATTAATTAAATTATAATTAATTATAATTAAAGATCTGTTAGAAGCAAAAATCTGCCCAATATGTTGCATTTCTTATTCTATGTATGGAAACGAATGTATTTCCTGAACTCTCTCCTCTCTGCTCTCTTCTGGAGACATTTGATAAGGCTTTTATCAGAGGTGCCATCATTATGCCATCCTTATAAAGTACAAGGGTTACAGCAAACATTGATCTTGAGAACAGAGTCAGAAGATTACAAAAGCTGGTAACAGAGTCAGATGTGCCCCTTTTTGCTTTGAGTTATCCCTTTTGCATCCTGTTGCAAACTCACTCATAACCCATGAAGCATAGATATCCATTTCTTTTACTAGCTAGTGCCTGTACCAGTGGGGTATAAAATGGGGAGATTAGTTGTTTGACTGCTGAGGTCTGACAATAAGCCTAGAGCCATAACAACAGTTAAAGACCTATGAGGGGTAAAAAAATTGACACCCACATACCCATGAGACCTTATTAAGCTTAATAGCTCAGAAATGCTGAGGGCAGTTATATAAAAAATGAGAACAAGGCATCATGGACAGATGAACCGGCATTTTTATATACTCTCAAGTTGTTTCAGTGATCAGATTGGGGAGCGGAATTTTTTTATTCTCCCTGCAGTCAGAATAAAGGATGAATTACTTAAAACTCTACCCCAAAGGAAAGTTCTTGGGCCTTGTGGGTTTAAAGCAGATTTCTATAAAACCTTTTGTTTAGCTATCTTTGTACATTTACTTGACATGCTATATCTCTGGAGAGACTTGGGTGGATTCACTTCTGCCATTCCTGGTGAATACACAAATTAGAGAAAAACTGATTTTACTGATTCCCGATTACAACAAATTATATTTTATACAGTATATATTATATTAAACTTATACGTATCGCCATATATTAATAATAATTATACACATATAATAATTATATCAAATTATTATAAGTGACTATAAGAAAATTCTACAAAAGTTAGCCCTGACAATCTTGCATTTAAAAGTTGTGAGGAAATTGGTGCACTCTTATTAAATATGTTTATTATTGTAACTTTGGCATGCATTGCTTTCTTAGTCTGCAAGATGTACTGCAAAATACTGCTTTGCACACAGCTTTTCAGAAGCTCAAATCCATTTCTTTTTAAAGAAACAATGGCAGTTTGAGATATTACCTCCTCATACTACCTACCTTGAGATGGGATCTGCAGCTACAGGATCATAGAAATTTAGAGCTGGAAGGGATCTCAAACAGTCATTAAGTCCAACCCCCAGTGCTGATGTGGGAGCAAATGAAGCTAGACTGTCCCTGATAGCTGTTTCTCCAATCTGTTCTTGAAAACTTCCACTGATGGGGATTTCACAACCTCCCCGGTCACCCAGAATTTATCTACTTTTATAGTTAGAAAGTTTTTCCTAACCAAAATCTTCTTTGCTGCAGATTAAGCCTATTATTTCTTGTTATACCTTCAGTAAACAGGAAGAAGAATTGACACAGTACTTTATAACTTAGCTCTTAATATGTTTAAAGAATGTTATCAAGTACCCCCTTAGTCTTGTTTTCTCAAGACTAAATGTGTCCATTTTTTTTAACCTTTCCACAGGGCCAACCCTAGACCAAATATCGCCCCAGGCAAGGAGCATCTTCATTTATTAAACTTTTGACTACATTTTTTTTATTGCATTTGTAGCCCATTTCACAACTTTGATGCACAATTTGCATGCATTATTTATCCCTGTCATAAAAGACGATTCATTTCCTTGCTAGGATCTGTAAATCTGTACTTATTCATGGCTGATAACATTCTAGAAAGATTGAGGAAAATGTAGTTCTCAGAAGGTCTCGAAGGTTTCACTAGATTCTGCAAAGGTCTGGAACATTCTAGAAGGTTAGTGAAAATGAATCCATATATGGAATACCTTAAACATTTTACTTCAAACTTTCTTTATTTTCCCTTTTGTTGCTAAAAAGAAAAGCAGCACCCTGAACCCAACACACCTCAAGCCCAACAGTCCAGGTGGTCACCTAGGTCACCTGTGCCTAAATTTGACTCTAAATTTCTTCTTACTTTAGGTTTTCAAACATTTATCATATTTATTGCTCTCCTCAAGATTGTCTACAATTTGTCCACAGCTTTCCTAAAGTGTGGTGCCCAGAACTGGTCACAGTACTCCAACTGAAGCCCCACCAGTGCTGAGTGGAGTAGGACAATTATCTCTCATGCCTTAAGTATGACACTCTTGCTAATACATTCCAGAATGATATTAGCCGTTTTCACAATTGCATCTCATTGTTGACTTATATTCAAAGTGTGAACCACTACAATCTCCAGGTCCTCTTCAGCAGTGCTACCACATAACTAGCTATTTCCCATTTTGTAGTTGTACATTTGATTTTTCTTTCCTGACTGAAGTACCTTTCCATTATCTTTATTGAATTTCATCTTGCTGATATTAGACCAATTTTCCAATTTGTCAAGGCTATTTTGAATTTGTAGTGCTGTACTTAGAAGTGCCTGCAACCCCTCCCAAGTTGGTGTCCTTTGCAAATTTTATAAGCATACTCTCCACTTCATTATCCAAGTAATTAAGAAAAATATTGAACAGTACCAGACTCATGACCGACCTCCGTGGAACTGAATTAGATGCAGTGAACCATTGATAATTACTTTTTAAATAGTTCAACCACTTGTGCAGCTACATTACAGAAATTTCATCTAGACCACTTTTCCATAGTTTGCTCACGAGAATGTCATGTGGGAACATATTAATAGCTTTACTATTTGACTAGGGCTCATATTATTGGTCCACAAGATAAGTAATAAATAATAATATCAACAACTCTGAATTTCATGGGTTTGGTTTTGGCATAATTATAACATATCTGTAATGTTTTTGCCGTTATGTAAAAGTTTGAATTCTCAACTTTAATTCCAGTTTAATGTGGTATTTGTCTGGGAATAGGTTTTGTGCCAATGGACAAGCACCACCTTCGGTTACCATTAAGGCCTGGTATCACTACAAAGTTAGGTGAACAGAAGCAGCATTGCATTAACTTAGGTGCACATGTCTAAATTTACCTCCCACTGATGTAAATGCCTCATTACAGATATGCAGTAACACCAGCAAGCAAAAATAAGTCATGGTTGATGTACTGAAGTCAATGCACCACAAGCATAGACATTGCAATATCTATGTTTACCCTAACACTCCTCCAGCAGCTGTCCCACAATGCCAGACACCAATCACTTTGGCTATGTCTATACTTGCTAAAATTGGTTCGAATTAGTTAGTTTGAACTAATTTGAACTAATTTTAGTTAGTTCGAATTAGCTTAATTCGAACTAGCATGGCCACACTGGAACGTTAGTTCGAACTAAGCAAGCACTTGCTTAGTTCGAATTAGCGATCCCCATTCATTTCAATAGCCGGTTAATTCAAACTAAGAAATTAGTTCGAATTAACATGGCCACATTAGTTAATTCGAATTAGTTAGCTCGAATTAACCCCTTAGTTCGAATATCCTATTAGAATTTATTAGTTCAAATTAAGGAAGCTCTTAATTCGAACTAACTAAAGCCTAGTGTAGCCATGGCTTTAGTTAGTTCAAATTAAGCCTCCTTAATTTGAACTAACTTACCAGTGTAGACATAGCCTTTGGTTACAACAGTTGTGAACCCCACTGCTTAGGTGTCACAAAGACCAGAAGTCCCCCTATCCTATAAAGCTCTGTGAATTTTTGATATGCCTTTTCCTGATTGTCCAGCTTGGCCAGCACACCTACCAGCTCTCCTTTGTTATGTGCAAATTCCCAGGTGACCATGCCAGCTACCTGCTCCAGATGTACTCCTGTGTGGAACAGACAGGAGATGTTGGATCTCCTGGGCCTGTGATGAGAAGAGACTTCACAGACACAACTATGCACCAGATGTAAAAATGGGGTGATTTATGAATAGGCTGCATGGGGAAGCATGAGAAAAGAACAACAGGAATTAGCAGCAGGACTGAATTGAAGTGAAGGAACTGTGTCTGGCATATCAGATGACTAGAGAGGCAAACAGTCAATATTATGCCGAGCTGCAGACCAGCTGCTTTTACTAAGAGCTGCATGACAAGTCTGATGGAGACCTCATCACCACTCTGCAGGCCATTTTGGATATATCCAAGGAGCCTGGGTCACCGGCCCTGTGCATGAACAGCAAGAATGAGGAGGAGGTGGATGTGGAAGATGAGAAGGATGGGGCACATGAGACTGACAGGTGGGAGGAGAGGAGTCAGTTATGCCACAAGCTAGAACCTGTTTGAGATTCTACTACAGTTCAGTCAGTCTTGGCTATTGAGCATGGGTGTGCCTTATGCAGGGGAAAGAACTTCAGGTGAGTGTGGACTTGTATTTCCCATTACAAGGAGGTACTGATGGCACCTCCAATTTAGCAGGACACAGCAATCAACTTATCATTAAAGTACTCATACTAAAAGAGATAGTGGTAGAACAAAAAAGGTACCAGCACCTGCTTTCCATTCCTTTGTAGATGTAGGGTCGGCTATGTGGAGTAGTTTGTTTATATTACAAGGGATGTCCCATGAATCTTCCTAAGACATTGCAATGAAACTTTCATGGAGGTATTCTGCAGTCCTCTCCCAAAGAATTCTAGGTATGGCAGCCATATTTCTTCCTCTGCTAGTCACTGACAACATTGGTGGGCACCACTGCAGTACACAGGCTAGCAGCATATAGATACAGGTGAAGCTATGCTTTTTCTGCCTTTCTTACCTTCAAAAGTGAGATATCAGCTAAAATCACCATTGCCTATGGACACTGGTGCCAGCATTCAGTGCCATAGCTCAATGCTCATAGTTTCATGTAACCAAGCAATTTCTCTCCCTGCTTTCCCACACCTGGCAAGCCATACTCACCACGGCTGGTGCTGGGAATGGCACTGTGCACAACTCTGAAGCAGAAGCGTCAATAAGCATGTCGTGTTGAAAACTTTATGGGAACAAGGGAAGGGAGTTCTGAATCTTAATTTCCATTGTGACTATGCTCACAATGGCTATGTCTACACTTGTTAAATTGAGTCAACTTTGTTACGTCGACTGGTGACTGAATAAAATTCGATTATTTGGAAAAGAATTCATTTTTATTAGATCACAGAGTGCCAAGAAGTTCCGAAAAGATGCACTTATTTGTTGCTGTACCATAGGACACAACTCATAGGATCTGTAACACAGAGAATAATAATCATAAATGTAGACGAGGCACCACAAAACTAATATGTGCACAGCCAGTGCTGTATCTGTAGATGTACACCATGCATCACAGAATTCCTCACAGGCCCCCAGAACAGCAGGGCCAGGTAGATCACAGCCCACCATGAAGCATTACCATGGCTCACTGTTTAAGTACTCTTTCAGGGCCTCCCTGAATTGCTCCATGTTGAGCTTTTCTAATAGCCTTTGTGCCTGGGCTGTTCAAACTCAGAAGACAGCCACTCCACCTCCACTCCAGTGGCAACTTTTCCCCTTTTGCTCCACAGATTTATGCTGGACACAGAAGGCAGCTAGAAGCACCGGGATTTTTTTTTTTCACTGAGATCCAGACTTGTGAGCAAACAACACCAATCCCCCTTCAATCTACCAAAAGTGCTTTCAACTGTCATTCTCCACTTTCTGAGCCAGTAACTTAATCTTTCTTTGATGCAGTTTAAGTGGCACGTACAAGCCTTAATAAACTGGAGGAGAAAGTGGTAGGTTGGGTCTCTCAAGATCACTATTGGCATTTCAACATTCCCAGTGGTAGTCCACCAGTCAGGAAAGAAAACCTCTGCTTGTAGCTTTCTGAACAGTCTGTGTTTTTAAAAATGTGAGAGCCATGCACTTTCCCTGGCCAGCAACACTTATCAATGAAATGTCCCCAGTGATCCACCAATGCGTGCATAATCATAGCAAAGTAGCCCTTTTTTATGTACTCTGTGGCAAAGTGGTTTGGTGCCAAAATAGGAATATGTGTGCCATCAATCTCTGCATTACAATGCATCCACTCCATTAGTGCAAAGCCATCCACTGTCTCCTGCACACTGCCAAGAATTACAGCCCTATGTAGCAGGAGATGCTTAATGGCCCTGCACACTTGCATGACAACTGCCTTATAGTGGATTTTCCAGCTCCAAAATGATTTCCCACTGACTGGTAGCAATCTAGCACTGCAATTCCAGTGTGTGCTCAGCACTCACTTCTCCACTGTTAGTGCAGCTCTCATTTGGGTGTCCTTGCGCTGGAGGGCTGGAGCAAGCTTGGCATACACATCTAGCAATGTGGCCTTGAGCAAATGAAAACTCTGCAGCCACTGTTCCTGGTCACAAACCATATTATGCTGTGATCCCACAAGTCAGTGCTCATTTCTTGGGCCCAGAAGTGGTGCTCCACTGTCTGCAGCTGCTCTGTGAATGCCACTAACGTTATGGAATTGATTCTTGCTATGTCAGCAATCTGTTCTCCAAGAAATTATCATGTTCCCCACTGATTTCTTACAACTGCAAATACTGGAGGATGATACATCCTGCTCTGCAACACTCATCACAATAATGCAGAGCTGTAGCAGCTCCATGTTTCTCTCAGAGTTGGGGATCAGTGAGGAGGGCCATGTGCACCCTTGAGATTTTTAAAAAGGCACAAAAACTTAGTATATAAATGACATCGTGGGAGGTAAATAAGTGTTCACTGGGAAGTTGTCTCTTGCTCCCAGTCACTCCTGTGTGTCTGGTTTCTACCTCACCATGCATTGCCAAACTTTTCAAAAGATGGTGGCAGGCTGTGCACTAGGATACTTATCAATGACTCCCTGCACTATGCATTGACAAAAACACTCCTGGTGAATAAGTGCAACACCAACACAAGAAACCAAGGTTGTACATGTGCCAATGATATACTAACTGCAATGGCTTCATGTCAACATAGCTTGCATTGACCCACATTTATAGTGCCGATATACTTAATTGGCTCCTTTTGTTCTCATTGTGAGTAGAGCTGAGAAAACAATTGGTTATTTGGTCTGGTAGATGAACTGAAACATCTGGAATGAAAAATCGGTTCATTTTGAACAGAAATGGAATATTTTCATTTTTCCTAATTTGTTATTTGACTGAATATTCATTCACTGAATTTAGATCAAATTTGCAATTAGGTTTTGGGAGCTACCAAAGTGTATATTTTGGTCAATTTATTATTCAATTTAAAAATGTTGCCCAGCTCTAACAATATATGCTTTGGTTGAGTTTGCAGCAAAGAACAAAATTCAGAAAAATTCACTCAAGCATGAGGATTAATGTTTCAAGCACATAAATGGAAATTGGTCATTGTATCAATGCTACAATGAGAGTAATTTAATATTTAAAGCATAATATTTGATTTCAATTTTAATACAATTTAATATAGAAGCAATTCTATAGTTGTATTCTCATAACTTAACAGTTACCTTAGTTCCCTTAATTTACTGTATTAATTATGTTTACTACACAATGAATTGTCAATCAAAATATAGTCTGTACAGGGATCATATTACTGGAATGTTTCCATTTATTTTAAATTGGTGATGTTTGATTATATCAGGCTATAATCTGTATAAGCATGCAGGTGAATGCTATAATAAAAATAATTGTTTTAAAAAACAAACAAAAAATGTTTTAAATGGGGAAATCCCTCTCTTTGCAGGAGTGTGTTTAAGCAAAAGGTTATTGTGTAATATTCTATCAATGTCGTTAGCAAACTAGCAATGTTTTGAGGATGACTTCTTTTTGCCCTAGTTATTATTTTTCTGTGTTGCATCCAGAAACACAAAATGATTGAATTGCATAGGATGTTAATGATTGTATTTCATATTGAATAGGTAGCATATTGGTGTATGGCCTGATTCTAAAGAAAACAACATTACCACCATTAGTTCTTCTATTCTACTGCCAGATGGTTAACTCCCAGGGGTTAATGAGTGTACCCAAATTCTAGATTTAAAATGTCCTGCGGATATTTCCTTAGGTACAGGCTGTTAATTTACATGTGTACTGTATTTTTTCTCTCTCTATTGATCTCTTGAGAATCGTGATATTTTACACTCTCTCCCTTTGCTACTCTGACCACAAAAAATTGTTTTCAGATTTCAAGTGTTTCAAGTGTCTGTGAGATCATATCAGTTCCTGTCCAAGACATAAGAACTCAAAATTCAGTTTTTCAGACTGTATGTGCTATGTAGCCATTTATATGGTGGTCAATGCCCTGGTATTTGAGTCCATCAGCAAATCTGGTATTTGCCTCATGTATCAAATAAAATATATAAATTATTTCAGAACAGCTTTATGCCTTATTATATGTTAAATTAATAGTTATTAAGGGCAAAATTCTGCCTTGTGTGATGGAGAGATGCTAGAGTGAGATACAGAGAACTTGTCATGTAGCAGAGCCTATATTAAGAATTTTGGTTAACTCACAATAGTTTTTGGAGCTCCCACTGATGTGCTATAGCTCCACCACACATGGCTGTGCCTAAAAAAAATTATTTACCCACATCACGTACCTTCTTATGTATTTCAGTTCCACACTAAGTCTCAATCTTTTCAATCTCTCCTCATATAAAGCTCTTTCCAGACTTGTAATCATATGCATTGCCCATCACTGGACTGCTTCTATTTTGGCTATATCTTTTTTAGGTGAAGTAACCAGAACTCAACACTGTAGCTAATGTAAGGACAAATCATTAAAACTGTGATATAATTTGTCAGTTATCCCATTCCACTCTTCGTGCATTTAAAATGTTGCCTGCTTTTTTGACCATGGCTGTAAATAAAGTAGAAGTTTTCCTTAAACTGTCCACATAAACCCTTACAGTACATCCACACTGGAGCCTTAGGTCGACTTAAGGGCGGTTAAGTCGACCTACAGATCGCTGCGTCCACACTGGACGCTTATTAGTTCGACTTAAGCACTTCCTTAAGTCGACTTAATAACACCACCTCTTAAGGTCTACCTAAGGCTTAAGTCGACCTTATTAAGTCGACTTAAGCCAGTGCAGATGGGGGATAGCCCTTAAGTCGACCTAATTGGCCTCCAGATCCTCTTGCAGAGTTCCTGGCCACTCCTCCATCGACCTTGCACCTGCCAGTGTGGATGCAGGGCTGTGGACTCTTTAAGTCGACTTAAAGACAATCTTGGTTAAGTCAACTTAACAGAGCCTCCAATGTAGACTTAGCCTTAGATATTTTCCCAGAGTGATCACAGGTAAATTTCCAAACTAGTAGTGCACATGAGTATTTCAAATTATTTCTTCTAGTGTTCATTACTCTGCAAAAGTTCTGTTTTTCCAGGGCTAAGGAAGGGGTACCTTTGCTGAATCCAGCTGGAATAGGCACCAAATTCACAGGATCCATTGGAGAATACATATGCGGTTGAAAATCACCAGTATATTGACAATCTTGTATATTATAGCCTGGAAATTATCTAAAAACAAATTTTTAAGTCCTCTGGGTAGACACTTCAATCCCCTTAAAATATATCTATCAGAAGTTAAGTATTCTGACTTCACTGTCAAATTATCAGTTTTGAACAAAGGCTATATGCATAATACCTTAAGGGTGCCTAGCAGACTGTCCTCCTTAAAGAAGGGGTTGAAACTATCCACTAGCAAAGGATCCAACCCTTTGAAGTTACTTTTGACCAGCCAGGAAGGACGTGGATCCAATGAGCAGATATAGGACAAATTCCTCTCAAGGGGTACGTCTACACTGGAGGCTCTGTTAAGTTGACTTAACCAAGGTTGACTTTAAATTGACTTAAAGTCAACCTTGTTAAGTCAATTTAGAGAGTCGACAACTCTGCGTCCATGCTGGCAGGTGCTAGGTCGAATGAGAAGTGGCCAGGAACTCTGCGACGGGGCCTAGAGGCCAATTAAGTCGATTTAAGGGTTATCCCCCTTCTACACTGGCTTAAGTTGACTTAATAAGATCGACTTGAGCCTTAGGTTGACCTTAAGAGGTGGTGTTATTAAGTCGACATAAGGAAACGCTTAAGTCGACCTCATAAGCGCCTAGTGTGGATGCAGCGGTCTTTAGATCTACTTAACCATCCTTAAGTTGACCTCAGGCTCCAGTGTGGACATACCCAAGACGTTCAGAACTTCAATGAGCAACTTTGCTCTAAACTCAAGAAGAAAAACTTTATTTTCTGTCCACTTATGATCTTCTGCTGTTATGAATGTAGGCAGCTCAGTATAAATCTACTGCTCATTTTTTCTGCAGACTAACAAACTAAAGTAATAATAATAAATAATAATAATTCTCACACAAAGGAAGTACTCCCAAAAGAAGAAAACCTGTATTAATCCAGCTTTACATTTGATGGACTAAATTGTTTAAGTTTATACGGGCATTGATGATGATGCTAGCCAACCAAGAATAAGATTGACAACCATAGTTTGTACTAATGGATCTTTGTGTGACACCCCAGATCAATTTGGGAAGAACAAAGTTCAATGGACAAGCACAGAGCCATTAGCCTATTTGTGTTGATTGAATTGCATGTTGTTTCTGTACTTGGCATTGTGTTTTCAGATGATCAATGCCCTTCATCTCAAAAGTCATGGACACTCACCCTTAAAGGAAGAGCACCACAACACAATCAATCAATCAATCAATCAGTTTCTCAAATATAGAATCAGAAATGTTCATCTTGAGCAGCCTTTTTATGGGTGTCTCTGAAGCATCTCATCAGTCCTCCATATTTATGCTTGCCAGTTCTTAATTTGGAATATAAGACTTGTTTTGATAGATGAGGTCTCAGGCATACAAATTATATAACTGAGTGCAGATCAAATAAGTCTCAATACTGACTGAACGAGCTTTCACTAGAACTTCTGTGTTAGAAACCCAATCCTTCTATTTGATGCCCAGAAATCATGATAGGTGTTGCACATGGAAACTGCCAAGCTGTTTAATGTGTTGTTGATAACAGGACCATACTTTGCACACACAGAGCAACTTCATGGGATAATAGCATTGCAGACTTTGATTTTTGTCCACAGACTATGTTGTTTCAAGATTTGGTGAAACAGTTGACCATCTGTGGTGCTAGTTTTCTTAATTTGTACATCCCCACTTTGTTGGTTGTTCAGTATGTTACAAAGATAAGTAAACTCTTGATAGTTCAAAGCATGGAGCCTTCAAGCTTATTAATAGGTCTTGAGAATGGTTGTTGATAAGCTGGCTGATATGTTACCTTGGTTTTCATTCAGCTGATGGTCAGGAGAAAGTTGAGAGCCTCTGAAGCAAAGTGGTTGGTTAAGATCTTGTAGTGCTGCATCAGTGTGCACCATCAAAGCACAATTATCAGTAGAGCAGTTCCTGGATCACCGCATCTATCAACTTGGTGTTCACACATAGACTGGAAAGACTGAAGAGCTTACCAGTGAGGAAATGTATAAAGATGCCACCTGAAAAGTCACAAAGGACTTCCTCTAGTTCTGCACCAAGAATAGAGCAGGAAAGCTAGTATTGAGGACACATCCTTGCTTGATCCCATTCATGATTGCAAATGGGTCTGTTAGATTGCCATCAGTGTTAACTCTTACAGCCATGCCATCACGGATTTGCCAAAAAAAATTAATAAATTTGTTTGGAAATCCAAATTTAGCAAACAATTTCCAGAAGGCAATCTAGTTGACTGTGCTGAATGACTTAATTAGACTGAGAAACACCACATACAAAGATTGGTGCTGTTCACATCATCTTTCCTGTAATTGTTGAATGATGAAAATCATGTCAACAGTGTTCTGCTAAACATATGTGACTCAGATAGAACATCATCAATGATTTGGGTCAGGAGCCTGTTCATAAAGATCCATGTAAGACTCCTGCATGCCATGGAGAGCACAGAGATATTGTGGTAGTTACCACACTTGCTCTGTGAGCCTTTATGCTTACAAATAGCAACAATGTTGATATCTTTCGGTTGTTGCAGTACAATTTCTTGATGGAAGACATGTAAAAAAAGAAACTAAAAAAGCCTATCAATGAGAAATTTCCTCCTTGCTTGAAAACTTCACCTGAAATGGCAGGAACAGGGAGATCTGTCATTTTCCATTGTTTAAACAGCCTTAAACACCTTGCCTCATGTGAGTAGATTAGCAAGTGCATTAGATGTGGACAATTTGTGAACATTATCCAGCAACTCATCAAAAACAGTACATTAACAATTTAGTAATTTACTAAAATGTTCAAGTCACTGTTGCTGGTTGGCAGTGTGATCTGTGATGTCTGCTCTTCTACTATGGATGTAGGCAGCTAAGTCCAAATCTACTTCACTTTTTCATTCAAATTAACAAAATAATTAATAATAAATCATAATAATAAATTAGTAATTTTCATGAGGGAAACCACAAAAGCAGGAGAAGACGACCTGCATTAATCTGGCAATCCATCTGATGGACTAAATCTATTTAAGATTTTAGTCAAAGAATCTCTTTTTTGGCTCATGCAAGAACCATAGTGTATAATTTTTAAAAAAGATATTTATTTCAAAATCTAAATCTATGACTTGTCCTGCCACAGCTCTAGCAGCCTGCTTATACATTTCATCTGCAAGGCTCTTCAGTAAAGCAAGGTGACCTTTGAGGAAGAAACTAAGGACACTAAAAAGACACACACTCAACGATGCAGAACAGAAGAATATTATGAAGTTTTACCAATCTCTCAACAGAACAGTGTCAGAAGAATAACATTCACCTCCAAAGTCCAAACATCTCAGGTTAATCAGATTAACATCTCAGGTTAATGAGTCTCCTAAAGTGGACTATCAAAACAGATTCTTTGTCCCTGACCTGAAAATGCAGGAGGCAGTAACCAGCTCACGCTATGCGTACAATATCAATTCCAATGCAGTTTAATTCCAGCCCAAATATGAGAATTAAATTCTGCATGAGTGTTGAGCTCACAATGGCCTGGGGACAGTCTCATGGTCATCCTGAACTGACTAAAATGCACATTGTCTGCAAGGGAACATATACCATTAACAAATGTTTAGTATGAGGTGTTCTGAGGGTTCACCATATCACTGAGAGACAGTACAAGTACTTAACTATAAACATATACTTGATATGTGAATGGAATTGGATCATGTTATAAAGAGCCATTTTGTGTCAACCTGCAATAGTATTAAAGATACAATAATGATTAGTTAGACAGCAATGAGTTAATCTTCCCACAGGAAACAGAAGCACGTAGTTAAATACTACATCACAAATTACCATTTTTATGTCACCACCTCACCATGACTTTAGCACTAACCCATCTCCATTTTCACACTCTCATTAGGATATAATGCATATTCATGGTCCTGATTATATAGCCACTTTCTTGACTTGTTTTAATTGTGCATAAAGACACTGACAGGAGACCTGACCTTTTCAAGATCATTTTCTCTCCATTACTTTTCACAAAGCTATTAACTTGTCGCCTTCTATAAGATTGCAATAATTTATTTCCCATTAATAAAAAAATCCTGGTGCCATGCAAATTAAAATTTATTCAGCAAACAGAATTCTTTGGATTATTTTTAAATGACTTTATATACTTCCAGCTTGGGAGGAAAAATAATATTAATGGGTACAGGCTGAGCAGATAATTGCATACATAGGAGAAAATGAATATACAACTGATGCTGTGGCTTTCTGCACATCAATTACCCAGAAGAGTTGCTTTACTTCCTTTTTCAAAGATTTATTAAATCATTTATTTGAGGATATCAATATAATCTTGAAATTATCCCCATTGTATGAAAAGCTCAGCAACCTGATGCACAAACAACCAATGTTAGTATTAGGAAGCCACACTAAGTAAAAATACTTGTAGGCAGAAATGAAATTATTTAAGAGGTCACATAGATAAAGTTCTAAAGTATTACAACATATTTAGAACTCAGTTAGGAGGTACTGCTGCAAATTCTGGTCCTGTTTTAGCAACACTTTTCCTATAGAAATGAAATATATTGGCAATGACCCAAACTTATAAGGATGCTGGAATTTTAATTTTAATTTTTTTATCATGCACTAAAAATCTTTTGTGCACAACACAGCAAGCAGAACATGATGATAATCATCGTGCAGTGTTTTATCAATTGCACATTAAGATATCATATGTATTTGGCCTTACTAAAATGATTCCAATCTGGAAAAATGGCTAATGTACAGTGTTTGAGACTTTAAATGTTGTGTGAGTGACATATAGTAATTACTGTCCAACTAGACATTTCATATGAAGAAATCTCAATGTTTAGCAGATGACATTAAAACTTAAAGTCATCATAATCGTAACTGTTCATAAACCATGATCATTTGATTGCAGTGGGAATGGGGAGATGATAAAACCCAGTTGTGCAGGATGGGTTGAAATTTTCCAACAGAACTCTTGATTATTTTTTCTTCAGTGTCATAGACATTTGAGATGGAAAGACCCATTGGCTATCTATTCCATTGCCCTGCCAATGCTGAACTTTTCTTCACAGTATATTCTTAAGAACTTTGTCAGTCAAATTTTAAATGACATGCTGTTAAATTGTACCTTTTGCAGTGAGTGTGATCACCAGCACATCTGAAGGCAAATGTGTCAGAACCATGTGTCTAGAAGTCATCTAGCTAAGTGTGATGGAAATTATGAGTACAGGAAGAATGCTGTGACAATGCGTGATATAATAAGTACCTTGACAGACAGACCAACATGAAAAAATGGGAATGCATTAGAGTATGGGAGACAGAGAGGAATGACGAGGAGAAAAGATTATTATAGACAGGGCCTGAAGAACAGAGATGTCTCAATCTAGACAGCAGAAGACCTGTAGGCTTAGGCATGATGAAAAGATCTACAGACTGGAACAAAGAAAAAGAGTTCCAAAAAGCTCTGTTCATTAAGAGTAGAATATCTATCAAGATGCCAAGAGCAAAACAAAAGAGAAATGTGGGTTTGCAGCAAGAAGAGGTGTATGTGTCTGTATGGGGTGGGGGTAGGGGGCAGTGGAGGGGTGGCCTAATACAACGAGGGAGACCAGGAGCTAAGTTAGGATCTGAAAATGAGATGGAAGGGGCTTTTACAGGAAAAAGCAAGCACCTTAGAGAAAGAAAGGCAAGAAAGCATGAACAATGAGAGAACTCTGAAAAGAGATAGCAATATATAACTAACATCAGCAATGGATCCAATCTTAGCAGATTCATCCTGTCAGATGGACTGTAACCTGGAAGTCTGAGAGCCTTTACTTTTATATAGTTGTGTTAATAGATTATTCAGTCAATTGTTGTTTAAGTGGATTAGTGTATTTGACATCCTTCTAATTAATTTTAACTGAATTTGATTTTATACAGAAGTTCATGAACCTGGGACAGTGGAATTCCTTATTCCTATTGCACCTGGAAAACAAAATTTATTGTCAAAATAGTGTCTTCTTTTCATGCAAATTTTAAACAAAGGCAGATTTAACTGATTACGTTTGAAGTAATAGGCTGTAGCTCAAGAGTACATTTTAAACTCATAAAGCAGGGAACTGAATCTCATTTAATTGATGAATGAATTTGTGATTCATATAAACTCCCTATAATAAGTACACAGTTTTGCTCATGCTCCTTGTGAGGTCTTTAAGGATTTTTCTGTTGAATGATGGCCTTAGTTAGTTATAAAGAAAACTCTCTAACTTCAGGATAACTCAGGCTTTTTCCTGGCTTTGTTAACATGCCCCAAACACAGGTTGGGTGTCAATGAAGAAAAATCTTATGTGGAAAGCCAAAGTTATATATATTTTTAAAGGGAAATAACCTTATAAAATGATTTTCAATTTATTAAGAATGACCTTGGTCACTAAAGAGTTCAATACAATTTATAAGTTTGATAGTCTTCATGTGCAGAGATGAGCAAGGAACAGCTTAATTTCTGATATTTGGGATTGACACCATGGCAGACACAAAAAAAATTCTCTCTAGGGATGTTAGCCACTTGTAGTAACTCCCTTCATGATCCATTCTTTGTCCTTTCTTGCCAATTTCCTCTTGCCACCCTTCCATACACCCCAGTGAACTCACTGTATTTGGGACATGCTGATCTGTGTACTAGTCAAGAGACCGTGAGAAACCAGTATGTGTAGCTTTTGTGATTCATGGCTGTGAGTGCACTCGCAGTACTGACTCAGTTCATTGTTTCTTTGATTTCTGCAGAGGAGCCCTTAAGGACACACTCCTCTACTCCAGTGGAGAGTGTCTGTCAGATGAGGTGATGAACCAGAATCAATAAGGAGGATATATTTTGCAAATTACTGCAGTCAACACATGAAGGGCATAGCAAAACAAGAAGGAGGAAGGAAACAATTAATGAAAGACTGAGACTAGATAGCATGGAAAGGACACGGGGGCAGGAGTGGATAATAAAGCTCCTGGAAGACCAGACAGAGATGATGAAGTGCCTCATTATGTTGCAGTCTGAGCATATCCATGTATGACTCCCCCTGCAGCCAATACAGAACTCTATTTCATGCCTTCCCCAAACTTCCCCCTCTTTCTTGTGTGTTCCCAATCCCTCCCAGTATGCTGTGCATCTCACACCTATGGATTGGTTTCCCGATAACAGCTGGAGTTATACACAACCATGAGAGCCCTAACCGTCAGACTGTTCCCCATTGCCATGTCCTCTGTTTGACCAAATATTTGTGCTTTTTCCTGTTATTGAATTTGAGTCTTTGAAATGAAATGAATCTTTTTTTCTGTCACACACACTTTGTTCAGTGCTAACATTCATACACCGTGGCTATAAGTAGGAATATTTGTTTAGTACCATTAATGCTCAGGAAGCAACCACTATAGGGGTCATTCAAGGCAGCAAGTAAACGTTGCCTGGTTGAATGCGTCACATAAAGACACATTACTGTGAATCAGTCAAAATGCTCCTTCAAAATCTCCCTGATTTGAATAGTGTCCCACTGTGCCCCTACCATTGCCCTTGAATGTGGCTGCTCAAAAACAGCAGTCAGCCTGAGCAGTCCACCCTGTGGAAACTCTTCCCCCTTCACTTCACAAATATTATATAGTAAGCCGCAATGACCATTGGAATATTTTTCTCACTGAGGTTTAAGTGGCCAAAAAAAAAAAAAAATAGCACCAGCAAACTTTTAAGTGGCCAAAGGCACATTTAGTAGTCATTCAGCACCTGTTGAGTCTGTTGCTGAAGTCCTCCTTTACTGTTGTCTAGGTTCTGCGGTAAGGCTTCAAGAGCCATAGTAGCAAGGGGTAAGCGGGATCTCTGAGAATCACTATGGGCATTTCCACATCCCCATTGAAAAGAAAGTCCCAGAGGGCAGCTTTCTATACAGTCCAGTGTTTCAAAAGATGTATACATCATGCACCTTCTCTGACCACCTTGCATTGTCAGTGAAATGGCCCTGATGACCCACCAGCACCTGCAAGACCATGTAGAAGTAGCCCTTTTGATAAATATACTCTTCCAAGATGGTCAGGGGTAAAAATTGGGATGTGTTTCATCTATCGTCCCACCATGGTTAGGAAATCTCATTGCCTCAAAGCCATCAATTATTTCCAGCACATTACCAAGAGTCAGAGTCCTTCATAGGAAGAGGCAATTAATGATCCCAATCTTTTTGCATATTTACAAGCCTATTCTGAAATCTTATATAATAATAATAATATAAATAGTGACTAAAATTTTTAAATTAAATTTAAATTTTAAAATTTTTTATCCACCATTTTTATTTTCAAAATCTAGGCAACAAGGTCTAATTAGTTTCTCATCAAAGTTAAAAACAAGCAATGAAGAAGTGCCTATCAAACAACTAAACTGAGCTAATCTTATCAATTGACAGCAGAATCAACATAGCATAAATCAGTTTGCTTTTCAGTACCGCAGTAAACTATGTAGACGTACAAAATTTCACAAAATGAGAATTCAATGGACAATTTACCTAAAACTAACATGGCATAAATCAATTTGCTTTTCAGTACCGCAGTAAACTATGTAGACGTACAAAATTTCACAAAATGTTGATTCTGCTGTCAATTGATAAGATTAGCTCAGTTTAGTTGTTTGATAGGCACTTCTTCATTGCTTGTTTTTAACTCTGATGAGAAACTAATTAGATCTTGGACAATTTACCTAAAACTACTATATTCTCCTACTTGCTCAAAGCCATTGTGATGGGCTTGTAGGTGCAGAAAGCTATTTATTATATGAAGTATATGTCTTTAATACAAGCATGATTTGCGTTACATAACCTAGCTTTTATGATTACCGTAATTCAAACTTTTCTATGATATGAATTATCTCTGCTTACATTCAGCAATACAAGAAAGCACAATGTTAGTTTTACTCTATCATTCACATATATTATATTCATGTAGGCTACAGTAGTCATCAGTAATCAGTTAACATTTACTGATGTGTGATAAAGATAAGTTTATTATGACTTGTTTCTTTCACAGAACCACAACTTTGGCAAGTTAGTCCTGACAGCAGGGGATTAGAGATTCCCATCCATGGAGTTAGATTCCCATTTATTAGGTGAGAATAATTTTGGGATTGCAGTTGACCCAAGGAGTTTCGGTGACTGGTATAATGCCTTTTTTGTGAATTAAGTATCAGATCATCTTCTGAGAGTTGGTTTTGCAGGATATTTAAGATCCTGTGGAAAGGTCTGTGGATTCTTTGTTATAGGCCTTGGCTATGGCTTGTAACTAACTAGCTACATTAGGCAGCTGAGCAAAAGCAGGCTGGTTAGGATAAACCCAACTACCAATTTACGTTGTAAACTGATCAGGAAAATATATTTTTTCTACAAAAATATAAAAATATTAGATGAAAATGCATTTTGTTTTGTTGTAAATGAAAAATGAAAATATTTTTATTTTTATTTTTGGTGAAACATTTGTTCAAAAGATAACTTTGGCAAATATGTGTGTGTGTGTGTGTGTGTGTGTGTGTGTGTGTGTGTGTGTGTGTGTGTGTGTGTGTG
>ML685865.1:1090382-1132011 GCA_007922175.1 Pelusios castaneus
GTGTGTGTGTGTGTGTGTGTGTGTGTGTGTGTGTGTGTGTGTGTGTGCAAAAAGCCAGTTTTCAGTTAGCTCTAATGAAAGGTTTAATATCACACTATCAACCCACTATCCCATCCCATCCCTTTCTGGATTAGACTAGACAAAACATGATGGATCAATGCATGATCCAATGACCATGCATGATTACAACGTTATTGGAGTGTTGGAGTCAATGGAAACATACAAGGGGTTGATTAGGCCTGGCTTGTCTATCATCAACCTGTTGGTTTAGTTTTTCTGGTCATCACTGTCATGTGTTGATTATAAGAACATACTTCTCCAGGGGTACTGGAACAATTTGTATAGTTGGGGTGCAGAGAGCTATTGAACCCAACTGTAAACCCTGCATATAATAGAAAGCACTTGAAGTTAGGGCATGAGGTAGCACCCCCAGCATCCTTAGTTCAAGCACGTATGTACTTCTCGCTCGATTATAGTCGTAAATCTGTTTCCCTCACCGTATTTTCTCACCCAAACTATGTAATGAGTGTGATAAACAGGAATGTTTGTAGTATATGGTTTGGCCCTAGTCACATGACAGTCAGTGTTACAGAAGGTTGTAATCTTATCACAAGGCAGATGTTAGTATCCGCTGACTCCTACGGTTATTGCTATACTTAGCATCTCATATAGGAAGAACATGACCTTTTCCCCTTTAGTTTTACAGATGAGTATATCCAGAGTGCCCACCCTGTCTCCAGCTGAATGTATAATGTGTACATTTTACATAATGCATAATGTGGGCACTTTATTTTTGCCAAGACTGCAGTGTTTCTGGGAAAATTTCTGAATCACCAAGGCTAGCTTTTTGATGGATGGTGCCCTGAGTGAACAATAGATATTACCTCTCATCACATTAACCCAACTCAGGCATGAGACTCATTGGCATCAAAGTGATGTTCTTCTATAAGGATTTAAGAACCAAGGGGGAGTTCCTGGCCCTATTGCTGTCAATGGGGGCTCTGCCTGACTTCAACAGAGCCAGGATTTCACTGTACACTTTTATTTTTTCCAGTAAGTAAAATATATAGAAAGTAACCTGATTTCTTATCTTATAGGAAAAAGATTTTCATTTCCCACAAATAGTTAAATGCTATATTTCTTATATAAAAAGTTCTTGTATGAAGTAAAACATGAGAATGAATATCTTCATGATCCATGTTTGTGCTTATTGTGTTCTATCAAATATAAATCAGGGGTGTCCAAACCATGGCTTTTGAGCTGCATCGAGTTCTTTTACAGTCAAAGTGCAACTCACAAAACCCTCTATAGCCCTCCCCCCATTTCTCTGCTGCTCAGACTGTGGTGGGGAGCTTGGAGCTCCTACTTTGCTCCAAGATGATATGGCTAGAAGATTCTGCCTAGCAGAGAGTGGGGTCTCAGGAGCTCAGTAAGTTTGGTCACCCCAGCATATATCTTTAGTTACAATAAACAAAATGATTGCTAATAGTGTTCTGATGTTGCATTATCAAAAGTTTGTCATTAAAAGCAAGCATACTATCAAGTGGGAAAGCAGACTTCTCTTGCAATTACTTTCCTATTAGCTGCTGCCCATTGCTCCTGACAGGTATAAATTAGATCTCGCTAGGTTGCCTACAGATTAATGAGTTCCAAAATTGGCATTTAATTGTTTGGGAGTAAGAGTCAGAAAAGGGAGGAATATGGAAAAAATCTTTATACACCTGTGATTAGAAGATATTTTCCCTTCTTTCCTTTTTTTCTTCAACCCCCTCCCCCCAGCATCGCTTGGGTGATAACTGACACTTCTATCAGAGGATTCCTTTCGACGCAGCAGAAACTTGCAGCTGAGGCAAGGCCAGAATTAATAATCTGCGTGAGCAAACACACAGCTGCTGTTTGTGGAGAGAGATTCTATTAACGAACAGTGAATTCTCATAATTAGCTGAGCGGTTTCTGCAGCTGCCCGCCTGACCCCAGACTACACAAATTGTGGGTGGTGTTCGGCCTCTAAATCAATCTTACCTAATTACTATAAGCATGTTCCTCCAGTCCTAATGACTGGAGGAGGGGGGAAAGACATTTTCCTACCTATTCAAATGTTCTTCTTACTAGATTCTCCTTTGTGCCTAAATTCATATTTTTCTATTAGCATTTCTAAGGGTATACAGGTGTAGTTACAAATCAGAAGCACAGAAGTATAATTCAGGCCCGACAACAATGTGCCAGTGTGTGTCTGCTTTGCAAACAGTAGCAAAGTGTGTGCTCGTTGCTACGGTTCACAAAATGTAATTTAAAGGATGGGTTCATGTATAGATTCATTTGAACCATTCCTTCCCGTTCTCTCCCAAAATAATTCAAAGAAGCAGGAAAATATGATCTGAAACGTCATATCATCCAAAGCACAATTTCAACTATGTTACCAATTGGCACTCTGACATCACATGGCACAAGTCATTCAAATATAGTATTTTTATTGATATTCATTTGCGGGGTGGAGGATTGATCTAAATTATATTTGTGAACTGAAATGGAACAAACAGCCAAAGGGTTCACCTTGAATTGAAGTTAGTAAACTTCAACACATCTCTACCTATAGTAACCCACAAGGAGACTTGGCCATTATTCTAATTTACCTATAGACCAGAGAGTTGTAAAAAGGAATACAAATGTATGAGTATCAATATCTTCATGGCATACATATGATAGTGTCCTTTTGCATTATAGGTTTTTAGTTAGGAGCTATATTAATAAAACACTTCCCCAACAAAACAACATGTATAATCCTCGTTATTTTAACTGGGAATCACATCCTAAATGTTTTAAATGGAATTTCACTAAATGTTATTCTATTCATCTTCAGTAGATGTTACTGTTTACAGCAACTCCTCTTAAGTGATCAGAAATGTTGGGGGCTGGTTTTTTAAAATTTTTGTATCATTCTCTCTAGATTTGGGACTAGTCATCCACAAAAATCTGATTTATGACCCTTTTTCTGATATTGTGCTCTCAGGAGCACCTCCCAGTCCCAGAAGGTCTATATGGATGTACAGGTACTAACTTACACTGGTCTGACAATTCAACTTTGAGCAAATCAAAGTCCTGCAGTATCTATAAAAGAGGGATAATACCCTGTAATTGTGAGGAAAAATTAATGTAGGTTTTTAAGGTCCTCAGATAGAAAGTTGATGGGGGTCTAATGTGAACCCAGATGTAGCAACTTTCAAGGGCATTGTTCAGATGTGCAGTTCTCCAGGTGCACTATTACACAATTTTTGGTCCAGCCTTTCAAAAGGCGATCTGCTACAATCCTGTCCTACAATTTTAATCTTGAAATTCTCTGCAGGTGCAAATATTAGGCATTGGATGGTTAGCTACCCGAGCTGCACGTGCAAACCAGGTAGTCTTAGCAGTGGTGCAGTGAGAGTTTCTGGCGCCCGGGGGCCAAGCCCAGGCTCCCCACTTTCAAGGTACCACCCAGCTCCCTTGCACGGGCCAGACTAGCGGCAGGGCAGCCACAGCCCCCAGCACTGTAGGGGACCCATGCAACGCTGTTGTGGGGGGCAGAGGCTGTCCTCCCTCTGATGCTCTCCTTGCAGCATTCCAGTCCACCCCGCCCACCCCAGGGGGCAGGATGGGCCAGCATGTGGCCACTGCTCTTCAGGCTCAGAGTGGACTGTCCTGCCCCCAGGGGCAGACCAGCCAGCAGGGCGGGCCCAGAATGCTGTGCTAAGAGGGCGGGCGGCCTTCCCCTCTTGCAGCATTGAATGGGCCCCCTCCAGTGCTAGGGGCTGTGTCCACCGCGCTGCCATTCTGGCCCATGCGTGGGGGAGGGCGGGGGTGCCCCAGCACCCCACTGCAGCCTGGTGCCTGGGGCTTGACTTCCCACCACGCTCCCCCAGCATCGTTATGCCACTGAGTCTGAGAAACGATTCTTACAACAGTTTTATACCTGGATAGGATGAAGTATGTTAGAAGCAAACAATGGGGGAAATGGACTGTGAGAGACGTATTTGAACCGAGTAACCATTATAGCTGAGGAAATAATTCATAACAAATAATGTATTAGCTAAATGCTGCTTCCCTTAATGAACATGAAATGTTTGCAAGCCAATTGCAAAATTCTCATATGCATTCATTATTTAACATTATTTGTGAATTCTTTTATGAATCATTTGTACCATATCAATAGTTCAAATTGCTCATTGTGAACATTCAGCACATGAACTTTGATATTTATTGTTTATTTTAAAATGACCTGTGTAACTAACCAACATAGCGAACTTCATATTTTGAATATTACAATCCAGTATACAATTTGTAACAAATTCTTCTTGAACCCTTAGATTCTACCTTTATAATTCCCATGTTAGCTAGGGTAGCTTGACTTCTTGAATGTTTATGCAAAGTGTAAGAGAAGTGTTCACAATGACAGTGAACTTGAATTTTCTGGAAAAAATGTTGTAGTAATGATTCAGTCCCTTAGATTAAAATGAAATAAAACAAAAAAACCCAAACTCTCTGTTTTTTCTGTGAATCATAATTGATGGATTAAAATGTAATGCAGTATCTACATTTTCTGTTTTCCAGAAAAAGAGCATAAGCTCAAATCATACACATTTCATTTTTCTCCTACCAGTGCAAAGCAACAGAAGAGTCACAATTTCATTTACTTTAGTCATGGCGAAGCCTAATGCTCCTCCTGCCATCTTATTCATGATAGTAGACATTTTAATATTGTAAGTCTCTACACAAGTTAGTTCTGATGACGTTAACTGCTGCAGTTAGTACGGTTAATATGATGATTACGTCAGGAAATTAAAACCTTATATTTCCGAGACCTCAGTTAATGGACTAACAATAAAGAGAAATGTGATTTGCAATATATACACCTTACAGACCAAATCCATCTTGCCTCACCTATACAAGTAGTACCATTGATGCCAATGGGATTAATCCTGTGAACAAGATTATGACCTGGCATTTGTAAAACTATTTTTAAATTTGAATTTTAACTATATTAACTAATTATGAAATGGCTGCAGTGGATATCACATAAATGGAGACTCTTGAGTCGCTGTCAGTATATATTGTCCAATATATATTAATTCTATCTCTTTTCCATATTTTAATCTACATTAGAACTAAAACACTGCCTGAGACATAGTCCAAAAATGCACATCAGTTGCACCCTATTGTTTATGTAGTATACAGACCCTCTCCCCCCAATAAATCTCTTGAATACAACTTGAAATATTATATACTTTGGTCTTTATCAACAAGTGAAGACTCTGTTTCATACCTGAAAAAGAAAATCCTTTTCCACTTAATTTATGTATTCAGTATATTTCATTTATCGTGTCACTCATGATAAAAACACAGGGCTCTTAGGGCCCCTGTATTACAAAAATAAAAAAGGAGTAAAATATTATTTTAGAAAACCCAGATACAGCAACTATGTGATTTCACATAAGATACTTCTGCCTTCAAGTATAGCAAGTTAAAGAAGAGCTGACAATAATTTGCGGCATGTTTCATTCCTTATACTACAAACAGCTAAGAAACTCCGATATGCAAACAAATACATGAACAGAGAACGAATACAAGATCCAAGAGATCAGGGAACCTGGCACTGACTAATACACCTGCCAATTCCTGCTACATGAAAAATAGGCAATTTTTAACCAAAGCAACAGTGATTGAGGCAAATTCACCCCCTTAGTTACACTGGTGTAATGATATTACCCAAATATACACCACCATAACAGAATTTAATCCTTTGTGTGTGCAAATACAGTGGCTCTTATACTGTTCATTTAGTCTGATCCAAAACCAACTGAAATCAATGGGAGTCTTTCCATTTGCTTCAACGGCCTTTGGATCAGGCCAAGACAGCCATGGCTATTACAAAAATAATTTGAGGGGACGGGAAAGGGGTGAAGGCTGGGAGAATGTTGGCAGGGATACTAGAGCATCCCCCACCCCCTGACAGCTTTTTCAAAAACTCCCATGGCAGCTACCAAAAAGTGGCAGAGAGACATGGGTTTAATGACTTCTCCATAGGCACAAGAGGGGAACCTTTAGAAAGAGATGGTGTATGAGCTCATGTCCAGGTGTCATAATCAATGCCATAACCTTTTAGCACTAGGTTTATATTGATTCATTAATTCCTACTGTACTGCACCTTTTTACAAACATGGAACAATAAATTTCCCACTGATCTGAAGCAAAAGAGTAACATTTTTACAGAAACTCGATGTGTCCAATAGCGTTTGCCACACAAGGCAAAATCCTCTTGTAGGACATGTTGACTTTTAAGACATGAGAACTGAATGTAGATTCTTATTCTTTCCCAAGGCAGAGATTTAGTAGCCTCAAAAAATTTTTCTACTTTTTCTTCTATGCTCTGCTCTGCATTCAGTTTTGCATTTGCTGAATAAGTTTCATCTCCTCATGAGACTGGGGATGACAATTTGAATCTTGGTCATTCTCTCTTTGGACAAGTGCAGGTAGCAACAGACTTGTGTTTAGAGCTATCAAAATTTTCCCAAGATTAGCAATCAGCAATATCTTTACTGGAGTGATTATTTTTTGTCTTGCTGAACAAGTTTCAGAATGAAGCCAGATGCATCAATGCTAATATTCACTTTGCGTAAAAAGCTGCCTCATGGTCATTGGTTTAGGCTGAGGAATAGTAACAATAACGTGCTAATGGCATTGAACAAAAGAAGAACAAGAGTTATTTTTCCTGTACTAGCATGACTGTTCCATTTTGTTTGTCACGCTATTTTACAGAGGTCTCCAGTCAAATTTCTTCTAACATGTAAATAGAAGCAGTGCATAAGCTGCATTTTATCTCATTTTTTGACCTCTGAATGCCTCATTACAAATACTTCCCACTTAAAGTGTGTAATTATAGAAGTTTCAACCCAAAGTTATAAATATTCAATCACACTTGTTCTGTACTTTCAGTCCTAATGTGCCAGAGAAGGCTTAAAATTGCCAAGTGCTGTCTGAACAAATACTAAATAGAGGAACAATTTGAAATGTCTTAAATGCTCCCACCAGCAGACCTTGATTACCAATCCCTGGGGAGTAACCTTGGGAGGGACCCACAGAGGATAATTCTCTGAGTCTCTCTCCACACACAGTTTCCTCAAAAGCTCTCCATAGAAAAGCAGGATGATGTCTGACTTGAAGCGCCCCCCTCCCCTCCCGTCAAAATCAGGGCACCCTGCTGCTCTCCCCAACTCCATGGCAGCATAATTTCATTTCCCAGCCAAAGACTGCTCCCAAGTCCTGAATAATGACCATTATCTGCCTTACAGCTAGGAACTGAGGCCAGGACCTTCAGAGCTAAGAGCATGAGGCTCTACAGCCAGATATTTAAAGGTATTTAGGTACCTACAGGTAGGTGAAAATCCCACTAGGCCCCTTTCCTCATCTTTTGGTTCCTAGCCACCTTTAAAAATCTGGCCCTAAATTCCCAAACCAGCAAAGAATTTAAACACCTGCTTAACTTCAAACATATGGGCAATCCCTATGAAGCCAACTGGGCTACTCATGAGGTTAAGTGCTTATGACTGGCACAGAGCACCCTGCCTCAGTCTAGCAAAGCATGTAAACACATGCTTCGCTTTAAGCATTTAAGTAGCCCTATCAGCTTCAATGGGATTATTCTTACCCTTGACGTTAAACATGTGCTCAAGTACCTTGTGGGACAGGGACCAGAAAGTTCAACACCTTGTAGTATTAAGTTCCCTAAATTGGCAGAGGACAGGGGGTTACAGGGATCCCCATAGAAGACTTGGATCCTCTGTCTATCATGTACTGAGGAGGACATGTAATACACACCAAACAAAGGTTACAATTTGCTACAGGAAAAGCAAGGAGGAATGGCTGGTCCCTTTATATTTGAAGGAAATTAATCTCTACATGAAATCTTATCTTATTTACTGTTTCAGAATTATTGTAGATGCAGAAAAGAAATTAAGATCCTCTAATGACTGCATCCTCTTTTTTGGTCTACATGCTACAGGGATGTTACTTGACCCTCTTCTAAAATACTTTTGAATAAATGTATAATAAACTAAAATAAGGGCAATTCTGAGTGGCAGGAGGACTCAGAACTTTTCCTGTTAATAGCAAGTAAAAGGATCCTGGTTTATAAACAGCTTTTGACCTGTTTGTGGGAAGTCCTTGGATTTCTAGACCACTTAATTCAAGGCCCTTATCTTTAGCAAGGGTATCAGAATTCAAGTGTAAATTTTAATAATTGCAGCAGTGATTACTTTCAGTTCTTGGCAGTTCATTACTGACTGCACAATTCCAAAGACTCTTGTTAAATGGTCCATGGAATGAGTCAGGCATGGAATTAACCTATTTTAGTTCCCTGAAGCTTATGTCCCATGAAGGAGTATTCACATCTCTCTGGGGGCCAGTGCTGAAAACCCTTTCTCATGTGAGTAGTCTTTACTCAAATCAGTAAATTGTTAACTTCATTGGCACTATTCATGTTAGTAAATATTGTATATGTGAGTCATCATTTGCAGAATTAAGCACATGGCTTTCATGTTCCTTTTGGCAAAAAGAAATTACGTACAGGGCACAGCCCCAAGTCGGCAAGAAAAATGACACTCAATTGTTTAAAAAAACCCAGAGATTATGTTATGCTCCCAGTAGGGTGACCAAATATCCTAATTTTCCGGGTTTTGTCATATACAGGCACCTGTTACCCCATTCCCTGTCCCAATTTTTCATACTTGCTATCTGGTCATCCTCGCTCCCAGTTCGTTTTTAATTGCAAACACATTTGCACTCAATTTTAATCAAGGTGAGTTTTACAATGGATCTATGTGCCAGCAGGACTGGGTCCCATAGTTGTACATCAGTATTAACGTGCAGTGTGGTATGGATGCCAGATGTAAGGATCTTAGCCTGGCCCAGCCAGGGAACTGTCAGCTAGTAGTCTCTGAGGAAGAGGCCCCTAGAAAGTGGAAAGCTTAAAAACCTCTAAAATATGTATAAAAAGCTGCTTTAAACATTTTTAATCACTAAAATGTTTTAATTCAAAAAAGTCAGTGAGTACTGGGCACCTACCTGCACAATGTTTCTGCCATGCATCCTATATGCATTGTTTTAAAGAAACAGGCTGGAATTATGCTTTGATCCATCTACTGGAATCAATTCTATTCCTATTGACACCGATGGCAAAATTCACATAGTCTTCAATGGCAGTAGATTTAAGGAACTGCTGGTATAACTCAAAGCAAATTTTAGTCACAGTGTGCAGTCTTCTCCCAAGGCTTTCATGCACTGCAATGAATTTTATTTATGTATTTATTTTTACCTTACAAGATCTTTTAGGTTAGAAATTTTAGATCAGTCTCCAAGGTTGTATAATAATACAGTCTCCATGTAGAATGGTGTTGGTATTTTAAAGACGGGGTGCTGGGTTCATTTTGTCTTCTACACCTGTTCTGGTCAGCATCTGATTAGAAAGCTGTGGATCTCACTGACTATTTTGGTTTTCAGCTCTACTCTATTTCTATTAAAGGACTTAGCTTATCACCTTGCTCACTGAAGTCAGTAGGCTCAACAAAGGGATCAGAAAAGAATGCAAATAAAGCATTTTCTACATTTATTGGTGATTACAACATTGTTAAAATTACTCATTAATAAAAATCTCCTAGACAATGGGATTCTTTCTTTTTTCTTTAAAAATTATGGGAAAATGTATGGTTTAAACTGTAAACCAGGTGTCAAGCTGGTCGGTGTTATCCCAGATCTCTGCCACTGTACTTTATTTTTGATGTTCCTACTATACTCAAAAGGAAACTGCTAATTGATCAAGATACAGCAGTGAGTTTTCTAATCTGAAAGGTGGAGATTAGGTTGTGATTATCCAGTTAATTTTTGTAATTTAAATTTAGCTCTCCAAAATAAACTATTAGGGTGTTATCTTGAAAATTCTTACTCACACTCCAAGTCCATCCATACGAAAACCATACCACTGATATTGATTAGGTCTTACTCAAAATGAGTAGTTCCATTTCTTTCAGTAGGATTCTATATGTTAACCTTCTGAAGCCTCTGTCTACACTTCCTTCTCACTTATGGGACCGAAAATCAATTATAAACTAATATTGAAGCTAGCAATGACAACTGACCTGCAGGAAACACAGTATGGAAACTACCCCTAGCTCTTTCCATTCTGAACCTTGTATCATAAATCTTAAAAAGACAACCCTATTAAGAGCATTTAAAATTTCTTGTAAAGCTTGTAAAAAGCACCTGACATTCTAAGACTTTCCCATCATGTCAAATGTGGAGTGAGAAAAAGTGACGCAATCGCAACCAAATACCATGCATAATATAAGAACCACCTGCATGGTTTGTATAATCACTCTAGTCCAATGCTAGTTTGATACGTAGCATGTACATCTCCCTTTCTACCTGTTCATGAGTGTAGTGTTCAGTTGGGGAAATTAGTGGAAAACAGACAAAAAAATCAATATGGGGAGAGTTAAATGGGATCATGTTTTAATGATCCCAAGTAGAACAGTAAAGGTTTTTTGCGCTGAAGAAGGGCAAGGCAACTAGAAACTTAGTTCTTCCAGAAATCAAATAGCCCAAAACAACCAATATTAGAATGAAAGAGAGAATCTGAAATTGATTAAGATTCATATAGACAGAGTGGTAGATCTGTCAAGCCCAGTCATGCACGTCCCGAATCCAATAAACAATCTCTGGGTATAATTTTTGTTGGTGTGCATCTGCCAGCTGCTCTGAGCCAACAGCGACCCCACTGAGATCCTTTGCTGCTGACCTCTGATTCTTTAATTCCTCTGCATGCATATTTTAACATTATTACAAAAGGTTTCATTTACAATTCACAGGCTGAGCAGCAATGAGTACATTTCATAGAGGTCAGCCTCAACCATCTCTTCTAGTGATGGAATTATAGTTTAAACAGCTGGAGCACAGTCCCATGAGGGACATGGGGCTACGGTTCCTTTACAGCAGAATAAATCCATCAGGCATATTTCATGTGTCCGATAACATTAATAGATATCAGGGTCCTTTAATATTTAATGAACTCACTTGGAGGTTGTTTACTAGGAAAAGAGCATCAGAAAGGATGATCACATTCCTTTTGATATATAATGACATCATCAAAACCTGAATCTCAGCCAATCAGGCAAGTGTCTCTCTTTCCCCTCCCCGGGCCCCTTTTCTGAAATCCATCAGAGGAACCTGGCTAGTGCATGACCTGTTTCATTTTCGGAATGTACAAGAGAGTGTTTTTAGTTTAGTGGTTCAAAAGTTAATCATTTCCATGTTTCCCACAACTTAATAGAGATGCCAGAAATCATTGAATAGCTTGCAGTTTAGTGATGGAGAAAACATGAGAGGAAAGACAAGTGGAGAGACACTATGTAGGAGCCAGCAAGAGCTTGGGCATGCTAACGAATGTTTTGCCCATAGGCAGATAGGTATCAAACAATGTAAGCTATGGCTGTGTAAGCTATCTTTACTAATGGTCTTTCATAGTAGTATTGCTGTTATGGACTTTTTTTTTCATCTGGCCATAAAATTCAGTTTATTTTGGAATATGGTATGAAAACTCTCAGCCTAAAAGTAATTTTCCTTTCTTTCTTCCATTTTAATTGCAATTGAAATTGGTTTGGATAGGTCTTTTATTTGAAGATGGCATGTTAAAAATGGGTTGACTTTTTCCTTTTTAGTCTGTGGTTTCAGGCACCTATTTTGTCACAGTGGAATTTTGCAGGCCCTTGGGATGAATTTCAGTTCACAGAATCATAGAAGATTAGAGTTGGAAGGGACCTCAGAAGGTCACATAGTCCAACACCCTGATCAAAGCAAGACCAATCCTTACTAAATAATCCCAGCCTGGGCTTTGTCAAGATGCACCTTAAAAACCTTAAGGATAGCGATTCCACCACCTCCCTAAGTAACCCATTCTAGTGCTTCACCACCCTCCCAGTGAAAAAAGCTTTTCCGATTATTGAACCTAGATCTCCCCCATCGCAACTTGATACCATTATTCCTAGTTCTGTCAGAACAGTCTAGCTCCATCCTCTCTGAAATCCCCTCTTCAGATAGTTAAAGGCTGTCATCAAATCTCCGCTCATTCTTTTGCTCTGCAGACTAAACAAGTCTAGTTCCCTCAGCCTCTCCTCATTAGTCATGTGCTCCAGCCTCCTAATCATTTTTGTTGCCCTCTGCTGGATTCTCTCCAATTTGTCCACTTCCTTTCTGTAGTGGGTGGACCAGAACTGGACACAGTACTCCAGATGTGGCCTCACCAGTGGTGAATAGAGGGAAATAATCACTTCCCTCGATCTGCTGACAATGCTCCTACTAATGCAGTCCAATATGCTGTTAGCCTTCTTGGCCATAAGGGCACATTCATATCTAGCTTCTTGTCTACTGTAACCTCTAGGTCCTCTTCTGCCAAACTGTTGCCTAGCCAATTGGTCCCCAGTCTGTAGCAGTGCAAGGGATTCTTCCATCCTAAATTCTGCACTTGTCCTTGTTGAATCTCATGAAATTTATTTTGCCGCAATACTCCAATTTCTCTAAATCACTCTATAACCTAACCCTACCTTCCATCATATCTTCAGCTCCCCCCAGCTTCGATGTTATATCCAATCTTGCTGAGGGTACAATCTATCCCATCCTCCAGATCATTCATGAAGATGTTGAACAAAACCAGCCCCAGCACTGACCCCTGGGGCACTCTGCTTGTTACTGGCTGTCAGCTAGAGAACAAGCCATTGATCACTACCAATCAAGCCTGATGATCTAGCCAGTTTTCTATCCATTTTATAGTCCATTCATCCAACTCATAATTCTTTATCTTGCTGACAAGAATACTGTGGGAAGCAATATCAAAAGCTTTGTTAAAATCAAGTTATATCATGTCCACTGCTTTTCCTACACCAATAGATTTAGTCATTTCAGCATAAATGGCAATCAGGCTGGTCAGGCTGTGCCTGCAAGAATGAAATGTATGCGGTGGAGGCATCCCCAGAGACACGTGCAAATTCTTTCAACAGTTTACATGGTGCTTTGTAATACACAGCATTAATACAATACATCCTGCTCTGTTGTGGCCAGTTGCTGCAGCATGGACAGGACCACAACAAACTTAGGCTTTGATCAGGGCTGGTGTTACCATGAGGCAAACAGGGGGGAGAAGATGGGGGCCACTAGGACCCAGAGAGTAGAAAATTGTGTCTGCTGCTGGTGCATATGTGTTCTTTCTGCTCTAGATGCACAGAGATGGTGGAGTGCTGTGCTGGAGGAAGAAGGGCACAAGAGACATAACAGGCAGGCAGGAGAGAAGGTAAGAGGGAATAACAGAAAGCAGAAGAAGCTGCAGGGAGAGAGAGGAGGAGGAGCCTCTTATGTACCTCTCTAGCACCCCCAGGAGCCTGGACTGATTAACACCAGCTTCTCAGGGAGCTTCCTGTTTCCTGCTGCTTCCCTGAACCCACTTGAGGAGAACAGGCAGTCAACTGAAGTAGTAGGAGCCAGTTAGGCCCTTAAGACACTGATATCTTCCTTCACTTAGGCCCTGCTACCAGCCTGCTTATTTGTCCCCTTCAATTGAGTGTTGAGAGCCACTATAGCTGGCACAGAACAGCAGTTATGAGTGAAAGAAGAAAACACCCCTCTGGGGCAGCATTCAGAAAAAGAAAGCAAGCAAAGGAAGCTTTTCTATCTAAGCAGGAAGGAGCTCTCCTGAGATGCATAGACACAAATGTTCCTGGTGAGCCTTCCAGCCCCAGTGAGGATGTGAGTGGTGAGGAGATGCCTAATCTTCCAGTTAGTCAGAAAGCAGGTGACCTGGCAGCTACTGCAGCATCCATATCTCCATCTCAAATGGATGTAACCATGCACATTCCTGAAGAAAAGTGTAGATCAAAGAAGAGTGTGGTGGAGGTGCAAGAAACAGCTGCTGCTGAGTTTAATTCCTTAAGCCTAGATGATCCAAGACTGTGGACCCACTTGAGCAGTAGCCCAAGGGACTTCCTTGTACTGCATGGACCACAGCAAGTGAAAATCTTCATGTTCCCCAAAGACAATGAAAATAGAACTTTCCATCCAACACATTACTGGTGTGAAATCCCCAATGGTGACAAAGTGGATAGGCCATGGCTTATGTATTCAAAACCCCAGAATGCTGCATACTGTTTTTGTTGCAAGCTCTTCCAGTCTAATGTTCCAGCCACATTAGTTTCTACAGGAACAAAGGACTGGAAAATTCTGGCTAGAAATCTTTCATGCCATGAGAAGGCAGCAAATCACCAGAGAGCCACCATAGGTGGAAAGAGCTTGAGATGAAACTAAGGTTAAAGGCCATCATAGATGATCAGCTACAAGAGAAGATTGCATCAGAGTCTCTTGACTGGAAAAATGTTCTGAAATGGCTCATTGCCATTGTGAGAATGCTTGCTATCCAAAACCCAACACTGCATGGCACCTCAGATCAGCTGTATGTGCCAAACAATGGAAACTTCCTTCAAATTGTGGAGCTGATGTCTGAGTTTGATGCTGTACTCCAGGAGCATCTAAGAAGAGTTACCACCGAAGAAATCTACACACACCACTACCTTGGAAAAACAATTGACAATGAGATCATACAGTTACTGGCAACAACAGACAAACAGAAGATTGTGGCAGATCTGAAGTCAGCAAGATATTACTCTGTTATTCTGGACTGCACACCTGGCGCCAGCCATACAGAACAAATGACTTTAATGGTGCATTTTGTAACAACAACAGAACCTAGTGAAAATGTCCCTACAATGGTGACTGTCAGAGAGCATTTTCTAGAATGTATTGACATTGATGATACGACAGGAGCTGGTATGGCAAATGTGCTTCTTAAAAAGCTGGAAGATACGGGAATTGCGATAGCTGACATGAGAGGTCAGGGCTACGATAATGGTGCCAACAGGAGAGGAAAGAACAGCAGAATTCAGACACAGACCCGAGAGTTAAACCCTCGAGCTTTTTTTGTCCCGTGCAGTTCTCATTCATTGAATTTTGTGGTCAGTGATGCAGCATCAGCTTCTAGTCAGGCTGCTGAATTTTTTAACATAATTCAAAGCATCTATGTATTTTTCTCTGCATCAAATCATCGATGGCAAATTTTGAAGCCACATCTGGGAACATCCTCTCTGACACTGAAACCACTGAGTGCCACACGATGGGAAAGTCGAGTGGAAGCAATAAAGCCTATCAAACACCAAATTGGGAAGATAGATGATGCCATACTTGCCACTATGGAGGATAACGCTATGACAGGAACTGTTCATGGGAGAACAGTGGCAGAGGGAAATGGAATCACCAGAAACACACATAACTTCAAATTTCTGTGCAGCTTAGTGTTGTGGCATGCCATACTGTTTGACATAAATGTTGTAAGCAAGAGACTCCAAGGTGTTGACCTTGATATATCTGGAGCAATGGAACAACTGGACAAAGCAAAGTCATACCTACAGTCTGTCAGGTCAGATGCAGGATTTCAAAACATTTTGAAGAGTGCACAGAAGTTGGCAGAGGAATTCACACTGAAGCTGTTTTCCCACCCATTCAAGAATACAAGAGTCGCCAAAGAAGACGACATTTTGATTACAAGGCACGGGACAATCCCATAAGAGACCCCAAACAACAATTCAAAGTTGAATTCTTTAACCAGGTGCTAGATTGTGTAATACAGTCAGTTGAAGAACGCTTCATGCAGCTCAAGGAATACAACAATATATTTGGGATATTGTATGATATTCCAAAGCTCCTCACTATACCTGAAGAACACCTACACCAACAATGCAGGGCACTAGAGACAGTGTTAACAGATGATGACATGTGCAATATTGATGCGAGTGATTTGGGTAATGAACTGAAAGCCCTTTCAAGATACATTTCAGCAGGATGAACTCCAAAGGCTGTTTTGTAATATATGTGCATAAATAAGATGACCACCCTCTTTCCAAATGCTTTTGTTGCTCTGTGCATACTTCTAACACATCCTGTAACAGTTGCCAGTGGAGAACGCAGCTTCTCCAAGCTGAAGTTAATAAAAACACATCTACACTCCACAATGGCACAGGAGAGGCTAGTCGGCCTTGCAACCATCTCAGTAGAGCATGAGCTGGCCCAGACTGTGGACCTTCAGGAAGCAGTTCAAATCTTTGCAACCAAGAAGGTACGGAAAGCACCACCTTGATTATTCAACAGATAAAAATGCAAGTGGTTACTATGCAGACAAGAAAGGTTACATTTGCTGTTCAGGCATTTGAAAGTTACTTAAATTTTTTGAACAAGGCATTTTAAGTTGTTAGTTCTCCTTTATTGGGGTAGGTAGCTGAGCAGTGCCATGAGAGGAGTAGAACAGGAAGAAGGCAGAATTGAGACCTTTCAAAGTTTTGGCCAAGCAAGGGGGCGTCATTTGAGCTCCCTGCCTCAGGTGCCAAAACGTTGTGGGCCAGCCCTGGCTTTGATCCCGGAAGTCATCATACATTGGCAGTCCCCTTAGCAATGTGAAGCCTCAGTGGAGTCAACAGGACTCTGCAGAGGTTATTGCAGGACCAGGAACAAAAGTGACTATGTAAAAAAAGGTCATATTATGCAAGCATGAACATGTGTACTTGACTTCATACATGTGAGTAGTTCTATTGAAGTCAATGGAATTTTCACATGCATGAAGTTAAGCATGCACAGTCTTTGCAATGCACATTCTCATTAATAGCTATGCCCAAGTAATGAGCAACACAGCTCAAAATGACAAACTTCATTCACAATTTCTTTGCACTGTATTTGTCAGTTTAATTCAGAAACTTCATATTATGCCGAAAAGGATGGAAAACTACTAGCAGATTCCCCTAGGTTACCAGGATGGCAGTGTGACTTGCACTGAAAACTGACGAATTGTGTGGAGAAACACATTGCATGAGAAAGCCATTAGAATTGTTCATGTGTGTTTGCTCTCATTACTGTTTGATTTTAGATTTGCTATTCCTTAGAAGTGGAGAAGCAAGCAGATGGCAGATTTCCTGAGAGCACAGTGCTGCTCCACTGATGAAGTGCCGTCATTCTCCAGATAAAATCTCCACCAGCATTCACCCTTTAAAACAAATCATTTTCAGGTAAAACATATTTAAAATAATTTAAATCAAAACATCAAATCAGTAGCAGATGTTCAGAAACTATCTAGGAATATTCACAGCTTTGGCAATGATCATACATAACTTGTTTTTGAACATATATACAGGAAATATCTCCTTAAGCTTCTTTTCTTTTTTCTGATTATATGCAAATGACAAAGGGTTAAATAGGCTGTTCAGCTGCAGCCTGAACAAACCAACTAAACCACTACCTGATACTGAAATGAAGCAGTTAAAAATATAAACCAAGTAAGGGAAGAGTTAGTTCTATATGAGGTTCTAAAATCAGATGCTGATATTTATGTGTTCCTGAAAAGGCGTTTCACTGGAAAAACCCATTGTACAGAAAATGAATGGAGAAGGGAAGAGAGCCTTTCCCTTAGAAGTGTGTGTGCGCGCGCACGCACACGCGCACGCTTTGGACGAAACTCTAAAGCAATACAAGCTGAAATTAATTTCCAGATGGAATAAATTGGTTCCAGGATTTCTGAGATTTTGGCCAGTATATTGCACAGCTGAAGTAAAAAGTCTCTTGGAAATTTTACCAAGGGAAAACGCCTCTGTTGGGACTCGCTTCCCAAGAGAGTGGTAATCTGCGTGTCGCTAGTAAGGTTCTATTTAGCCTCAGCTATCCATTTCTTTCTCAAAGAGCAGGGTGCATGCCTCCCCTGAGACTGTCACTAATACCCCAACTCTCCGTGGAGATTACTGTCTGGCAAGGCATATCCTTCTTGCATCTCTTCAGTGACATGTAAGCTCTCCATGAATCTCATCAACTTCCAGACAAGGCAAGAAGAAATCATCCAATGTGAGCAAGGAATTCTTGTAATAACTTTGCAAAAATGCCGTATGGACATCGCTGCAAATTAAAGTAATCATTATGGGGCAAACACTGCCACCACTCAAATGAAACTCACTCCTGTGGGAAGTTTGCCCAAGAAAGGACTGCAGTGTTTGGCCAACCCATTTATCCACAGAACCTTCCCCATCCTGATCTACAGAAAATAATTGTAGGTCTGCAAGATGAGACTCTTCTCCATCTCCAAACTGTTGCCATTCTATTGAGATTACCAATGATTGTCTTTTTGATGTGGCCACCTATCCACTAAGACCATCATATCATATCATATCTTAAAAGCCAAATACCCTACAGGCGACCTGATCTGCACTTGAACCTATGACCTAGAGGTAAAAGGTTCTGCTGGCCCCCGCCCTGCCCCCTTACCAATCTTTTTAGCTATCCAGTCTGCACATTTGTAAGTATAAAAACTCTAGTGAAATTCAAGCAATATTACTGTGCCATGAAATTAGAGATTTCATTCTTTCCAAGAAAAAAGAGGAGGAAAAAAAGGCCTTCTTAAATCTTTTTAAGAACAATAAAAACTATTTATTTAATGAGTGCTCTTTTGCATTCTTGCCAACAGCACAAACCATATTACCCAGATCAGGCATCTGTTTAGGGTTTCTAATGTTCAATAAAAACCCAACCAAGCAAAAATTTGACAAGAGGCTGAAAATATTCCTCTTACTGGGAGCTCTTCCCAAGAGGATAGGGCTTTGGATAGGGACTATAGTTCAAAGAAAAGCTTTTGAAAACACCAGTAGCACTTAGCTTTTACTTATAAAGACGCATAATTTGTCAAATTAAATACTGGAAGTCAGAAAACAAATGCCACAAACTGGAAAATCTACATATATTTATTACTAGTTACCCATGTTCCAGACTCTGGGTCCTGATGGTTTACCCACAGAGGAATGTTGAAGAACTCTACTCAGACGAGAAACAATATAGCACCTAAAGCCTAGTCAGCTTGCAGTATGAGCACAGGACTGACAAATTCTGCAGAAAAATTGATGCTGAATGCAAAGATCAAAGCAATACAGGGGAACAGAAGGTTTGTTGCAACTCTAGGAAACTCATGGAGGTCCCTGACCAGACTTATTCCTGGAGCCTCCCTCTGTTCTCCCATCCTTCACCTCTGGGAGTGTGAGTTACTAGTAAGTAGTCAGGTTCCAAAGGGGTAGCCATGTTAGTCTACTGCAGAAAAAAAAAAAAAAAAAAAACCAGAGTCCTCACTTCAAACATCTGTATTCAGTCTTTAAAAGTGCCACAGGACTCTGTTGTTAGTAAGTAGTTACAATCAGTGGTTTGGTTTTTTTGTGACGGTACACAGGGGAACGAAGTACTGGCACTTTTTTTGCTGGCCCTGCTGCCCAGCTGGGGGGCAGGGCCATCAGGGGCAAGGAGCGCGCCGCTGGAAGAAGAGGGGTGGGAGAGGCATTTTTTAAATTTGCTATCAAGATATGAGTACTGGCACTGTTTGGTGGGGTTTTTGTTTTGTTTTGTTTTTTTAAAGCACTGGTTACAATAATGCCAAGCAAGGGTTTGGAGAAAATAAATTAAAAAACCAATGTAATCTGAATGTGTAGGGGTGGAGTATTCAGGGTCTCTTAGGATGACTCTATGTCCTTGTGCTACATTTTTAAAGATCCCGGCCATGCAGCACCCCTTTCTGGTATACAGCAAGCCATAGCTGGAACTGAAAATGCACCCAGAAAGCTGCGCAGAGTTTATTATTTAGTATCCTTCCTGAGCCATTGAAAGTTATAGATTTGCAAGCCCACTTGTTACTGCATTTGAGCTGCCTTTTCTACAGCTGGCCTGACAACATCAGTTTCACTCAGTCCCAGGATGGTGGACCTTTATTGATCGAGACTGCTACCAATATTATCAGTTTTGGAGAGAGCTAACCTCACACATTGTGGGTCTAACTCCTCATGTCTGACCAGCCCCTTTCATGGAGGTCTCTTATTTGGTTGGGGACATCGTCAGTCCAATAGACCCTACTATCCCATTAGCTCAGCCTGGCTAGGCTTTTTTCTCAGAGCTGTTAGCAGGCCTATCAATCAGTTGGGGAATAAAAAAAATACATTCTGCCTCTCCACTAGCTTTTCAAGGAAGGCACTGAGCGAGGAGCGGCTATTCATGTGACAGCAGCTGAAGATTCTGATCATTCTCTATTGTTTAAAAAAATATACTAATTAAATAATTAGAACCTTTGTGAGACACCATGGGTTGTTTATACCAGAATCGACCCAATAATTCCTTCTATGCATCTTACTATGGAAGATAAAGCAAAATGTTTTGGAATGCTTTGCATTGTCATCAAATCAGATTTCACACCCTGTAAGATCAGTAGTAAGGACTGTTTTTTAATAAGGGCTTTCAAGAATATTTACAACAGACTTTGCCCCAGTGTTTGCATTTTTATCTTCTAATATGCATATGCAACTAGCCAGTGGGAAGTATGTACACATATCTAAGTGTGAAATTTGTTCCTAATATGTGGAAAAAGGTTGTGTTCACATGATCCCCAAAATGTGTACGATTTTTTTCCTGCTCTCTCCTATCACCCAAATAACAAATTTATTTTCATTTGTGGGATAGCTGGGAGGTGAATGCAGTGATCTGTAGTTTTCTCTGAAATGTATTATCCATCTTTTATCAACAACATAAATTATTTACAAAAATTCACACGCACACAATGCATGTGCATATCTCTGCATACATGCAATACAGCATGCCAAAAGAGTTCATCCACATATAATGAGATGTGTCTTCTTGGATTTTTGCAATAATCAGACTGCAATTACAACTATGAAGAGGCAGGTAAACACATTAGATGTACACTTAATTAAAAACAAAAATGACGATTTCAGTATTAGTTTGTGCTCTCTTCAACTATTAACAAGATTCATAAAGTAACTTTATCTTTCCGTACCTTTTTATTAAAAAATAATCCCCAAATCCATGCACATTAAATTCACATTTCCATTTGGCACATTTGCTTTCACACACAGCAGAAATATTGGTATATTAAAGAAAATCCATGAAAAACAAAATGCTTGCATAAATTCATGGAAGAAGAAGGAAAAAAACCTGTCAGAATGCAGCAGACCGAGTCAATGTATAGCTTGCATATGGAAACAATGACATGATTGTTTACTCACTGGTATAATGATATTCACTTTCTCCTAATGGCAATGTGGAAAATGTGAATGCCAGATGTTGAGCCTGCAGCACAGAAGCAATGAACACTAGAAGGTCTATAGAAAGGAATTTATCCTGACATCAAAATATAGTGTAACTCTTCAATTTATTAATGCTTTTTTTAAAAAAAAATATATAGTTTCATGACTGCAGTTTAAATTTCCATATTTTATAACAGTTCAGCAACAAATTTACATATTTCCTGGAATCTGCAGATATAAAAGCGGTAAAACACTCCAGGCATTATTAGATAGTAGATTATAACCCATTACTATTGTTTCAATTAGCAATGTAAAAGTGACCTGCAGTGTTCAGATGACCCACTAATGGATTTAAATGCTTTCAAATATTAATGAAGGTTTTCTAAAGATGAATCCCAAACTCATTATTCCTGGAATAACTATGAGCTGAAAAGCTGGCAATGACTGTGCATTATATGGAAAGGCTCATGGTTAATTAAATGAATACCTAGCATTACACTATTCACTTTAGTGCTACAAAATTATTTCTCATTGATTTTTACATTCCAACTCTGTGATTCAATTTACTTCTGCAATTTGTGTTGTCATGTCAATAAAAGAGAACTGGCTTGAAGATGGAAGCATTAGAGAGGGATAAAATACATTAAGCCCCAATGAAAACTGTAGTTTTCCTATTTTTTTCTATTGAAATATCATTTGTAGGCAGCACTTTGTTATGTATTATTAATACAATTTTTGTTTGCCTCCATCTGCTCTTTCTTCCTTTTTATATTCAGGAACTGGAATGTTAGTGATTGCTTAAGGGTGAGTAGGTAATTTTTCAGTAACAAGTTCTCTCACTATCAAGAACAAAAGCACCATCAACAGAAGTCTGTTATTTCATGTTAAATGAACTAGAAGGGGTAGGGTCAATCAAAGGAATAGCGTTGGAGAGTTAGGGTGTTTTTAATTTAATAAATACATGAAGTTCCTTTTTTAATAAAAAAATCAAAATGTTATTAAAATAAATAATTCTAATGATAATCAGCCCAATGTGCTCTTTAGGAAATGCTAGTTTTCCTTCACATACAGTACTAGTTAGATATATGGGGTAAAATCCTGCACTTAGATGCACATATATTTACCACTCAGTAGTGATTCAAGTAAACTCTCTGCCGTCTGGAATACCTAACTGATGTTCTTCAAGATTCCTCTGCAGTCCCAGACCAGTTCTGCATGTTATTCTATTTCAGACAGTAAAGATCTCAAAGGAGCATGGGTTTGGCCAGAAGTTGGTGTCTGCAGGACAACATTAAAACATATGCATTTTGTTCCATCTGAAAATCACCTAACTGAAACCTATTTTCCACACACAAGTTATTCCATGCCCAAGAGGGAGTAATACTTTCCTCAAGTTTCTCTGGACTCATGAGACTTTGAGCACTGTCAAGTGCTAGGAAAATCAGTAAAGGTGCGTCTACACTTACAAATTAAGTCCGCTTAAGCTTGCTTAAGCGGACTTAATTTAATTTGTGTCTACACTACATTTTCCTTAAGTCGACTTAAGGAAAATTAAAGTCGACTTTATAAAACCTAATATATTAACCTAGTTTATTAAGTCGATTTAGCCAGTGTGGATGCGGAGTAGCCCTAAGTCAACTTTAAGTTGACTTAAAGGGCTCCAGGGCTCCCCCATTGCCCTCTCTGCCAGGGTGGCTGGCACAAGCAGAGCCTGGCGTACCCCCCCACAGGGCAGGAGAGAGCCCTGCCCACCCTGTCCCGCTGCCCTGCCAGTGTCCCTGTCCTGCTCAGCCCTCATTGTACCCAGGTACAATGGGGCAAATGCTGAGCCCCCTGGCACTTGGCAAGGGGTGCCCCCCCCACCATGGACCAGTCCCACATCCACCTAGCCCCTAGAAGTCAACTTAGGCATCCAATGTGGATGCTCTAAGTCAATTTGGCAGGGTCCCCTTTAAGTCAACTTGATTTTTGAGTGTACAAATGCTAAGTCGACTTATTTGGCCAAGTGTAGACATAGCCTAAGAGCCTTCAATACCGGACAGGAAGTTCTTAGTCCTTTGCAGTCACAATGCCCTGATGCGGACTCAATCTGGAATCAGCTTTTGGTATAGATTTGTATAAATGCACTTACCGATTTTAAAATCTCAGAAGAAATGAGTATATATTTGAACTTCTTATGGATTTTGAATTGTAGCTGAAGGAGTTGAGTACATTAATTATTATTTATTATTGTTCTTGTTGTTCTGTTATTAATTAATTATTATTATTATTATTATTATTATTATTATTATTATAATAAGTGAGCCTTTTCTAAAAGGAGCCCGTTTCTTCATTTCCTTACACCGGTGCAAATCAAGATTAAATTTTAAAGTTAGTGCAATTATACAGTAAAACTGGTATGAGAAGAGAAACTAGTTTATACTGTTCATTGTACGGGGGCAGTTCTACCAACTCTTATTTGTATGAGTAGTCCTGTCTGAGGAAGTTCATTGATTTCTCTGGGATGATCACATGAGTAAGGATCACTCATAGGTATCTGGCAGGATCAAGACCCTAAGCATGCATTCATGGGTTGTATGCATTCAAAAGGGAAAAAAACCAAAAAAAAAAAAAAAAAACTTTGCTTAAACCAGCACTGTGAAATACTAAGTGACTACTTTAATAATTGATCAAAACAGTAAACAAAATATAGCATCATTGAAAATATAGAACATATAAATGAGACTTCTTGTGATTTTGAAATTGAGAGACTGCTTTTCAGCAGAAACCAAACTGTGTATCGCACAATATTGTTCAAAATTAGGATCATTATAATATTTAATAATAATATAGCTAGGGAACAGTTTTGAATTTGTAAACTAAAACAATACATTCTGAACTAAAAAACCCATGCTTATTTGTAGCCCCAGATATGGAGTTAGTTATTAGTTGAAACTTGACCACTGGCATCACCCTTTTATCTCTAGAACTGCTAACTGAGATTACACATTTGTGATATGGATTAAAGACCCAGTCCTGTCCCCATCAAAGGCAAAAGGAGTTTTGTAACTGATTTCAGTGGGAGCGAGATCTAGCCCTCATTTGTTAAAAGGTAAACAGTCCTGGTAATGATTAACGATCAGCTACAAATAGGACTACTGCGTTAGGATCTTCATGATAGAAACATTTTATAGTAGGTAATTATCTGCAGATAAATATTACTTATGTACATTTTAATTTTAATTAATGGGAATGTCATTTATTCATTAAAATTTGGGGGGGGGGGGAAAAGAAAACATCTACTGTATCCCTTTGATGAAGCAGACTTTTCTTTCATACTTAACAAGCCTTAGCAGAAAAGCTATAGATACTACTTACAATTATTTTCCCCCTTCTTACGTTTTCTGTTGCAGTAAGACACAAAAACTTGTTTTTTTCTTCTTGACTATGATTTCTATGTCCTCTGGGACCTTGTAGGCAAAACTCCCATTCAAGTCAGTGGAAGATGTCCCTGAGTAAGTACTGCAGTGTTGAGCCTAGTGAAAGGCTTCAAGGGTTGAATGGCTTTGCCTCAATGGATGATAATACTCAGAGCCTAAACATAAGTCTACAGCTATCATCACTGCATCCCATTTCTAGCTGGAAGGAGGAACTTTAAGTGCAAAGCAGAGTTGCAGACATAGTAGCTCTCAGATAACAGGATGCCTTCCAAGGTTTCTATGGCATTGTTGTTAATAGATAAGGACATGCACATCAAAGTCCCAGTCTGGATTAATTTCTCTCATTATTTGGAGATGTTGGAATCTGAGGCTTCGGTTTTGCTCACGAAAGCAGAAACAGCCATAAAATTCTGATACAGATCTGGACCAAGCGTTGAACTTCCCTAAACATAGAGAGTTGTTTATGCAATTTGGGGTTCAATCCTAAAATTCTTACTTATTAATTTAAATTGGGATATTGCCTAGATAAAGAGAGCAGAAATCAGCCCTTGTTAGAAATGTGTGTGTTTCAAGTAAAAATTTTAGGATTAAATTACACTAACCAGAAAATATATATCCCATGTGCTATTGTTTAAAAACTATATAGTCTAATTAGAAAGACAGAAGCAGGCATTATAATGGTATTAAGGAATTAGAACACTATAAAGATTTTAGAAATTTATTGTACTATAGGAACACAGTTTATGGATTATACAAATAATGAATGGATGTCATTTGGAGAAATATTTATTACAAGTATACAGATGTGGAAGACTATTAAAATCTCCATTAAAATTATATATTCTTATTAAAAAAAGAAGAAAATTATTTGGAAACTTGACCTGTGAGGTATATACAAATTAGAAATGCTAGCTAACAATTATGCGTGTGATGTTTGTTGTGAACAAAGCCTTAAAAGAAACTCAGCTGAATGTGGAAGAAATTCTCCAAAAGAGAAGAAAAAGCTTTTTACCCTAAGATTAAAAATCTGAAACTGCATTTTATGCAAAGCTTGAAGTTAATTCAGATCCTTTGTTATGGTTCACATATTTCCAGCTTCCCACATTTAATCATAACAGCCTCCTTGTGGTTTAATTATGATCAGAGTTCTGAAGATGATTCAACCACTTGCACTGAGAATTTGAATTGCATTGATCAGAATTTTTTTCCCCTAGTCTTGATTAACCATTTAATTGACAAATGTTTCCTTCCTAAGAAACCTCCTTATGCCTCGATAAAGATGTACAAACCATGAACTACATACTGGAAAAAATATAAAATGGCTGCAGAACAAGGTATCTTTTGGAGTGTAAATAAGATTAGAAATTAGTCTGTTGGTGTGAAATTCACCTCTTCCCTCCCCACAAAGCATAATAAGTGGGCTTTATACAAGGCGTTAGATAGGGTTTGAGAAACAGTAATAGATATTTCCTAATCTACCAGCAGGCCCATATCTGCAGAGTAGGCCCCTGCTATAGTGGCCACGGCTCTATAAACTCTGGGTGGGATTTTCAAATGTTTTCATTGACATAACTCACACTGATTTCAGTGGGGGCAGAGTTACACCAATGCTGAGCACCTGTGAGAGTCCCACCCCCTCAGTGCAAATCTTCTTGACTATTAGAGCAGTATAAGTTCAGATCCCTTAGCTCCTTTCCTGGCCTGCTTTGCTCTGCCATCAGTGGTCCTTTTACTTCCAGATGAGATGGAGTGAATCTTTATGTTGTAGTAAATTTCACACTAAATCCTTGGGGTCAAATTCTGAAACCATTAACACCTTTTCAACTTCAGTGGGTTGCATGGGAGCAAGTGAGAGGAAAATTTTGTCAACACTGTCTCACCTAAAGAATGAAGAGGAAAACACATTACACTGGTGAAAATAACTTCATCCAGGGTACTTTAAGTAAGTGTAGAACTTAGTCCTGTGTCCATCCCTTCCCATGAAGTGGAGATACCTGGCCAAGCATGTTGGTCAATCTGGTCAAGCAGTTTGATTTAAAACTCTGACTAAAACAGTCACACAACTTTCCCAGTTTAAAATTAATTTCTTGTCCACTCTCTAGGGGTATGTTCACACTGGCAATTTAGGTCAACTTAAGGATCCTTAAGTCGACCTAAATTACTCCATGTCTACACCTGACTTTCATTAAGTCGACTTAAGAAATTCCTTAAGTCAACGTAATGAAAGCTTAAGTCGACCTAATAACAATCGCCTATTAGGATGACTTGAGCCTTAAGTCGACTCCTTAAGTCGACTTATGGACAGCGTGGACAGGGAGTAACCCTTAAGTTGACTTTATTAAGCTGACTTAAGGGTGGTTAGGTTGACTTAACAAAGTGGACTAAGTTGACTTAATTTTAAGTTGACTTAAAGCTGACCTTATTAAGTCGACTTAACAAAGTCGACTTAACTTTTTCTGGTGTAGACATACCCTAGGATTCTAATCTCAACAGTTATTATTGAATAATAAGCATGCATGCACACTCAATAAAAAGTAGTAAGTGAAATCAAGTTATTTAAATACAGACTGGGTTCCCATGCACAAACTTTCTCTGTTTTAATTCAAATTTAAAACTAAAGTTAAAATTTTGATTGATCTAAAAAGTGAGCTGTACAGCAGTATGTACTTCAATATTTTTGCTTAGTTTTATGCTATGAGAAGTGAGCTTTTAATAAAGAATCTCACCTCTGACTGTCCCTAAAGCTCAACAATATTGGCAAGAAATTTCTGTGTACACTGAGCTTCTGTTCTGTGTTGACTCATCAGTCTTGCAATTTTATAGTTCCATTAGAAATTGTCCAACAGAACTAACACCCAGTCTTGTCCTCAATGTAAACTTCTGGAAACTATTCTGAATTTCCATTATCCTGAGACTTTAGATATCTAAACTTATAGTAACTGACGAGAGTACAGCCAAAAAAAAAAAAAAAAAATAAATAATAAAAATTTTTGAAATAAAGATAAAAAAAATAAAAAAAAAAAAAAAAAAAAAAAAAGAATAAATCATACTGATCTTTGAAATAAAGATGAAAAACATACACAAAGAAAGAAAATGTAAAATGTGACAGCATTTCTAGCAAATAAGTTGTTTAAAATTTAAAACTGAAATAAAAGGCTGCTGAAAATTTGCATGGAAATTAGTGTACAGTAACCTTGTTTGAGATAAGATTAAACAGCTGCAATGCTGAAATTTATTGTTGATAAGGAAGCTTATAAGTATTGCACTATGCTGTATTTTGCCTCCCTTTCACTCAGAAAGTGTATTCATTATAATAAATTCACACTTTACTATGTAAAATTCATTCATATAGCCAGAAGCTTATAAAAAGAATATAGACTAAAGAGCTAGTTGCATAATGAGATCTAATCTATGTAAAATAAGTCCCAGAAGAAATGTCCTTTACTTTGATCATACCCCTTGAAACAAGATCCCCTGCTGGAAACCAAATAAAATGAGAGCTTGGGAAAACTCGCCAAGCAAGCAAGTTTGGTTTTGAAAAACAAAAGCCCACCAAGCCTACCGACCTCATGATTCCAGGGAGGCCTTAATTAAGGTCAATAAAATCTTTCAGACTTCCTGAGGTTTAATGGGAAAATAAAGATTTTGGGGGGTATGCTCTTGTGTTCCCCTTTCTGTCTTTGTACAGCTGAAGCCTCAGCTTGTAGCCTTGTACAGAAAAAGATCCAAAGTCCATTCAGAGCGAGATAATGACACAGTGATCGTCTCACTCTGAAGATTACCGTAGGTCTCAGCAGTGCTGCTGGCTCCTGTGTTTGGAGTATTGTACCACCAGCTGGGATCCGATTCAGAGGGACAATTTCAGACTCACTCTTCACTGCAAGCTTGATGGGTGAATCACAACCACTGGGGGGATAGTGACATTAAATTAAATATTTTTAAAATGCTTCGAGGCTCTGGGATGAAAGGTATTCGGCAAATACAAAAATCTCCTTATTATTAGAAACTCCAAAGTCAAAAAGGACAAATTGTAATGGCCAACGATGTTTAAATCTCTGGCAAATAGCACCCTGTGTCTCAAAATAAAACCAAAAGCACACCCATTTGTTAGAAGACATTATTTCCTAGCTATTGTATTGTAGTCCATAATGTCATTAGACACTTAGAGTCATGAAACAAGATATATAAATGGTAGCTTATCAGAGAAATACTGACACCATAATAAAGAAATCAAATAATTAATATAGAAGATATTGTTTTCTTCCTGACAGGGCATGCAGTTTAAGATCATTATTATACATACACACTTCTATAGCACCCATCAATGTAACACCCACGAAGATAATCACATAGCTTGGGTGCTCGGTGAGAAAAGAGACTGAAGGCTAGGTGCCTCCACACCCGAGAAGTGCAGTTATTTAAAACAAGGCAGTCACTATTGTGCTATGGCACACAGAAAATAGGATAACTAATGAAAAAGCAAGCTTAAATAGTCTAGAGTCCTGTGACTGTTGGATAAAGACTTAAAGGTCAGCCAGACTGCTCCCTCATTCCTGACCATTTCAGGCTATCTTACTAGCTTTCTATAGCACATCTAATCACAGCACAGGTAAATTAGATCTGCACAGAGAGGTGCATAGAGATTCTACCCTCTTTTATCTTTTCCTTTCCCTGAAAATAAGGTCTACATAGAAAGAAGGCCCCTTTCATCACCATGCTACCCAATTGTCTAAAGTCAAACACAGACCCTACAGTTCCTGTCGGGCTCTCTGCTGGTGTAGCAGTCCATCCACGCACAATCAACTGGGAGATCAGGGCCTTACCTACGAGTCCAGGAGGACACCATGGGTTTGAATGACTGTAATGGGAAAGGGCTGGAGTGGGAACAGATGCCTTTCATGTGAGGCGCGGGGGGAGGGAGGGGTGGCAGGCAGGGAGGGGCAAGTGGATTGCCTTAGCTAGCTAGTTCTTAGAAGCATTTCTGACCAGTGTCATTTTGTCCATAGTCTGAGTATAGTTTGAACCAGCTGGTCTCCATGCAGGTGCTGAGCTCCTTTAGGCATTGGCTGTGTTTGTGAAAGATGAGAAATTCAGCAGGGCCTCACCTGAATACATCTGGCTGTGGAATCCATCTCTTCTCTCCACCTAAACTATGTTTTAAAGGCGCAAACCTGGGTTTGGTGAGAGGTGCTGTAGACGGGACCATGTTGTCCTGAGACCTTGGATTCTCCACTGGAATTCCACCTGAGAACTTGCTGAAAAGATATGCAGCTCTACTAACCTTTAAAGGGCTGGAATATGTGTGCCACCATGCTTAGAGACAGGGCCCCATCCCCACGTTACCAAATACACCACTCCATTACTTTATAGGACTAGGGTGAAAAAGTAGCTCTGCAGTCTAGATATTGTGAGACTGCAAGAGGATGGAAGAAGACAGACTTGCATTCTCTGTACAACTTGCACACATATGCAGGAGCAGACCAATCTATCCATTTATGTTGAAATGATGAAAACTAATGATTGCTTCAGTATTTCTCCAACAGCTTTTCTCCTATTTGGTTTATTTCACATATACTTAAAACTGTTTTCAACGACTTATCAAGCTTGCGCTATCAAAAGCTTATCGAATCTATGATTCGCTTTTAAGATTTTTAGATGAATGATTTCTGCATGATAAAATCTCAGGAATACACAAGTGATCTTAAAAAATACAGCATGGATGCTGTGTGGTTTCCAACTGCCTTTGTAGTTTCTAAGACATTATAACATTTTTTAATTTGCTAAAATTTCCTCTCTCTTGAGAAATGGAAACTCAATGAAACATCAACAATGTTGTCAGTCTGCTTCAGGCTAAACTCATTACACAAAAACTCTAGATAAAAATAGTCCAAGACAGACTATTTTGTCACAATTCATAGGCCCACAAATCTCATGCCTCAGAAAACATATGTGAATCCATGCAAATCCTGCATTTTGCAGGTTAATAATATCAGCATGTTGCTTCAATGGATTACAGTTTTTATGCTCTTTTTCAGAGTTCAATGCAGAAAAAGCAAACAGAATATAAAATTCTGCCAGTGACTGCTGGCTCATGGTGGTCTGTTTTACTGAGGGCCATTTCTTCATCATTCAAAGGCTGATATAATATCTATATTTTTGCTCTAAAAATCTTCCCATTCATTCCAAGAGTGAGAGCTGACACTGTGTTTTAAGCAAAACAGTCAAAAGCTGAAGAAAAAATTATTTCACCTCATCTGAATTATAACTGATATTTTAGAATACATGTGCTCATTACGAAGCATAATAAAATTTGGCATTTTCTATTGTCTAAGGGTTTATAAAGGCTAAATTTCTTGATTTATTTAAATAGACAGATAGGAAAGAGCAAACTACAAAAACAAGTGCTATATACTGAAGGCATGTGAATTACCTCCTTCCCAAGGATAATGCAAATTAGAAGTATGTAAAGCTTTGTCTGCACCTGGGATCTTTAATGAGGATAAAGAAAAATCAGACGGAGATTCTCCTGGGAAAGGAGAGGATCGTTATTTGAATAACCTGCAGTGAATTCTAATCAATGCAACGTGACTTTGAAAATGAATGTGGTCTTTCAACCCGCTGTACTCAAGCCATAATATTAATCATAACTTCATGGTACAGTAAAGCTTATGACAAATGGTTATTCAGTGGACTAACGAAAAGACCAATTGTAGTATGGAGAAGGAAGGGACCATCTAAATCCAATGACTTTTTGTTTACAACTGCTTCTTTTTTTATATACAAGCCTGATTTGGAATGTATGCATAAAATGTGATTGTTTTCCTTCAAGAGTGACATGTACAAGCAAAGCCTCATGTCATTATACACCTAAGAATATTGTTTAGCATTATATTTTACCAGAAAACCTGTGCTCATTTTAGAGACAAGGTTCTCAGGATGTATTAGTCATTCATCCCCCCAGTGCGTAAAGCCTCTGCTGTGCCTCTAAAATGCTGAAGGTAATTTGTGCATTCTATCTATTACTAGGTTCTATTCAAACCTCTTATAGTTAGAGGAGAAGTTTAACATGAGGTTCGATTCACTGGCTGCAATGTAGAAAAGCGATACTGGCTTAAATACTTTAAAAAGACCCCTGTTATTAACTGTTCCCCATCTTAAAAGTTAAAATAATTAGTTTTTTTGGCATTCTCACTACTACATATTTCACCAGGGAAATGTGATATATTAAAAATTGGACTGTCAAGAACTACAACAAAAGGGAACCAAATAAATATATATGAAAAGACTGAATGAATATTTTTATCAGCAGGTGATTATATGGAATACAAGGAAGTTAATTTTTTTTTATTCACTGTAATCTAGTGGGGTGTTTGTTTATAAACAGTAAAACATAGTTGGATACATGTTACACTGGTAAAATGCTCTTATGTCCGCCACCACCCACCCAAATCAACTGTAAGGGTTTTGTTTTTTTTTTTAATGACCAAATTTAAGCCCTGATCCTGTAAAGAAGCCAGTAGGTGGAACACTGTGCCCACATGCAGCCACAATGAAGTCCGGAGTTCTGCCTGCGTGGAGCTAGCCATAAGATCAGTGCCTTCAATAATACAGTATTATTAACAACATTGTTAATAGACTCACATATATTTCAGTGTACAAATATTGCCCTCGGTACGCCTCAAGCAAAATCCTGAGAAGAGAGAAAAGTTTTCCAAGGGGCCTTGAAGGTTAAACTCAAGATGAGTTTGACCAATGAGAGAAGTGAATAGAAGTGTTAAAGGCATCTGTTTGAAACATCCTGCCTCCAGTCCCTCCACATTCTAATTCAGGGATTGTGAGCAAGAACCTATCACATAATTTCATATACTATGTGATCCAAGGAGAGAGGCATCATCTTTCAGATAGTTGGTAGCCAGATGTGTAAAACAGCAACGTAATCTGATTTAGAGAATGAAAGAGGGATCATGATGGATAGCTACATGAACCTGAGCTTTCAGTACAGAGTGGTGGCTAAGAAAGCAAGTATGATCCTTAGTAGTATAAGCGGGAAACTATCAAGCAGAGGGAGAAAGGTGGTATTACCATTGTATACAGCAGGGGTTCTCATCCCCTTTAGCTTTGCGACACAATTGGGAGACTCCCAACCATGCATGACTGAGGAAGCATGCCACCATTGAGGAACCGGCTGAAATTCAATTGGCCCCCGCAGTCAGAAGAAACCTGCCTCTGCAGGCATTTTCAGCAGCAGGAGACTTGAGGAGTAAAGAAAAGCCGCCTCTGGCAATTTTCAGTGGTGAGTCTGCAAAGAGCACCCTGGCAGCTACTGCAGAGAGCTGCTGTTGCTCCCGATTTCAGCGGCAACTCTTAAAGGTTTCTTTCAGCATGTGGGGATGGAGGGGGAGGGGGGTTGGTGACAGGCTGATTTGCTGCAACACACTCAGCCACTGTGCTGACACACATTTGTGTCATGACACAGCCATTAAAAACCACTGGCATATAATATTAGTGAGACCATTACTGGAATATTCTGTCCAGTTCGCGTTTCTTCACTTCCAAAAGGATGCTGACAAACTAGAAAAGAAGAACCACAAGAAGGATTTAAGAACTAGAAAACCTGTTTTATAGTGAGAGTCTTTACTCACTCTTCAAATCAGGATCAGATGTCTTTCCAAAATACATACTGTAGTTCAACAAGATTATGGGCTTGATACAGGAATCATTTGGTAAAATTTTCTGGCTTGCGTTATTCAGGAGATCAAAGGAGATGGTCCTGGTAGCTCTTTTTGGCCTTCAAATCTATTAATTATTCCAGGGTTACAAATGGGTCAGATAACTGTGACAGCTGTGCTAGAAAATTAACCAAAGGTTTAACTAACAAAACCCACATCTGGGGAATTGGTTGCAAATCACACACAAACATCTCCGTTGTTATTTCCTTTGTTACTGCAGTCAGGGTTTGAGGCCTCACTGTGCTACGCATTTGACAAAAAACATAGCAGGAAGATGATCTCTGCCCTAAAGAAACTGAGGAAAAGGGCCAAAGGAAAAAGAGACACAGATTCATGCTAACCCACAGCTCAAATTGCTTCATCACTTTACTACTCCAGCAGTCTCAAATGCATATTGAATAAGAGAGGTCAAAGGAAAAAAAAAGGATATCCTCTCAGGAGAACAAACAAGGAGTCCTGTGGCACTTTTAAAGACTAACAAATTTATTTTTCACATGAGCTTTTGTGGGAGAAAATCCCACTTCATCAGACATAAGTTTCCCATCTTCAAAGCAACTGACAACGTGGGATTTTCTCGCACAAAAACTCATGCAATAAATAAATTAGTTAGTCTTTAAAAGTGCCAGAGGACTCCTTGTTTGTTTTGCTGAACCATACTAACAATGTTATCCCTTTGGAACTCCCAGGTGAGATATCTGTGTGTGGATGAGCAAGCTCCAAGTGGGAAGAACCCCTTAAGTGCGATTTTTGTTCATCCCTGCCATGGCCCACAGATGAGTTAGCAAAATGTGATGGTCAGTGGTATCAGTGGCTGCTGATAGTTCTATACGAATCAAACTAGGCATCTATTTGTGGCCTATCATTAGAAGATGCATTCTCTATATTGCATCTTAGACTGAAAACTAATTATTAGAGATCCAAATGTGAGGAATCTAGCTCCTTCCCAAGTTTGTTTCCCACCACCTTCTGAAAGCTTTTTCCAAAGAGGAAAAGTGCAGAAAAGAAACCTGATTTTGCTCTCAATACAAACTGTATAACAACAACTTTATTGACTTCAATAGAGTCATTCCTCATTTCTATCTGTATGAGGCAGAGATTATGGCCTCATATTGCTTTGCCTTCCCATGCCCTTCATCAATGGGATTGAAGATTCTTAAGTGATTCTCATGGTCTTCCACTATCATTTATACCACAGAAAATAGATCTTGTCAAACTAACTTGATATCTTTTTTTGATGAGATTATAAATTTGGTTGATAAAGTTTATATAATATACTTGGACTTCTGTAAGGTATTTGACTTGATGCCACACAACATTGTGATTAAAAAACCTAGCACATCATAAAGTGAATATGGCACACATTAAATGGCTTAAAAATTGGCTAATTGAAGAGTCTCAATATGTAATTGTACATGGGGAATCATTATCGTGAAGATGTGTTTGAACCGGGGTTGTACAGGGACTGGTTCCTGGCACTATGCTATTTAATATTTTAATCAGTGATGGAGAAGCAAACATAAAATCACTGATAAAGTTTACCAATGACACAAAAAGAATAATGAAGAGGACAGGTCACTAATACAAAACAATCTAGATCACTTGGTAAACTGAGCGCAAGCAAATAATATGTGCTTTCCTGTAACTAAATGTAAATATATACATCTAGGAACAAAGAATGTAGGTAATAGTTATAGGATAAGGGACTCTATCCTGGGAAGGGGTGACTCTGAAAAGGATTTGGGAGTCAAAGGGGATAATCAGCTGAACATGAAGTCCGTATGTGATGTTCTGGCAAAAAGGAGTAATGCAGTCCTTGAATGCATAAATAGGGGATTCTTGACTAGGAGTAGAGAGATTATTTTACTTCTGTATCTAGCATAAGTGCAACTGCTGATGGAACATGATGTCCAGTTCTGAAGTCCATAAGTTGCAGAAAAAATGGAGAGGGTTCAGAGAAAAGCTGTATGAATTATTAACAACTAGAAAACCTGCCATATAGTGATTGACCCTAGTAGATCAATTTATTTAGCCTAACAAAGAGAAGGATATGGAGTGACTAGATCACAATCTATAAGTAACTACATGTGGGGGGGGGAACCCCTTTGGCTTTTCAATCTAGCAGAGACAAATACAAATTCTGACTGGAAATGAGGTGTACTTTTAAAAAATTATTATTATTACTGAGAGTAACTAACCATTAGAACAGTTTTCATGGTGGATTCTCCAGCACTGACACTTTTAAAATCAAGACTGGAAGTTTTTCTAAAAGATAGGTTCTGGGACTTATTTTGGGGAAGTTCTATGGCCTGTGTTATTCAGAATGTCGGACTGTATGATTACATTGGTCCCTTCTGGTCTAGTAATGGTGGGATTTCCTCAGCCACCTTACAACAGCTATCAAAGGGACATAATTGCTGCAGATGAGTTCCCAACTGAGAACCGCTCGGCCAAAGAGCAAAGACCACCCGAAATCAGAAATTGAAAACTCTCCACACAAGCAATACTAGCTAGCTCCCAAGTCACTCCATTGTGCCTTGTGCCTAGAAAAATGGGAAGAATTACGCAAAGGCAGCATTATTCTTACCCAGAATAGACTATTGGTAACCCCAAAATAAAAAAGAGGAAAAACCTGTTGATCCCATGTTTCTCACATCTCTCCTCTACAGTCCACACACTTCAGTGGTCTTATGGGTTTGCAGTTAAGGTCTGTGGTTATGTTAACTCTATGCTGCATTGCTGTAGTTTCATTTTACACGTTCATGACTACATTGGTTCTGTAGCATTGTACGTTCTGAATTGTGACTGCTGGTTTTCAGTAGCAAATTTCAACTGGTGGCAATCACTGCTTGCCCTAAAGGAGGGAATATAGATAATGTAGATAAACAGTTGGGATGAAACAGGATTCAGCTTCCTCCTACAGTGGTGTGGAGTAGCTTCTATAGAATAATGTGTGTTATCTTCCCACCATGAATACAGGCACACATAAGCAACCTTGGCTCCCTTGCACAAAGAGTTGGCCTCTGAGAAGGTGATCCAGTTAAATCAATTGCTCAGGGCACCTGAACACCTTAGTGGATTTCTAGGGATTAACTGTATTATAGAATTTATATTTGTTCTTACTAAATTATCTGCCTTCTCCTGTACTGTAATGTAAGAGAAAATATCCAGCTGACTAAAGAATATATTGAATTAGAAAGAGGAAGAACTATTTTTTTCGGTGGGAGTAATAAGTTGGGCAGAATGATGGTAAGATGGAGAGCATTTTTGAGCATTAGGGGATGGTATGATAGGACAGCTTAGTTTGGCAATTGTCTGTTCTTTGACTACTGGTGATGGATATGCGAATGGCCTGAGGTGGGATGTTAGATGGGAAGGGTTCTGAGTTATTACAGAGAATTCTTTCTTGAGTGCTTGGCTAGTGAGTCTTGCTCACCTGCTCAGGGTTTAACTGATTGCCATATTTTGGACTGAGAAGCAATTTCCCACCAGATAGATTGGCAAAGGCTGGGTTTTTTTTCACCTTCCTCTCTATAGCATGGGGCACAGCTCATTTCCTGGTGGATTCTCTGTACCTGAACTCTTTAAACCATGATCTGAGGACTTTAATAATTCAGTCATAAGTTAAAGATTTATTACAAGAGCGGTGGGGGTGAAGTTCTGTGGCCTGCATTGTGCAGGTGGTCAGCCCAGATGATCATATTGGTCCCTTCTGACCTAAGAGTCTATGAAAATTAGAAAAACCTATTTTGATTTTTTTCTAACCCCTCCTTTTTTCCATGGCTGTGAGAAAACTGGCTCAATTCACCACTTAGAATATTGTAAAGAAATAAAAGCTCTAGCCACTGATTTTAAAAATGTCTATTTACCTCAACTTTATAGATACTGTTTCAAAACTGCCAAAGAAATAAGATTATATCAAATTTACAAAATATCTAGATATGTACTAAGACTACCTGAAGTAGCAGTTGAAGCTCCTCTGCACCAGTTTTTCAGGGTACCAGGTCACTCACTAAGTTTACATAATGTGAATCTAATGCTTTTTCCTGGCCTGTCCCACTGTAGTTTTCCATGCCAGCCTAAACATTTAAACAAGCCTGGCTTCTTTAGGACAAGACTTTGACCCAGCAAGGTCTCAGAATAATCTCTCTCAGTGGTTCCCAACCTAAGGACTGGGGGACAAAAGTGGCCCATGGGGGCTTTCAAAGTGCCCTATGACTAACCCTCCTGCTGGCTGCAGAAGGGAGCCACTACCTAAGGATCCAGGTGGAGCATGTTTCCACAGGGCTAAGAGACAGGTGCAGGCTCCTTTCTGAAGCCAAGGGGATGGGAGGTCAGCACTGCCCTCTCCCGCCTGTAGCAAGGAGCATAGCAAAGCACTCTGTCTGGGTCTGTAGGCGCTGGGGTCCCTGCTGGAGCCAGAGAGATCAGAGATCAGTGGTCCCCTCTCCTGGCTCCAGCAGAGAACAAAGCACTCTGCCTGAGTCTATAGGTGCTGGGGATGCCAATGGAGCCAAAGGGAAGGAAGCATTAATCTTCCATCCCCCTGTCTGCACAGGGGAGCCACTGGCTAGGGACTCAGGTGGAATGCAGGGAGCTACAGGATGCCTGCAGTTTCCCTGCTGCAGCCAGGGAGACAGAGATCAGAAATGAGGCAGCCTCCTCATTGAACTTCTTCCATCCAACTGAGGTGGCAGGCCCTGCTGCCACAGACTGGTAGCCCTTCAGGGTTGCAAAAATGATATCTATGGCCCTCGAGCTTAAAAGGTTGGGAACCACTGATATATCTATATTTTTTTTATTCCTCTCAACACTAGAAACATTGGAATTACCCTACTAGAGCAGACCAGTCATCCATCTAGTTCAGTATCCTGTCTCCTGCAGTAGTTGGAACCAACTGTTGCAGAGGAAGATCCAAGAAGCCTTGCAGTAGGCTTTTAGGAAATAACCAACCCACAGGGGCAATTCCTTCCCATCCCTATTAACTGGAGATTGGTGTAATGCTTTGAGGAATCATCATATACCCCTTTCCAATTTCTTTTTTAAATGTGTACTATAACGACTCTGGATACATCCATATACAAGTCTGATCTTTTGGCTGGGAATAAATATGTGACTGCAAGTCCTTATTATCCACTTTTACTCATTGTTAGTATTACTCCAACCATCAAGCAATTCTACATAATTTAGTAGAGAGTTTTGTCTCTGCTACAGAGTTATTTCTGATGATTCAAAGAAGCGATAGAAAGATTTTAGTTCTCTGATAAGTTCTACAGGTTATTAGAGTAATTACTATTGCATTTCACTTGTTTTATCCCTCATACATACTTTAGGAGTTTTCTATAAGGATTTTCTTTTCAAAGTCTTTATAGGGACTCTACAGCACATGGGCCTGGAAATTATCCCAGCAGGTGCCCTATTCCTTCAGCATCCTCAGGTGAAGGAATACAGAAGAGTTAGGCACATTTGGGGGAAGTTTCATGGCCTGTGTTATACAAGAGGTCAGGCAAGATGATAACAACAATAACAACAATCTATTCTATGTCTTTTGTTGTTGTTGTTGAGTTTCTCCTAAATAGGATGATGTTATAGAGTAAAATCCTGGCACTGTTGGAGTCAGTGGGCATTTTGCCATTCACTTCAATGGGGCCAAGATTTCATCAGTAGGTGCCAGTTTGGATCTCACATCGCTATAACTACATACAAGTTGACAGAGTTCAGTAGCACAAGTGGAAGCAGTTTCAAGAACCATAAGAAGACAGACACTGTAGGATATGTGTGCTATCCATCTACTACTGAGATACATATGTCTGTTGCTTTTTCCGTACTCTTTATTATTTATAAAGAACCCCTCTGTAATAGGTGCTGTCTTAGACCCACTGGTATTTAGTATAAACAACGAGAGTCCTGTGGCACCTCATAGATTAACAGATTTTCTTCGGCATAAACTTTCGTGGAATATAACCCACTTCGTCAGATGCATCGTGGGTTATAGCCCATGAAAGCTTATGCTGAAGAAAATCTGTTAGTCTATAAGGTGCCACAGGACTCTCGTTGTTTTTGCTGTCCACAGACTAACACAGCTACCCCTCTGGAAATTTCTGGCATTTAGTATGAATTCCATCCTCCTTCCCAACATCCCAGATATTCATCAACATTCATTGAATATGCAGATTTGCTTTACTTCCATGAATTACAGAAGTTCCAAAAATATATTTTAAAGGTTGAAGAAATCTGTTGTAATCATTTCTTTTTCATTTCCCCACTGAAGATTCCGGTCAGTTTAATCACACAATTAGTTGTTTGTATAAACAAAAATAAAATTGATTATTTTAGAAGCTGAGGTTGGAATCTAGAGGGCATGGGAACATATTAAATCATCATAATAAACTATCTCTGCCTCAATTTCTCCTCCTGTGAAATGAGATAGAGACTTTCTCACAAGATTGTCTTGATGTATAATTGCTTTCCGTGTCAAAAGCATCGCAGTATGCCAGGTATTCACTAATAATATGTTCATTTATGCCATGCTTTTCATTTTCAAATCACTGTACAAACTCTGACTAGTCAAGAATGAAATCCTATCGCCACTGAAGCCAATAGAAAGTCTCTCAAGATCGGACCACAAAGCACCACTAATGTCAAGAAAAAGATTCGGATCTCACCTACATGGGTGTAAATCTAAAGTAACTTGAATTACTTCAGTGGAATTACTCCTGATTTACACAAAGGAATTGAAAATAGAATTTGGCTCATTGTTTGAGGGTTAAAAGTTGGTGGGGCAAGGTATTGAGGGGGGACGAGAGAATGATTACAGTGGTATTACAGGCCTTTCTTTGACAAAGTAATAAAATAATATGATTTATGATTATTTTCTAGGGGTAAATGTGACATCTTTAAGAGCGATCACTGTCATCTCCTACCCAATCAACAAAGCACAAGATTGGAGGTAAAATCCTGCTTCCTTTCATCAGCCCTGCAGTCTCATTTATTTTAATGAAACTAATTTCTTCAGTAAAGTGAGCAAGTTTTAGTCTAACTTTGAAAATCTAAATCCCTTAAACACAGAAATTCCTTTTCAGTCCTATGTCCTGTTAGTCACCATTTACTCCAATGTAAATACATCAGATTCAATCCCCTAAAACTCAGAACCAGGCATTTGCTATGGGCCACTGGAATCAATAAAACTTCTACCGAGTTCAATGTGAGCAGGGCTGGGCCCTTGACTTCCTATAAAAATTATTACTATAATGTAAAGTTACTTTTAATTATTTTAGTTTATGGCTTTCTATTGTTGTCCATTGCTGTCCATCTGACTCGGTGGATCTTTTATGTAAAATAGATGGCTAATAGGGTAGTCCCTAATGGACTTGGGGTCTCTCTCTCTGTCTTTTCAGTTTAATTTAATCAAGGATTATTTTTTTTTAAACAAAACAAAGGATAATTGGATTTTTATAACTTTATTCCGAGGCAAAATCTTAAACCCATTTGTACATTGAAGAAATTTGGATGTTCCAAGATGTTCGTTCAAGTAATATAATCATAATAATATTCTCATGTGTCTGAGATTTAACATTTCAGTTTCTTTCCTCTGCACCTTTTATTGTTCCTATTTACAGTGCACCTGAAACACATTGTGTAATTGGCAGGCAGCCCAGATTTTCCATTTAGGAACAGTTTGATGATTTCACTTTTTCTTTTTTCTTTTTTTTTTTTTTTAAACAGCAGGTGCTCTACATTGTAAACAATGACAGTCACCATAATATTATTAGCTTTTGCATTTTTATTACATTTTTGCCTGCTTACATATTTTAAACTTCATTGCAAGGCATTTTTGGCACCAGCTCAGAAATCTTCTTATTTCATAAGAAAGATGGATATCAGTGAACCTCGTGCTTTATTGTCATTTATAATTAGAAAAAGTAAGATTTACTTAATCATAAAACGACCCAATATTTTCAGGTTTGTTTCTCATTTGCACTGTAATACATCCACATCTGTCTCATGAAGTATGTTAATACCCATTTCTGTTACATGAATTTTTCAAATATTTAACTTTTTTTCTTTTCATGGTAACAGAAACATCTTTTTAAACATTGTTCTTCCCTCCCCATAACCATTGCCTAAGAGATTATAGATTAAATTTCAAATGCTTCACAATTTGATGGATAAATAGCCAGGACAAATACAGCCTCATGGGCTCTGCAGTCTCTTTTAGTGTGTGTGTATACACACACACACACACACACAATATATT